>JAEIFT010000191.1:0-488615 GCA_018904225.1 Lordiphosa mommai
TTGATCGTAGTAATAAATATATCAATAAGCCATCAAACAAGCTAAAACATTTCCATTTTTTTTCAGTTACTAAAATTCAGACAAAAATAGATAACTAAACCCTCAAACGTACTTAAATTTCGATGCGAAGTCAACTCTCTGCTTTTATTGGTGACCTTCTTAAAATTAACCCATAAAAACCCAGCGAGATTGTAAACCTTTTTAGCTCTTGCACAAAACACTAAACACCTTTAAAATCAAAATTGGATTTTTTTTTTGTCATAAAGTCGATTCAAACAATAGTTCCATATATGCTGTAAATGGATGATAATATATGCATAAATAATTTTAAAGTCGTAAAAGAGCAGCCGGTTACCGTTAAAGCAATGAAAACCCGTTAAGAGCACGAGCAACACACCCACACAAGAAATAAATAATAATAATAAATAACTAAAAGCCAAAAAGGCCAAAAATGTATTGATAATACTTACAATGGGGCTGCTGCCCCAACCCCACCCCATAAATGGCGTATATACCCAAAAGATACAAACACTCAAGTAAGCATTTTCTGATGGTCTCTTTTGTTGTGCGTATTGATTTCTGATGCATGTGGAAAAAAAAGGTGTACCACATTAGGGAAGTGACATTAAATAAACTCCAAAAAGGAGAAAAAGAAGCAGCTCTTAAGTACAGTGAGATGAGACTTTCTTTTTTTTTTTTGCAATTCCCAAATGGTTTAAGTCGGGTAGGGAAACTGAGAGGGCTTTATATACGGTCCCATATCTTTCAAATATAAAGTGGGAGCCGAAAATTGCTGGAAATGGCTAAGAACCTAAACTCAAGGGACGAAAAAAACCTAAAAAATAGATAGATAGATCAAATATATTCCTTATTAACATACATAAAATAGTGTCCATAAATATTTAATAATTAAAAAGTAACCCATTCGACTCTTCTTAAAGGTTACCCCATACTGTTTCAAAGAAACCTCCGCCCATAAATTGTGACCTTGAATTTCAGTCATTCAGCCGTACTTGGATTACGAATGAGCTGCGCGTGACTTCCAGTTAAGTCCTAATTATGTCAGTTACTCATACGAGATTTGCTGCTGCTGCTGCTGCCACGGGTCCAGGGACAAAGCCACCCAGGTCTGGAGGATGAGTGGTACGTAAAAGGAGTGGCAGGCGTGCCTGGCACGTTCTCCTGCAGCCGGCCGGCTGGGGTAAGGAAGCTGTTGCCATAACCATAACCACACGTCATCTCCAAAAACGGGGGTTGTTCCGTTTCACCCATTCAAATTCAAACCCAGCCGTCCTGGACTCTTTAAACAGATTTCAGCTATTATAATGATGCGTTTTGCTGCAGCCGTTGACAGGACAGGAGAACAACCCTCAGTTCAGCTCAGCTCAGTCAGTCAGTGGGAAAGCAGAGCTGGCAGCCCACTCACCCAGTTTTTATGCCGCCTGGCAACAAGCGATCAATTTCTAGAGGTACAAAACACTAGGCAGCTGGCTGCGAATGGGTGGTGGATTGCTGGATGCACCCCCTGGATGGCCAGTGTTTCAACCCTCAAATGTGAGGTATAATGGAAAATTCCATGCATCCAAAAACACACACACTTGAATTGGTGTGTGCATTTTAAGCGAATTTCATGCGAAATTTTTCAATTTATTATTGCACTAAGCAAATTTGTCCAAATTTAATAATTTTCTACCATTATTTTGTCATCATTGCGGCGGCCGGATGTACACATCTCAGTCACGGTCGCCTTGAAAACGGATCCAGGAAAGGCAAGTCAGCAGGAGCTAGGGCCAAAATACTAAAATGTTTGCTTGTAATTTAATTATGGGCCTCGTCGACGTTCATGACATTGCGTCGTATGGCGGGTGGCAAATTGCCAAGAAAACAAAAAAAAAAAAGAGAAAAAGAGGAAAAAAAAAACACTCACTCACTCACAAAATGTACGCATATCCTGCTGTTTTGAAAATCCTTCTCTTGCTGCCCCTTTTTATTTTTGCGTTGTTCTTCCCTCAGCTTTTTTGGGTCTCAAGCTGTGCACATTTTCGGTTTGATTATCGAACACAATATTTTTTCCGCTTTCTGGTTCGCTTTTGTTGTTGTTGTTGTTGTTTTGCCATTGTCGTCAGTCCCCTCTAATGGACGATTGCGCCATGACTTGCCACTATTTCTTGCTCACTCACCTAGCACGCATCCCCTCATTATGATGAAATTTGGCCAACTAAGTTGAAGGAATCATTGTCCGCTCACCGAAGAATTTTTAGACTTTGCACAAACATTTTGACAACATGGCCTTTTCGATCAAGGCTAAAGAAGTAAGAAAGTCAGCCAATGAAAAAGGCAGCGCAGCGACGGCGAAAAGCGAATGTAAAAAAAAAATGTTTAAAAATGTCTAAGGACCAATTTCTTATCTCCTACATAGCACTATCTCTCACATAAACCTACAAATAACAGAGTAAAATGTGTGATTATCTGTCACACAGCAACTATCTAGAAGATGAGAAATCGTGCCTAAAAAATGTATAATATTATCTTATTTGAGTTTGTTTGGTATATGTATTTGGTCCTTTGTTTCATGTGTTCTTGTTGTGCGCTAGCTCAAAATTTTCAAAATAATTTTGTTTTGTGGAGTAAAAGTTTGGTAGATTGACTTGGATTATCATAACTGTTGATGCTATATTGTTTCTAAAAGTATCTTCTATACGATAGTCTAATTGGATTTTGCCCGATTTTGCCTAAATCCAGACAACTTTGGGTTAAAGCAACAAGAACTGCTTGAAGTGTGTTTAACAAATGGCCGTGAGACTTCAGATGTTTCCGATTTTTTACATGGAAAACTTTTGGTGGATTGTCGTAACTGTTAATGCAATATTGTTCTTTAAAGTATCTTCCATACAATAGTTTTATTGGTTTTTGCCCCATTTTGCCCGTATCCATAAAATCACGATTTTTTTTTAAATAACTTGATAATCACCAATTTGTTTTATGTATGAAGTAGCTATATGAAATAGTGTTTTAAATATAACTAAATTCGGTAGGTCACCTTAGGATCCTAAAATACGTGTTCAATTTGAATTTTAGCCTAATAGTTTATAAACCAACAAAGTTGGTGAAAGTCGGGCAGATCGATTATATGGTAGCTATATGAAATAAAGTCGCAAATCAAACCAAATTTGGTAGGATACTTTAGAAGCCTAAAATATGTGCATAAACCGAATTTCAGTTGAAAATTTTAAAAAACAAAAAAGTTGGTGAAAATCGGGCAGATCGGTTATATGGTCGCTATACGAAATAGTGTCACAAATTAAAAAAATTTGGTATGACATTTTAGGAGCCTAAAATATGTGTACAAACCGAATTTTAGGTAAATAGTTTAAAGAACAACAAAGTTGGTCAAAGTCGGGCAGATCGTTTATATGGTAGCTATATCAAATAGTTTTGCAAATCTAACGAAATTTGGTAGGACACCTTAGGAGCCTAAAATACGTGTACAAACCTAATTTCAGTTGAAAAGTTTTAAAAACGACAGAGTTGGAAAAAGTGTACACAGAAAAAATAATTAAAGGTCGCAATGGTTAAAATGCTGGGATATTTTTAAGCCGAAAAAGCTTGATTTAATCCCGACGAAGGATGAAATTTTAGCCCGTTAGGATTGATTATCCGAATGATCCCGTTTGGATGGCCCGACGGGAAATGTCAGTGGCTTGAGAGCAACAGCAAAAAATTTCTCTTTTGTCGTCTGGAGCAAACGCTCTTAAACAATTTTAGGTGCTATTTTAGTTTTGCTCAGACGTTCTTCAATTTATTTGCAGTAAAGTATCTTATTAATTTAAATAGTTCTTCAAATTAAAGAAGATTGGATCCATTACATTAAAAATATATATATTTAAAAAAAATGGTTCATGCAAGAGGGCATTTCAGAATCTAGAATATTAACGAATATTGACCCGTTTAAGTTCATGTATTTGGATCGCGATCCATTTTTTTTTTTATTTTTGCAGTGATTTTTTTCTCGAAAATTTGTGAAATTTCATAAGAATCGTCGGAGTTATATACCCATATATATTAACAGAACGACAGAGATTCATCATAGACATTTTTGAAAAAGGTCTTAAAACTTTTCCACAAATTTAGTGACCAAATCTGGCAAAAATTCGTATCTGTGTATCTGCTAGTTTTTTTAAGTTCCCTTCAAAAACTCTTTCCTTCTTGCATATCATGTCAACTCCAGGCCAACTTTCGTTCCATTTTTTTTTTTTTTTTTATAATCATCTTAATAATTCACATGTCTTTATGACATTGTTCCCAGCCTTCTCTTCCTCTTTATTCTGCCGCAATATAATTTTGTAGCTCCTGGTGGAATTTTCCATTCCATTTTAATTTAAACCAAGAAGAGACAGAGAAACGTACTTAAGTATCTCATGCGTGTCTAGCGTTTTTCCCAGTTTTCCTCATCCTTTTGTGTGTGTGTGTGTGTGTTGTTGGGGGGGAATTGTGCGTGCATTGAAGTTGTTGGCGCATTTCATCAAAGATTTTCCATTTGCTTGAGGCAAGGGATTTATGTGTGTCTGGTTGCCTGACTTTCATTTAATCTTTTACCGAGTTTAGTCCTGCCGACCCTAAGAAGGTGTTGGGTAAGACCTGTTTCAGTATTCCTAATTGCAAGTAGCAAGTGTGCAACTATGCCAGGGGATTAAACACAAATCGGTTTAGTGTGCAACTGGAAAAAAAAGGTCGGTTTCTTTTTTTTCCTTTTTTTTTTTGTAGATTTCCAATTCGCCAATTCAATTTATGGCCTAATTGCTGCAGGCCCACTTCAATTAGAGCCCGTCGTAACCATAAAATGTCTCTGCCAGCGGCTCTCTCATTAACTCAACGTTGCGGACAGCCCTCATGGTATCCTGGTCAGCCTCGTGCTGCCGCTTTTGGTCGTTTTGGAATGCTCTGACATTGCCATTGCCAATTTCCGTCCGAAATGGCCTCTCGGGAGGGCGGGGGGTTATTCGGTGGGAGGCGTAAAATTAAAATTAAATTCAAATGGAGAAATGTCGTTCGTCGGCCATTGGCACGTCTCTTGGTTTATGCAACATTTTTAGCAATTATATTCGCGTTCAGCGGCATTACAACGGCAATTACATGCAGGAACCAGACAGCCAGCCAGCCAGGACATGGGTTTGGGCTTGTGCTTGGGATGGGGGCATCCTCCTGTCAGCATCACGTGAAGCGGCAACGTGATCAACTGACGCATAGCCGCTCTGATGGACGAGACAGCAGGTTCCCGTCACCGTCATCGTCATTGACGCTGTCACCGGCAGCCGGACTGCTTGACTGACTTCCATCCATCCCTCCAGGGGACAGGCACAAATGGAGATAAAAGGAGTTTGTTCGACTTGGGAATGTCCTCACAAATAAACTCCAAACTTTGGGAAAACAATGTGAAAATTAAAGGAAGTCAGAAAGCAGGAATAAAGTTAAGGAGAAAATATGAAAACAAAACAGAAATAAGGCAAAATTATTCAAAGGAATGCAGATACTTAGAATTAAGATTAAACATATATATCCAAAATTAAGCTGAACAACAGCAGTTAGAGGGCACGAGCCTCTTGCCGAAAATACCGAGTTTCGTGCCTTAAAATCGATTTCGGTCTTTTTTCGTGCTAGCTTCGTGCCTAAGCTTAAAGTCCCAAAACGAAAAACACTCCAAGATTTGGATAAACACAGATTGTGCACAAAAATTAATGTCAAATATGGAAAATAAAGTTGAATATATACAAGAGAAGCGTGCGTGACGTGTCACGACGTGATCGTAAGAAAACATATTTTGCACATTGTCCGTCAGTTTTTGGGTTTTTAAGAACGATTAAGTTCAGTCATGCGACCCTAGAACAAAATCTTATAAATAAAATTACGCATACGCAATGTGGGCTCATATGGGCTGAGAAGTATGTTAGGTCGGATGGGTTTAAAATTGTATCCACCAAGTTTCAACTCTGGCACAACTTTAACTCTTCACAATATGCAATGTACAGAAAAATGTATCATTTAGCAGAATCTTAGACGAGTGGCAACAAGCGAATGCGATGGTGCAGTGTGGTAATACGTCATTCCATTCATGTTCAGTGCCAAAAGTCCTGATACCAAATTCTAAGATTCAGTTTTGTTTGACAAAATGCTTCACAAAATTGCAAAAATGCAGCGACAAATAAATCTTAAGTTGTTATTCAGCATATAAAAAGGGGCAGCTGACACCGACAAGAGGGAGTCTGATGAGAGATATTGGTTATCTTCAAACAGTCTGTGACTTCACCCGATTGCGGTCTTGCAATTAAGTTAGGCAAGACTCCAAGAAAACTTTACATATAGTTTATGAAAAAATAATAATAATTCCCCCATGACGTAACGCCCCAGTTAAGAGTAGGAAGAAAAATTGTTAGCCTCCGTGCTAGTACTACACCCGACTGCCCCAAAATGTAGGCTATACAAATGATGTTTGACAGCACATTATGCTAGCCCATGGAAGTATGCAATATTTATCATGGTTTGTAGTTCCTTAGATTAAATCCCCAAATAGTAGGCAATACATATTAAAGTCCATTATTCCCAAGCAAACGGATAACAGAAAATAGCTTATATAAAATGGAAATCCACTTTTCTTTAAAATCCTATTTCGAGTTGAAAATAAACATAACCTATACTACGTTTATACGCAAAAAATTTACCATGATAAATGCCCATAAAAGTATGCAAACTTTATTTGATCTCATTATTATCTATTTAAACGAGTCGGTTATGGTAGCGTTATACCTCATTTACACTGTGCATTCGTTCGTATTGTCGGAGCAGTTATAGTTATACAAAATAAATAAGTGTTAAGGCAAATATTAAAGAAAAATGTTCTATAATTATTCCTATTCATGGACATAGCATACTTTGAAGGGTATTTATCATGATAAATTTTAAGTGTATAAACGAGGTAATAGTCGAAGACGGGATCGAGACAAAATAAAGTTGGCTTAGAAAGACAATTTGAGACGCCGCCTACTGTTTCACTCAAAAATAGTCTCCTGTTTTTACTATTTAAAAAACAAACTTTTTAAAAATTTATTTAAATTCTGGCAAGAAAAAAAATGACTATTTCTGTCTTGCTATAACCACAGTCTTTTCTATAGGAACAAATATTTTGAGTAAAGTATGAACATCAGAGTTACTCAGCCATTGCCAGAACCCATTCGAAAAAATACAATCAGTGGCTACCTAGCCACAACGGATACAGAGCTCTATGTCGCTTATATTCGCGCACCAACACTCTCACTTTTTTGCCCGCCTTCGAACCCTGAACATTAGAGTTATACTACATAATAATTATTAACCTTTTGGCTCCCTATGTTATATTCTCTCTGATTGAACAAGAATTTTAGAATTGGAAAATCCGTACACAAGTTAAACCTCTCGTACTTCACATCGATTGTTTTTAGTCCAAATACTTCCGTCGGTGTAGGCACTATATCTTCCAGGAGAAGTTCATCTATACCCGAACTAAGCTACTCTGATTGAATGAACTTTCTATAAAATATTAAAAAATCGAAAAAAGAATTATGTCCGCAGTGTAATAGTATTGGTAGACTCTGTAAAAACGAAAGATTGGCCAAGGGCAACACAAGGAGAAAATATGGAAAACAGTGGGATCCCATTCTGGCACACAAAACCTACTCCCAGTCCAATGTCCTCGATGCCCCAGCAGGGTAATTGAAATGCGAAACAGAAATATGAAATTTGTGTGCGTGTGTGTGTGTGTGTGTGTGTGTGTGTCGCCTGTTTGGATGACCAAATGAAATAAAATAAATGTATGAAAGCAATAACCGACCGACATTACATAAAAATCTACTTGGCAAGGGTCGTAATTTGTCCGTGTTTTATGTGTGTGTGTGTGTGTGTGTGTGCGTGTGACGTGAGCCTATTTAGCTTTTTTTTTCTCGTTCTATGTATGTGTGCAGAATATGGCCGACACTTCCGTTCGACATGTTGCACATGTTGCTCCCGTTTCCGCTGCGCCGCCACCCACCAACTCGCATAAAATACAATCTACACAGGATGGTTGGTCACGCATGGTGTTCCTGTCGCTGGCTGTTTTTATTGCCAACGCTTCCTGCTGTTTCACTGCTTGTTTCATAATTAATATCCTTTCACACATTATTATAACGGAAATGAGTGGGGACTTTTCGTTCTTAATTTTTTTTTTTTTTTTTCATTTGGCTTTTCCATAAATTTCCATCCAGCAACCAAACTGCGCATTGTATGTAATTAAAAGCTCATGAAAAGTGATTAAAAAGTGAGATGCGGCTAGGCTGGTAGGCCCCATATATTAAATGCTTTTTTCCTGTTGCCATCCAGTTGTCAAAACAGGACAACAAAAAAAATATATGCGCAAAAAAAAAAAAAAAACAAAGTTGAAACCAGCTGGTGTCCAATTAAAGGGATGGATGGGTATTACAGAGAACTTTTGTAAAAAAAAGGCTTTGATATAAATTTCAATTTTTTTTGTAGTTTAAAGGAAAAAACAGAGACAAATATTTTGCCATCATACACTGAGAAATTTGCATAGAAGCCACATAAAGGAAGATACATCTTTCTTTTTCATAATTAGCATATAAATAAACGAATTTGTTTAATCCCTACCCAAAATTTTCCACTTAGCCCCCGCCCCCCACTTCCTACTCATTATCCATTTAGATATCTTTTTATGACTAAATTTTCCACTGCACAATATCGTGCCGACTCTTTTCTAATTGCAAACAAAATTAACACAGATATAAAAAGTTTTTAAAAAAAAAAGAGTTTTTTTTGTTTTCCAAATTTAGCAAAACTATTAACCACGGTACGTTAATTTCATTAGCAAGTCTACTACTTTCTGTCTCCATCTCGTTCTTATTTTTTAGTGACCGTGTTTTAGTTGAATGCCTTTAATTGCGCTAATTACTTGGTCAATTAGCGTATCGAACAATGTCGCCACATTAATAAATCAGTTTTTAATTAATCTATTTGACAGCTTTTAGTCGTTTTGTTTGTTTACGTATTTCTTAGTCGTTTTCGTCACTGGAAACAGAGCAAATGTGCAGCTGTTGCCGGGGGTCATTAGGAGAAATATGTACACCTCAAAATAGTTGGGCTATAATTGTGGGATATACAAATAATTCTTGCATTTAGGGTACAATTAAGTCTATGATATGATTAGTGGAAAAAAAATTAATGCCCGTTAGTTTGATTGAGACTGGATAATTAGCTATCTTTTATATCCTGTAAGAAAGATAACAAAGTTTTTGCAAGTGTATGAAATAATCAAAAAAAAAAGTGAACAACTGAACAAACAAGCACTAGTGAGTGAGCAACTGAATAAAAAAGAACAATAGAGTGAGCAACTAAACAAAGAAGAACAAGTGACTGATTAACTGAACAAAAAACGAGAAGGCAAAGCAAATTTCGACTGTATCGAAGTATTTAATGCGCCTGCAAAAACTCACGTCAACTGATTTAACCGATAGAATATATAAAGAATATATTGAAGAAATTGGTGATAGCCGGCTTCGACCTTGAGCCGGTTATCCCGAATTTTTTAAAAAAAATCAAGAACAGATTGCTATCCCAACAACTATTATATAGGATATAGATGTCAGATATTTACAAATTTAAAATCATTAAGAATCCAATTATTCACTTTAAAATTTGAGCATGCTACTATATGAAACAAATAAGTTATCTCAGTAAGACACATATGTACTATGGCAGTTATAGGATATAGTCTCCCGAATCCGACAAAATTTTGCAAATCAGTTTAAAAGCTTTAAATGCTTTAAAACCAGTTTTTATAAACACCCTGCAGGGATATTAAATCGAATATTTTAAATACTGAATGGTTCAACAACTGAACAATAGTTCGATAAAAAAAAGGTTATGCAAGAATATTCATTGATACAATAATTATAAGGTAGCGCAAGTGCTATTTCGCATGCGCGATAACGCGATAAATTATCGAACCTCAGGACTGCAAGGGAAACAGTCAATACTTTATTTTTTGACAGCTATCTATAGAAATTATTGGCTGCAATAGAAAATTAAAAGCAATCATCTTGTTTCGATATATTGGAAAGCAACCTTGAATAATCAAATCAGATCAACTGAGAATATCAATGTTGCGCATTGAGTCACATTTGATTTTTACATAGTGAGAATATTCTTATGAAATATTACTACGTTTATGCACAAATAAAAATATCATGATTTTTGCCCTTCAAAGTATGCTGTGTTTTGATTATAAATATAACACTTATTATTTTTGTATACCTTTGACTGGTCCGACAATCTGAGTGAATGCACAATGTGGATTATGTAAGATGCTGCCATAGCTGACCTTAAATTATCTCGTTCAAAAATAAAAATTAAAGAAAATAAAGTTTGTATATGTACTTTGAGGGGCGATAAAACATGATTTTTGATAAGTAGTATATCTCATAAAAAAACACTCAAAGCGTTCTTAAGTTTCAGTGGATTTTTCTGCTATGCAAATAGAGAAATCATTGATAGAGAAACGACTAAAAGGCTGGAGGAAGTCACATAGCTGATGAGGAAGTAAGGAGTCTTCCGAAACAGCGCTGTACGAGGAACCTGCTCGCTTTTGGTGTTGGAATACTTGTTACTTAAAGTTATGGGAACATATCTACCATGACCAAGCCATGACCAGTTCTGCTCAAACCGTCCTTCAATAACATTTTAGTGCCCACCGCTGATCTAAACAATAGAAAGGTCGCCCAAAACCCTTTTTAGCAAGGTGAATTTATACATGGTGTAGCACTCATTTGAAAGCTTTCATTTCATACTTGACATATAGTCATTGTGCAACTTACACTTGAACTAGAAGAAAAGCTCCGAACATACACATTTCACATATAAATTCACCTAGCTTTAAACAAGTAAAATTTCCTACTTTAGTGAACAGCTCATATTTGTTCACTTACTCATGAACAATCCAACAAAAGAGCACACACTCGCTAAACAGAGCCCTTCGTGAACAATTCTGCTTTATTGGGAAATTCAGGGAAATTTCATCAATTTAAGTAACCCTCCAAATTCCATATTTTTCTTACGGACTTTGTGCTTCGTCTTTTATCGTTTTTCAAGAAACGAAATTTGTAACGAATATAATTTATACATTAACCAGAATTCCCCTGAATTCCATTAAACAACTAAACACTACGATAACCCTGACGCTTACAAAACTCGCGCCAGGATACCGGTGGCTCCAGTAGCTGGGTAGCATTGGGATCAGTTTCTCTAGCAGTTTGGGCATTTTCAAATTCCGACAATTTTTGCAAACGGAAATTCATGCGCTGCTCCAATTCCTCCATGCTGCTGGGCTTGCGAAGCGAGCTCATTGAGAGGCGACTGGATTGAGACGGGGATTTCTCCACTTTAGGTTCCGTTTGCTCTTTCTGCTCCTCCTGCTTCTGCTCCACCTTCTCTTCTTCCAGCTTAACACCTAAAACCGACTGAGCGTCGCCGCCACCATCATCGCTTTTAATTCCTTCGCTTTTGGGAATAACCTTACCAACGCCCAAATCTTGGGAAATCGAAATTAATAAAAATCGTCCCCGGCATATTGGTGCCTCCATCTTGAGTAGCTTAATTAAATCTTCACGTGTCTCCAACTCCATATAGGTACAACCTCGAGTGCGTGGCAAATGCAGCCAACGTATGTTATAATCGGCAAACAATTGACGTACCTCCCTTTCGCTGGCATTTAAGGGAAGATTTTTAATGCATACCGCATATGGTGGTTGCAATGGTACATTAAGAGCCTCATCCAAATCATAATCATAGGTTTTGCAACTGGAAACATCACTGCTTTCATTCTCCTCTGTATCCGTGGCACTGAATTGCAATTTGGTCACTTGAATCATATCGGCCAAACTCTGTTCCGAGCCACTGCTTAGCATGGAAGATCGTGAGGATTTTGCCTTGGTCTTGGACCTGGATCTGGTGTTCTTGAACATAGCTTTCTATAGAAATATGGTTTTCTTCAATAAAATAAATTTATATATGTATATTTTTTAAGAGATTATAGACTGGGTCTTTGAATGTTAATTAAAAGATAGGACGAGACCTACTTTAATTTAAATTTGTTTACGTGTATACTGTATACTTGCTTAAGCACGAAACGGCACGACCCTAACACGAATGTAAAGAAGACTACATTTTTGGCATCAGACGGAAAAAATCATGCCTGAATAAGATTTTTAGACGTCAAAAGTGTGACGGCATACTTTTCTCTTTTTGCGAAATTTTTTGCTGCTTTATTGGCCATGTTCGTGTCTTTTTCGTGCTGCGAAAAGGCACGCACGAAACCAAATTTCAACATAAGCGCACGCTGCCATCGCCAGACGGAGGAGTCTGCCACCTGCCTCAACCAAATTATTTACCCAAAATGCCAAGGTTCATCGATTGGCCAAAAACGGCCAAACCAATTCACAGCTAACAGCCAAAGGTAAAAACTGGAAAATATCAAAAGTTCAGCAAACAAATGGCAAGGCGTATGGCTAATGCACGGATTGTGTTGCGGCGGTCCACATTAAGCAATCACTAAGGCGGCCACACACCCATATTCTGTAGAAATATTGGGTGCGTTAGTCAAACAAATAAACAAACAAAATGGGCTGAAAAAAAAAAAAACACAGAAAAACCAAAGAAAAAAGAAGTAAGTAAAGTAATCAGATAAAAGTCGCTTGGAGGAGGAGGAGGAGGGCCTGGTCTCACGTAGCCCAGCTATAAAATATTAGGCCAATTATATTTCGAAAATTTACATGTGCGTCAAGTGAAGTGTGCCCCTCCTCTGCCATGGTTACTTATCTAGATGCTGGAACGTGCAAAGGCATAAACAACGCAGTGATCCCTCCCTACCCACTCTACCATTTCTTTGGCTATGCCCATCAACACGGCGAAGACGACGACCAAACATATCTATGCACTAGCATCATGACATTTTCATAGAAAATAACAAAAAAAAAAACAATACCAACAACTGGGATTAGATATGGCCAAGCATGCAGTGAACATAATTAATTTGGAGGATTTGGAAAGAGATTGTATTTAGCCGATAGCCATGGTCTATTGAGGAAACCTCTTTACGTGCTGCCACATCTTGATATCTTTTCATTTAGCTTATGGGTCAATATAGGTGGCACAACAGACATATTGATAATTGGAAATCAGATTTCAACTGGTTTATGGAACTTAGTTTAAAAGCTGACTGCATAATTGTATGTGTAAAATATACATACAAGAAATTATGTCTTTTTGCCAACAATAATTTGTTTCATTTGAGAAAAAATATTTTGTTTATCTGCATTGGCGTTTGGACAGCTTTAAGGCAAGTTAAGGCAGCTCTGGCTTAAAGAAAAGAGTCTCCTCTCGTATATATAAATTTTTGGTAGGTATCAAATAAGTGTTAAGACTTTGAAAAATAATTTAATTTGGCTTCATAATTAATAAAATAAAAGCTTTTTTTAATTGTTTAGATTTCCTAGAAATCAGCTACAACAATTTGAATAATTTTTCTTTTGTCAAAACACTTTCTTGACTTACTGTAACGGTTAGACTAAACCTACCCAAAATGAAAAAAAATTTTAAAACGATAATTTCTAAATACGGCAATCGGAAAAAAAATCTATCCGGCCTGTTCCGGTTTTCACTTTCGACAAAATTTGACGAATTCGAATGTGATACATGTGTTAATGTAAAATTGATTGAGTAAATATTAAAAATAATTTTAAATTTAAGCTTTTATACTGATGGTTCCGTCAATTCTTTTAAAGAACAAGCTGAATAAGATTTTAAATTAATTTTCTTTTATAAACTCTGGTGCATATCTATAGGCGCACCCAATTTTTTCAGTGTACGAGTAGTCAGAGAGGGAAGAGTAACAATTGGTGATTTGAAATGAAAAGAGAATCAAAAATAAGATAAACAAGAAACAAAACAATAACACTAGCAATGCAAAACGTTTTATTAAAATTTTTTTTTAATGCTTGGTGCATATCTTTAGCCGCACTTCAAAAGCTACCAACAAACGATAGACTTATGTTAAGTAAACCATTTTTATACACTTGAAAAGTTTATATTAATTATGCCCAGAAGTTTGTAACGCATAGAAATATTTATTTCCGACCCCATAAACTATATATATTCTTGATCAGGACGACGAGCTGTATTCAATTCCGTCCGTCCGTCTGTCCGTCTGTCTGTTCCTCAGTTTTAAAGCTATCGAGCTGAAATTTTGCACAGAGTTTTCTTTTTATTGCACGCAACTAATATGTCGGAACTGGCCGGATCGGATAACTATATCATATAGCTGCCATAGGAACGATCGGTCTAAAAACTAGTTCTAGTTAGAAAAACTTTTTTGTTTTCCATAGTAGCGTCACTAATCATGGTACATGTTGGTTTTACATGCTTCCACATAATTCTGAAAAAATTTATCAAAATCGGATGATTATATCAAATAGCTGCCATATAAACAGTCGGTCAAAAAACTACTTCTAATGAGAAAAACTTTTTTGTTTTCCATCGTAGCGTTACTAATCTTGGTATATGTTAGTTTTATATGCTTCCACACATTTATGGAAAAATTTATCAAAATCGGATCACTATAGCATATAGCTGCCATAGAAACGGTCGGTCAAAAATCTTGTTCTAGTGAGAAAAACTTTTTTGTTTTCCATCGTAGAGTCACTTATCTTGGTATATGTTATTTCTATATGTTTTCACATAATACAGGAAAAATTCATTAAAATCGAATGACTATATTATATAGCTCCCATAGAAACGGTCGGTCAAAAAACTACTTCTAATGGGAAAAACTTTTTTGTTTTCTTGATATATATTAGTTTTATATGCTTTTACATAATTTTGAAAAAATTGATTAAAATCGGATGAATATAGCATATAGCTGCCATAGGACCGATCGGTCGGAAAATGTGTTTTACTAAGAAAAGTTTTTAATTATGGTATCAAATTGTTATCAATGATTTTAAAATTTAAATATCTCATATCTATATCCTATATATATTTTACCGGAGAAAAGTTTTCAAGTGTATTTAAACTTCGGCACAGTCGAAGTTAGCTTTGCCTTCTCGTTTTTATTTATTTTAGCAATGAGTAAGACCTCCCTTAACTTTAATTAGTTCAAAAATTCGACTTGGCATACTGTCCAGCTGAGTTTAAAGCTATAATAATAAGGCAAAACAAAAAAATCGGAAAAAAAAATGTTCAAAGGTAGAAGACCCCATTAATGAATTTTGGGAAATGTACCTTACTTATTCCGAAAAGGTCTAAAATCAAGTAATAGCAGCTGAAATGAGAACTTGTATTTGTACTTGGAATAAAGTATTTTTTACTAACCGTACCTCTATGATATTTCACATTTTTTGGGCAGAAAGTCCTTTGCCAAAAGTGTTCAGCATTATAATATTTGTTCCACTGTCTGCTTAAAAGCTCTAGATGTTTCTTTTGACATCAAAAATTATATGAGACGGAAATCGGTACCAAGAACGCATTATTTAAATTATCAAAAAATATTTCCTAATAAGATTTTGATAGTTTATTTATTAACAAATCCCAGAAAAAAATTTTGTTAATTGTGAGGTAATTATTTAAAGACATCGTTTTGTACTATTATATGTTTTGAAGGCATAGATGGCAGGATCTCCGATACTACAAAGTAAATTTATGCCTGACCAGCATGAGCCAAGTTCTTCTGTCTGTCTTTCTTTTCCAACTGTTTTTAAACTAAATGTTCAAAACTTGGCAATTGTTTTTCTTTTTTATGTAGGCTGCTTATAGTCAAATCGGGCAACTAGATCAATTGTCTTGTATAAGTTTAAACTAAAATTTTTACTGTTTACTTGCCAAATGGCAATTGAACTAACTATGATTTTTGAACATGGCCTTAACTTTTACCTTATCTAGATACATTTTTGCCATAGGTAAACTAAATGAATACCTTTCCCTGCACTTCATATATAACAATGGCAGTGCTAATGTCTGGTCAACAACAAATGCTTTCACTCCCCCCTTTTCATTTTTTTTGTTTGGCTAAAGCAAAAATAAAAGACAGAACAAAAAAAAAAAAAAAACTCACACACAAAGAATAACCAAAATGTTCCACATGACTGCGTGAATAATTTGTCACCAATTGACAGACAGCAACAAAATGAAAAGCATCGTCAGGTAAATGCAATTAACTCGACTGAATTTTGATTGATGTCTTTCAAATGAGCTTAGGCAGGAAAATTAATTAGCTTTAAATTATGTGGCACAAAGCGATGTGCCAGCTCTTCTCCACGCTTAAAACAACAAAAAAAAACCTCTTTAACTGCCACACCCCAAGCTGTAAACCAAAAGTTTCAACGCCAAAATGGACACAGATGGTAGAAAATGGAAGAATAATAAGAGCTAACGCTTATTAGGCATAAGTACAATAGTTTTTGGCAATAGAATAAAGAGATTTAGATTATGTTTAGGGGTTTTTAAGATTTTATCAAAACGGAGCATACATTTATGGATTTAAGATAATCACACGATGATCTGTAAGCAAATGCGGTACCCATCTAAAGAAATACCAGAAATTGTTGAGCTTAGCTCAAACACTAAAGTCATTTCTCATTTCTGAGTTAAAATTTAATTTATATTTAATTTGGAAGCTGACTATTTGGTTACATTCGAGCAATAGTTTTTCTTGAAAGCTTGTCAACAACTTGTGTGTGTGTGTGTGTGTGTGTAGCTCTAGGGGGTAAGTGAAATTCTTACCAAATGTTTAACTTGTCAAAAACATAATTTTTCATTTTGTATTCGATGAACTTTTGTGGCCTAAGGGCGTGTTATGCATTGTCATTACCTGATCTACTCACTCTCTCACTGGGGCACCAAATTTAATAGCGTTCAACTTGTTGTATGCCACAATCAAAGACCTAAACAACAAAAAAAAAAAAAAAAATAATACAATAAACTATACAACAAATTCTGAATAATGATAGCCACGCTGTGCTGAACTCGTACCCATAACCAATGTAGATTTTGGCTGTGGCGTTCTCTACGCTTTCTGATTACGCAAAATGTGCCTCGTAATGGCATAAAAAAATTTCTCCCGCATTGAATGCAAATGTAATTTGCAGCTTCATTTTCGAACGGGTTTTTGCCCAAATCGTGGAAAATCAGCAAAAATTTGTCTCAGCCAGGATTTGACTTCTATCCGAGTTATTTGTCTGTGTGTCCATGAATCAAGCGATGCCGCTTTGACATTTATGGCCACAATTTATTTGATAAATTTCACACGCACGTTATCAATTGGCTCTCGAGGACTGGAACTCGCCCGCACTTTTATTTTTCTGCATTTGCTTGGTTCTGGCCATAAATTTTGACGGATTAGTGCGTTTATGAGTGGCGGCTGCAGGGGCAAAAAAGGACTCCTTAGAGTCCTTGCGGGGAAAAAAAAAACTATTTAGGGTGGGATAAACTGTAATAATGGCCTATTATTATTTATTTTTATTTCGCAACGTGCCTCGGTGGGTGGGTGGCAGGAGGGGGAGGATATATGTATCTCTGTGTGTGTGTTTGTGTGTGGCGTATCAATTTTCATAAAATATCGATAGCCGGTTATTGATAACCGTGACGAAAGTCATTTTATTGCCCGGTGCCTGACTCCCTGCAAATGATGGCTGGGATCAGCCTCCCGCAAAAAAAAAAACTGAGACCAGGCCTCTTGATTTGATAAATTTCAAGTTATCAGCCAAGTTTATGCGAAACATTTGTCTGTTTGTGTTTTTCCTGCAACGATGAAAAAACATTTGGCTCATAACTAATGATGGTGAACAGAGTTTTGTTATATTTCCCACCCCCCCAGGGTAAACTCCAATGGATTAGGGCAGAAAAAGTAACTGTAACTCAAAAATTTAGTTGCTTCGGTATTGGGTGGCTAATGAATGTTGCTACAGGAAAAATAACGTAATAACTTTTATTCTGTGTGTTTAATCGGTTATTTTCTTTGCTTTGATTTCACTCACAGATTTTTTAATTTAAAAAATATATAATTTACATCCAACTCTTAAAATATTTTATTTGAACTTAAAAAAAAGGTTATTTAAGTTTATTTATGTAGCATCATTCATCAGCCACCAAATATATACAGTTAAACAGGTACTTGGTTACTTTAAGTGTGACCAGATTCAATTTGCTACTTCTTTTTAAATTGTTAGGCATTCTTTTGCCCAAACTTATGCTGGGCTTACATCGGGTCATAAAATGACAAGAATTTGACTAAAAATGAACACAGCCTAACTCAGAATTAGAGTTGGGCGCGTGTCATGTTTTTCTTTATTAACTCAACTCTAACTTAACACTCCGTGATCGTTGTTGCAGCATTAATTTCGTGTCAATTTAAAGCCAGCACGACTTAACACGATGAAACAAAATACGACACGTACTGAAACTACTTCAGTTAACAGTGCACAGAGATACATAAAACGTTCTCAAATCATAACCAAATGTTCATGATTTTGTACGATTTTTCCATTCATGAAACATAAACTTACAACTAAATTTAAGTAAAATCTTAAGCTTAGTATTCACCTCACCAAAGGAACTCCTTATAATCTACAGAGCTGCATTTTATTTTAATGACTTAAAGGAGAGTCATGTCTTCTCAATATGCGCGCAGTCAAAATCGTAATGTGACCATCAATATTGCAGATTTTCCAACTCTGGTCACACTGTTCTAAGACAAAACCATTTAAACGTTTGTATTTTTGTTTTGGTAGCTTAAGAGGTGTGGCAACGAGCGTGTGCGATGGTGCTGTGCTTTAAGATGTATTTTCGTTCGTAAGTTCAGTGGGAAGTGCACAAGGGTGCATGAAATAACGACCAGTGCGATAACGCCCGTGGGCCTGTGGGCGTTATAGCACATAAAAGTGCGGTTACACCACTGATGAGTGAGAAATGACGCCAGTTATTTGTAAATGCTCCTAAATTTGCCCAGTGGGCGTTATTGCATGCACCAGAAAGTGGGCGTTATTCAGTGCAAGGAAAGTTCGATTCCCATACAAAGTTTTTTCCCGTAAAAGTTTTTTCTTTGTTTTCTTCAGAAGAAAATAAATGAACCAAAACAGGTGATGGTGGCTCAAAAATCTTTAAGAGTAAAGCAGAAACAGAAATAAAACCTTTAAACAATATACTCATTTCGATATGTACCGGAACCGGTATGGGAACCAAAAATTCGTGTCAGGATTAGTCCCTGGTTTGAACACAAGGGTTTTCTGAAATAGCATAGAAATATAAACTGAACCTACTCTCAGAAAAAATGCCATCCTAAATTTTAGAATATTAAGATTGCTTTGATTTTTCTTATAATAGTAAGAATAAATAATTCCAATGATAATGTATACAAAAAAAATCATAAATTAAGTTTTCGAAATTTCGTAATTCAAAAATGAACTTGAAAGAAGTATTTTATACTCTGATGTACAATTCCAAACTTAGACGGTATTTGAGATCGATTTAGTACGGATTTCTTGACTTTTGAGTGTAAATGCATCGATTTTATGAACCCAAAAATATGGATCAGGGTAAACGAATGAGAAAGGTTATCATTAGACAATGGATTTTGCATATTTTCAAGTAGAATTTTATCCTATTTAGTAGGCCAGGGAAAAGGTGTTGAAAATTCAGAAAAAAAAAAACAAAATGGCTTGCTCAAATCACAAAAAGGTTCTTGAAAAACATACAAGAATAAAATTCTATTTCAAAATATGCAAAATCCGCTGTAAGCATAATCCAATAATAAATATTGTAGTTTAATTAAGGGTGTATTTATATTGACTGGATTAAGGATCTATAAGAAGAAATATTTGTAATTTTTTTAGATAATTTCACTACAGCGACACTGAAGTCCACATATAAAAAGCAGTGCGAGTTGTTGCTGTAGATTTCTTATATATCACATATGGCCTTAAGTAAACAAAGTCGTAAGGTAACTCTAGTTCGCAGTATGCAAGCAAGCTGCCTCGCTCATTCTTATATGTAGCTTTACACACACTTTTAAAGGAGTTCCCTTTCATGCATCATTTCAACACTGAATGATCAAAGCACTTACTTAGGACGACTCAGTCATAAGAGACTAAATTAATTTAAGATTTAACCCTATTTTGGAATTTCTCTAAAAATGTTGTAAGATTTTCTTTAGCACCTGTTCCTATGACTTTTGAAACACATTTGTTTCCCACAGTTAACAGCTGTAGTTGAATTTCAGTGTTACTTTAAGCAAGAAGATTTCCCTTTCCCAGCCGCATCCCTTAGCACCCAGCTCGTGCAGTTGTGGTATCTAAAAGATACAAAATATGTTGAACAATTTACCTTTTTCAAGTTTATTGCATTCGTGTGTTACTTTTTGTTGTTGTTGTTGCTTTTCTTCTGTTGTTAACCGCCCGCCTCGAAAATCAATGTGTGTAACGAAAAAGCAAACCGAAACCGAAAAATAAATGTTCTGTGAAGGAATTTCGACTGTTTTTTTTTTGTTTTTTTGTTGTTTTGTCTCATTCTTCTGGCCATTGCCTTGCCATTTCCCCTCCTGATGCCAAAAAGGCATTTTGTTGCTAACCCCCTCCCCCCTAGTCCCGACCATATTTGTTTGCCGGTTTTTTGTTGTTTATACCTTTCGACTTATTTAATGCCTTCACTTGAGAAAAAGGGAAACAGAACCGAATCGAACTGAAGTGAACCGGGGGTCTTGGCTACCGCACCAAAACGGCCCAAAGAGAAAAACGGCCAAATGGAAGACAGACAATGGAAGTTGTTTTTATTCTCTGTGTTGTTTATTGATTTAAGTTTATATATGGCATGCACTGCGCCAAAATGATTTAACGAAAAATTTAATTTAAATATTTTTCAAAGAATGAAATTTTTCGATCTTTGATAGATTTTTTGGTAAGGGAGAAAATTCAATTTTTAAGTAACGCATAATGCTTGCACATATAAAACATATAAAAGATAATAATCTGGTTATGTTGAGAAAGAAATAAGCAAGCTCTATATTTATCAATTTATCTTACAGTTTTTGGGATTTTAATATCCTAAAATTTTTTATTCGGGACTTCCCCATAATACATTTTTAGTTTGTTTTGGAAGAAACGACAATTAAAAAATTTTTTTCTTTATAGAAATAATATTTCTTTTTAAGAAATTTCGGTACAAGAAGTGCCAGACATACCGAAAAATTAAAAAAAAATCCAGTGTACTGAAAATGCATTCATTTTAAAGAAATCTTTGTGGTTCGGAAGTTTTTAAGAAAAAAGTTCGAGTGTATTCAAAGTAGCAAGCTAAAGACGGTTCTAGTTCATGTTATGATCTTGCAAAATTTATTTTAAACAGGAGTCTCTAAAAACAGCCTTTTTGATCAACTTGATCAATTTGTTTGTCCCCATTTTTTGTTCAGTGTACCCTTTTGAGAACATGTACAGGAAGTAGGTGTAAGTTTTCCTTTTTGCCAACATTTCGTTATTATTATGCGTTTGTTTTGTCTGTTGGACTTTCGCAGAGTAGGGGCAAAAACATACACACACACACACACTTCGGCGAGGGCGGTGGTCAGTCGAACCACAGTGCAATTCATGCAACAATGCCAACACCCAGAAGTACCAGAACCCCCCGTTGAATGCGAAATGGTAATGGAATGGAATCATATGTTGTACGAGTATGTTGTTATGTTGCTGCTACAAAAAAGTGGGCGTGTGCATCGTCCAGCCAGCCACAACAAAACAATAACAATCAGCGAACAACTTGTGAAATTCTGTGAAAACAGCAACACAAACAAAATGCCAAATGCATAAAAGTATAAACAATTGACAGATTCATAAATATGCAATTTACCTCACTTTTTATTTCGCTTACTGCATTTCCTGTTTCTGTTTCAGTTTGTGTTTGTGTTTCGATGTTTTTGTGTTTTTGGTGGGCACTAAAATTACCCAACGGCAACCAAATGGCAACACATGCCCATAAATTAGCATTTAGAAAAAAAAAAAAAAAAAAAAAGCGAAATAAAAATGGGAAACAACCAGCAACAACAACAACAACAAAACAAATGCAAAAGAGAAATGTAATTCATGCCCAGCAACAAACAAATGGACCGAGAGGCGGACAAACAATCGAGCCGCAAGGCACAGTGGTATAAAGTGACACCAGCAATCGCAGAGAAAGCTGAATTGGCGGATCTGTAATCCAATGGAAGCGTTTCTAGGCTCAATGTCTGTTTGAATTGCATTTAAATTCAGAAAATTAAAGAGGCGAATATTTCTGCCAACTCGTTTGATTAAGAATTATATAAAATCCATTATAAGGGTAGAACCACGAGACATTGAATCTAAGATACATTAGGAAAAAGAAACTTATGCTACACAGATGAAATTTTAATAAGTATACTCAGGAAATTATTAAAAAAAATGCACTGGTACCTCAAAAGGACCTTTGGAAGTAGATTGTGCCGTCTGCCCAAAATCACTGCAATACATGCTATGGTCTCAATATTCGGTTTTTAACGAATAAGTGAACAAAAATGTGTTTCTCACTTAACTGAATAAGTAAGGGCCGTTTTCTCATCTTCTACATAACACTATCTGTTACATAAACTAACAAACAACAAGCTATCTATAAGGTGAGAATTTGGCCCTTAATACGCAATTGCCCTTTTTTGTTCAGTTGTTCGTTTACTTATTCCTTTTTGTTAAGTTGCTCAATTACTTGTTCTTTTATGTTTAGTTGTTCACTCACTAGCACATTTTTGTTCAGTTGCATTGTTATTTGTCAAAAACTGAGCAAGTGAGACAAGAAGCAAACCACTGAGCAAGTTGAAAAGCAACTGAATAACTAAACAAAATAGCATAAGTAAGTAACCAACTGAAAAAAAGAAAGTTCAAGTGAGTAAACAGCTGAGCAACAAAGTAAGCAAAATTTTGTTCACTTACTAAAGAAATTGCAATGGGCTAGCTTCACTGAAAAGAGATTTTCCACACAACACTTTGAGATATGGTTGATATTGTGTGCACCTAAATCCCGTCTAGATTGTTGGAGTGTGACTCACTTAAAGAAGGGCACGGGAAAGAAAGTTCGATACCGAACCCATACTTTCAATTTAATCCCATCTCGTGTCGATTTCGTCCCGTTTCGATCCGATCCCGAACCCCCAATATTCCTTTCAATCCCGTCCCAGCTAGATCCCAACAGAATATATCATCCCAGGATTGCGGAATTTCCCTCACAAGTCAAATTTTTGGAATCAAAGACAATTTATTTTTTTATCAAAATTATAAAAAAAAATATTTTTATTTATTTATTTATGTTGGAAAAACACTAGCAGCTGAAGAATTTTCAGAAAAATATATTATTGAAAAGAGACGACAATTGCAGGACAATTAATGGACAATATTAGATGTTTTTAAAACTCTAGAACCTGACTGCAACCCGACAGCTTGCTGATCTTTAAGGGGTAGTTAGAAAAACTATACAACACTACAGATCAATTAGGAATATTTGTTTTCTCTTGAGAAAAATCTTTAAAAAGTAATTTAAAGATGAGAAGGCCAAAACAGTGGTTTCCTGGTTCGGTTTGGTTCAGATCCGGTTGGTATACCTAATGTTATGCATTTCTGTATAGTTCGATAATGCTGTGTTTAAATTAGTTAAGATCATTTAAAATAACTTGGAAAACAAAAAATATCGGGACTATGCAACAATCACGTTCCTATTACAAATTTGAAATTAATTTTCGTCCCGACCCGATTGCGCGGTTTTTTTTTGCGGAACCATCTTTAGACTAAATTAAACTATTCCTTCCCTAACTGCCCCAATTATCGAAGTAGACATAATATGAACAGACGCTCTTCCAAAGTACATTAAGCCTTCGGGTCAAGTCTAGCTGGCATAGCCTAGTCCATAATCCATAGATGAAAGAGAATTGCCTTTTATAATATTTAACTTACCCTTTATCTTCAGAATCAATTCGAAGACTGTTAATAATATGCCAAAAATCGAGCTCTAAGTCAAACTTTTCTACTGATGCACGAGGATGGATCAAAATATAATAGTATTAGCTAAAAACACCCAAGTTCTTCACAGACATTTTAATTTTCTTCTTCTTCTAAAAATTTTCCAATATGCCGGTTGCTTTTTGTTTAACCCTTACAAAATATATGACTTTTTAAAGTCCCCAAAATGGGTTTCTCTGTCGTCTATAAGCTTTATATCTATAATCGTTGAGTGTGGGGTTACTTTAAATAATGCAGTTTGTACACTCAGATAAAAATGCCATCCTCTATTTAGGTATGAACGTGATTAAATTATGATCGTTTTGTTCTTAAAATTTTTACGACTTTTTGGTCTTTTTTTTATTGTATCATGTATTTATCAACTATGAATTTTAAAACAAAATAGTAACAATCGATTTGAAGTATCCGAAAAGATTTTATTTCAAGGTCAAGTGAATTTATAATCCCGAAACGAACTTGAAATGAGAATTTTATTATCAGAACAAATTTTTTCCATTTTAGCGATAAATGCGAATTAAATGAGACAAAAAAAAATTAAGTTCAGAAAGTGGTCTAAATTCAAGCTACTTGATTAAAAAATAAACTGATTTATTAGCCAGTGTGTTTTATGAGTATTATGATTAAGCAATTCCTGCCATGCCCCACTGTGCCTCACCATCGCACCGTACATCCACACAGAAAGAAAAAGCTTATGTAGATTTTAGCTTAATTCGATTTGGTTTTACTTTTTTGTTTTCGCTTTGAAGTAAAAAAAAACCAAAAATAAATTGGACTTATGCAGCAACTACAGCAACAGCAGCGGCAGCAGCAGCAGCAGCAACAACAACAAGTTGGCCAATTTGTGGCAAGTTTACGTTGCCGGTGCCGGTCCAAGAGATAAGTCGGGTCAACAACAACAACAATAGCCAAATAGTCTGTGGTTTAACATGGCCAATTTGACTACGATTTCGGGTTTTTAGGATTGGACCGGGACCGGGACTGGGTCTGGGACTGCGACTGGGTTTCGGTTGTCACCGCCCCAAAAAATGCCCAGATAATACTCGGGTATAATTTAGCTTACTAAATGGCTTTCTAAGTGCGATAAAAGGACTTTTTATTAAAATTTCAAATGGCAGAGTACAACGAGAACAAAACTGGGCTACATTTGTGGGGTGGGAGGGGGTGAAGCAATTGACTTTTATTAAGAGCCTCTTTGGTTCTATGTCGCATTGCTGGGCTATTTATTATGGCATACTTGAAATCGGATTTTAGTTTTACGGCGATGCCAGGCACGATATGTTTTTAGCTGTGTGTGTGTGTGTGTGGGTCTTGGTTGTTTTAAGCGATCTGTTGAGGTTTTGATTTTGCTGTGGTCAGGCTGTGGTTGGTTAAGTGTTATTTAGGGTCTAGCTTACAGTTAATTGGTTAGTTAAGTCAAAGAAACATGAAATTAAAGTAAAGTATATTAAATATTTAATGTTCGTTTTTCACTTTAGGAATTTATGTGCGCCGCTGTTGGCATACCTGCTTATGACTAATTTTTTGTTTACTCAGTATACGAACATAATTTTCTTAACCAGTTTCTAGAAAGAATTTTCACGATCAGACATTGAAAATGATTATAAGAAACCTAGCAGAGCTTTTGGCGAAGTTTCCCATAAGCCGACCTCGACCTAAAGACCTGCAAACGCAACCTGTAAACTTTGAATACTTTCTACAACTTGTAAATGCTGCTCTATTATGTCAACTTTAAATACATCAGCTTAAAGTAAAATGTATGCTCACTGAACATAAACCCCAAAACCTATCTCTAACCACAAATACAATCTGCAGACGTTTACATTCACCGCAATGCACCAAAAAGCACCAAAAACAGCGGAAAAAAATGTTCACATACAGTGACGAACGGATAAACTTAGTCGTCGCCGTCGCCATCGCCATTCACCGTGTCTAGGGCTGAGGAACACAATCTACGACAGCAATTCATTGTGGATTCTCATTAACAGCAGGTAAACACATTTCTGGAACATTGCTTTTAATTAGTAAAAACAGACGCTTCCGTTGCTCCTGGTCTCAAACAAAGTGACCAAAAATACAAAAAAAAAAAAAATACAGCAAGGGCCGACCCAGTCACCCTGTGTGCCTTTTTAATTGCAGGAACGTCAAAACATTTTACCAAATTAACGCAATCCGAGCTCAAGTAAATTGTTCGAAAAAAAAACACACAAACTACATACAGATAGCAGAAAGAAAGCGAAAGACGCGAAAAAATAATTCCCTCAAAAAAAAAAAAAAACCCGCCCCACTCCATAAAAAAAAATGTCCGTCAATAGATTGCAGGACGGGGCCAACATGAGGGTAAGCTAGGTGAACCGTGTTTCAGAGTTTCATCAGATAAACTTGCACTAATTTGTGTACACTTAGTCAACTGGACGAGGACATGAAAAGCAATGGGACTGGCCCAGATGAGCCTGACGCAAATTGGCGGAAAAGCATTGGGAACGAACAACGAGCAATAAGAATAAAAATCACCCTAGTGAAGAAATGTATTCCGTTTTTTTCTTGCCATTTAATTTCAGTTATTCGTTAAGGAATATCAATGTGGGGTATATCGAATTCGATACTCGGTTTATTTTATGAGCAACTTTTCCTTAATCAGCAATAGCTGAACTGCCGCCACTCTGTCGCACAGGCAATTATGTCGCTTCGAAGTGCAGGCAACAATCAGTCGTCAGTAAAAACAAAATACAAGCAGTGTGCGATACCAAGACTTAGGCAGACAGACGACTGCTCGACTCGAACTTCGAACTTATTACGTTTGGCTTTGTTTCTGATGTTGTGGGACTGTTAATTATAATTGGTTTCGAAAGCTTCAGGACTGGAACATAGTAGTGCAGTAAAGTTTATTACAAGATGCTGCCTCAATAAATTAAAAAGCTGGTCCCGCTAACACATCAAGTTTTTATACAGGGTGTATCTTATGTCTTTACCCGATGTTTTTATACACTTGATAAGTGTATATTAATTTTGCCCAGAAGTTTGTAACGTCTTCTTTTTACTGTACGCAACTAATATGTCGGAACCGGCCGGATCGCATGACTATATCATATAGCTGCCATAGGATCGATCGGTCTAAGAACTAGTTTTAGTTAGAAAAACTTTTTTGTTTTCCATTGTAGCGTCACTAATCTTGGTATATGTTAGTTTTTTATGCTTTCACATAATACAGGAAAAATTTATCAAAATCGGATGACTATATTATATAGCTGCCATATAAACGGTCGGTCAAAAAACTAGTTCTAGTGAGAAAAACTTTTATGTTTTCTATCGTAGCGTCCCCAATCTTGGTATATATTAGTATTATATGCTTTCACATAATTTTGAAAAAATTTATCAAAATCGGATGACTATAGCATATAGCTGCCATAGGACCGATCGGTCGGAAAATGTGTTTTACTAAGAAAAGGTTTTTTTTATGGTATCAAATTTTTATTATCAATGATTTAAAAATTTTAAATATCTGATATCTATATCCTATATATATTTTACCGGTTAAATCAGTTGGAGGTAACTTTTTTTCAGTATATTAAAACTTCGCCACAGTCGAAGATAGCTTTGCCTTCTCGTTATTAAAGTTTTCACAAAAGTGTTGCCTACTTTATAGGGCCGGGCCCGCATAGCGTATACGCCACATATTCACAAATATATTGCTTACTTGGTGGGTAATTTTTTCCTTCTTATTGCTATATTCAAATGTCTACTAGTCGGATCAGGCAACTCCGAATTTAAGTCCGAGACATGAAAACTCTCATATTTCAGCAACACCGATATTTGGATTAGATGTTTTTAAAAAAAAGTGTACAGAGAGATACAATTCAATCGGTCTCCATGAGAGATTACTTTATGTGCTACGATGAAATAGGAACATTTTGCTAAAAGAAGTTGGATGTTAGATGTTGCTCAGAGAGATTAGCTTATTAGGCTGGGTTCACACTATTCGACGCATGAGACATGATAATCTAGTAGGCCTTCATGTTGCCTTATTTTCAATGCCAAATGACAAGCTATTTACAATGAAAACAAGACAACACAATATCCTTCTAGATTATCATGTCTCATGCGTCGAACAGTGTGAATCCAGAATTTTGGTGAAATATGTAAAACCACAGAAAAAAATGGAAAATTCGAAAAATCTTAAAAAAAATAACCACATACTTAGTACCGTTTAAAACACTTCTCTAGAGGGGCTAGCTACGTAGATTCAGGTCAAACCCAATTGGGAGTTTCGATGTTTTGGATATAACCAACTTCATAGCGTAGCAGAATCTAGAGTGATTATCAGGCTTAAAGATCCTCTGTGACCGATCTTAATATGACAACAAATACCGGTGAAAAAACCCTTAAAATAAAAATTCCGAATAATTATATTCCCATTTCAAGGTGAATTTCAAAATTATAGGTTATTCTTTCGACAGTACATAACACAAGAAGCAATTTATTTTATAAGCATTACTTTTACCCCTTTCAAGTTTGTTTTGTATAGGAAAGAGTATTTTGGCATTCATACTAATTCAAGAAACATGCAATTTGGAATTTTTTTTTTTTTTTTGTTTACTTTTTCGTAATATATATCTGCTCTCTGTACTTTGCAACCGACAGATACATTTAAAGTCATTCAGTGCAGATATGCCAAGACAGCCGGCAAACCCAGTGCGAGGGAGAGCGAGATGGTGCAACGAATTAACTACAAACGACTACACATTAATGCCAAGTTAACAGCAGAAGCCGTCCAAGCGACAGGCCAAACGACCAACGGAACGCAAGGGAAGCGAAAGGCGAACAAGAAAATACCAGAAGCTATCGCGAACGACATGCAAACAGAACGGATATACGTACCACTGAAGCTGCGAAGGTGATGGCAAAACTGAAAATGTGTGTGTGCAGGGGTTGGTTGGTCGGTCGGTTGGTTGGTTGGTTGGTGGTCATACACATACATAAGATGCAGATACCAGATATGGCCCTGGACATGGTCATGGACATATATTATGTGTGTGCGTTGCTATTTTTTTTTTTTTTTTTTTCGGCTTGGTAACACACTATCCCTTCTGTCCGCTACACGCTCAGCATTCTTCAAAATTAACATACCACGAAACAGAATAACAACAACAACAACCAGGGGCATAACAAAAGAAGTGTTTTTTGTGTGCGTTCGTTAACCAAAAGCAAGTAGTGACCAACCCAGCGGATGCATGCAACGAAGAAACGTTGCTCAATGGAACAACAAACATGAAACATTTGTGCCATTTGGATTTATGCCTCCACAGCTAATGGCCATGTCCGACACTTTGGTGTGAAAGTTATGATCGTATAAATATGGCAGTTGTTTTTAGCCATCGAATCTTAAATTAAGCATGGTGAAAAATTATTACAGCTTTGCACTCTAGCGACTTTTAAACTTGTAACAGCTAGCGATGGTAGCGGAGCGAATGGTTCGGCAGTTACGTCGCTACTTTTGAGAAATTAACCTTTTGGACTGTTTAGAGTGGAATCGGTTTGGGTTTTTAGGGTCACCCGAAACGAACCACTTGCAATACATTGTAAAATGAGTACCCCATGAACCCCTTTGGTTTTTAAAAAAGGACTGAAATTTCGTAATATTGTTGTTATAAACGCAAGGCAAAAATATTTCAGTTTAAGGTTATGAATTGTTGGAGGACAGAGGATCCTTAAAAGACAGTTAGTAAAGATTCGTTTCGAAAAATAATATGTATAATTATATATATATAAAATAATAAAGATAATATTATAATATGTATAATATTAAATTTGTCCCTTGTGTCCCGCTGATTCCAAAATTCCCAAGGATCCCGACACAAAAACCGAATTTACACGATGAAGCAAACTTTTTGAAGTTTCTCCAAAAGCTTTTGTTTGTGAGAAAGGAGCAAGGAACACCTCCTCACCTCTTCCCTACAATCAAGAGCTTTTTTTAACAAATTCATGAAGCTTCCTTCATCGTGTAAAAACGGTCTTAATCAACTTGAACTTCTTCTGAAATTCATTTACTCGCAAATAGGAATATATAAAAATTATCTCTAACACTTAATATATAAAATGTTCAATGATGAAGAGCTCTAGTTTACTTAGAAGTCTTGAATTGTGGTTGGACCTCATCAATTTATCACCATTAATTCTTTCAAAGACTCATCTCAAAATTTACTAAGATATATAGCTCTTTGCATCACCATATTATGGTATGGATAGCACACTAAGTAAGTGTGATACTACCTACCCAATGTGACCAAAAAAGTTCGATCAATAAAAAATATTAGTATCTTCCTCGGATGAATAAATGTAATGCCATCTAGTAATGCCTTCAGAGTGGTATGAGATTCAACTTGAGTCTTTTAAATCGATTCAATACGGTTTCCCCGGTTGGTTTTTTGAGTTTTAGAGAATAGTCTGAAATCACATGTTGGTTGTGGAACTGAATGAGTTTCTGTGGAATAATTAAATTCCTCTTATAAACAATATACCTTGCTGACAGTTTGAACTCGGAAGAATTTAAGATAATCAAGAATTTAAGTATTTTTGATACCAATTATTTATATTTGATGTTTCAACGAGTTTGAGTACAAGCGAATAACCTAAAGTAATCCCAATTTTGGAAAAAAAAATAATGGTTTCAAATTAGCAAGACTGCAAACTGGTGCAGAACCGAACCTCGAAGAACCGTTTTGGTTACATTTTTTGGGTCTTTCAAAATGGATCATGAAGCGAACCTTAATTTATGACCTCTCAAAACCAACTTTATTCAGTTTTACTTTAACTTTTATTTTGTTAAATCTTATGATCGGAAAAATCATTTTATAGTACTGAAAGATGCATTTGTGAAATCATATCCCAATTCGACATTTAAAATATAGCAAAAGTCCAGTTGAAAAGAACATTATACAATAAACATTGCATAATTTGTAACTTGAAAAGAAGATCAGTTACTTTAGAAAGCCAATTTGATTGATTGACGTATCAAATAGCTTGGTAGATTGGATGCCTCCTTCTTAACAAAAAACAAAGCCGAGCATGTAAAAATGTTGGCCGATCATTTACATTTTAGAGGCAAACATGTTTTTCCGATCTAATAAACTATGAATCTTGGTTCAATATGTTGAAAAACCGATCCATAGACTTAACGAAGGTTTCGAACCTTCGGATAGAACCTTGTATAGAAATTACTGGTAATACTGTTTAAACGATCTAAGTATCTATGACCCAAGGTTCGATTAGTTTTAAAACAGGTCCATAAAATCTGGTGCATAACTATAGCCGCACCCAACTTTTTAGTTAAGGTGTAGTTAGTGTGGGAACTGTATTATACAAAAGCAGAGAATTAAGAATAAGATAATCAAGAAACAAAAAAACCATCACTAGGAATGTAAAATTTATCATTAAGATTTAATTTTCGTTTTATGCTTGTGTGCGGCTATAGTTATGCACCATAATTAAGTCTTTACGATGGGTTCAAACATCTGTATAAAACCAACTATAGTATTTTATAGAAAACAAGAAGCAAATACTGGTCTCGTCTTTCTTTATAGTTTTATACCTTGTACTAGAGGTGAGCACGATTCGTGAATTAAAACGTGTATTGATGTCACACGATCTTATCGTTAGAAAACACAAACTTTCGTGTGTGTGCATTAGTGATCCGTGCATTATTCGTGCGTGTTAAAGTTAGACATGAAGTAAATTTTGTTTCTTTTATAATTGATAAATAATAGTATAGTGTATATATATAGTATAGTGTAATAGTGTGACCATAAAAACCATGATAGAATTAAGGTTTCTCTAAGCATTTCAATTGTTTGTGTGCTTGATTGCCTTGCATAAAAGGGAGTGGTTTTCCGAATTTAGTCAGCTTTTGAGTTCTGTTAAACTTGAATTTCCCCGGTCAGTAAGGTATACTTGATTTCCTTACTAAGTGTAGCTTTTTGTTAGCCTAAAGGACTTTTTTTTTTCTTGAAGTTAATCCAATTCTTCTAAGAATCTCCAGTGAATTGTTTTTATCCCTAGTTCGATTCATGACTTTCTTTCTGTAAATGCGAAATGGAATGAGGTGTCTATTAAGTAGACAATCGTTTAGCTAGAACTACCAACCTTATGATCACACAGTGCTGATCTCACCACCAATTTCAAATGTTTGCCGCAAAAAATAAGCAGAAGAACAAGAAAGAAAAAAAAACAAAGGCCAAGAATGAATTTCATTTCCGTGCTGATGAGTGGCTGGGAAGTGCCCAACTCTTCTCTGGCTTCTTGGACTTGTTCTAAATGGGAACTTCGCACCGTGCCACTTACAGAAAAATATGTGGTAATTATGCTGCCACTTACAGACAGCAAAACCAACAAACTAACCAACCAACCGACAGACAGACAGACAGACTCAACGTTAAGAATACATGCTGTAAATTGTGCAGTTGTCGAGTGGATTCTATTAATTGTTTGGCTAAACGCGCTGCTTAAGTGTAGGCCAGACGCGGATTTTCACCGGAACTGTCGGCAACTTTTTTCAACTGGGAGGGATGGCGACTTTAACTTGGAATTCGTTTTGTTCTGAAATGAGTGAGAGGCAGTGGAGCGCACCTTGGAACCATCGAACCGCTCCAAAGACCCAGCTTCAGCTACAGCTCAGCTGTTATTGTCATTTACAAGTTGCTGTTGTTGTTGTTGTCGGTGTCAGTCGGTCGTGGTCGGTCGCTTGTTGTTGCGGGTTTCCGGTATTATGCCCATTTACAAAGGCAGCGAGAAAGGCAGCTACAGCTTGAGGAGAAGTTCTAAGGTTACAAAAAAAAAAAAAAAAATAAATAAAAATAAAAAATACCGACAGCCAGCAACAAGAAAGCAAACAACAATAATGACAGCTTCAGCCACAATAATGGAACACGGTACTATGGAACATTTTAACACAAATTTCCACTAATATGCTTAAGCTTTAAAGGTAAGGTTAGGCTTAATGAATTTGAAACTTTAATATTTTGAAATCCAATTAAGTTATAACAGAACTTGTTAATATATAAGATAAACAGCTAGCCAGTTGTAAACTACTTAATATACCTTTTTTACATGTTTGTTTAAAAGATACACAACATGGAAAATTTATGAAAATTTGTTTGTCAAAATTTTTTTTAATAGCGTATATATTTGATGTATCAGTCTACCAATTTTCATTACGATCAGATTTTTGTGCATATGATAAAGATATTACCCTCTCAGTGGAGCAGCATATTCATTAATTTGAACTGGCAGCAAAGCCTACTGATCCTGGTCCTGTTCGCCTTTCTTTTAACAATCTGTTAGAAGGAAAAAAAAATGCGATCACTTGTTGTTGTAAAGGCTGCTTAGTATCAGGGAATAATACCGGAACCGAAACCGGAACCGTTAACCGAAATATACCGTTTCAAGCCACGAACCGGTATCGAAATCGGAAGTGATATTAAAATATTTTTTAGAGAACCGAAACCGATATGATAGGAACCGAAAAAATTGGAACCATACCGAAACTATAATACCGTTATTGTTTAGGTTTCTTCTATATAATATAAAGAACAATTTTCTGAAATCGTAAATACTTTTCTTTGGTAAATAAAAATCCTATAATTAAATTTAAAAGATTTCTAAGCCTTAAAAAAATCCTCCCTTGAATATAGAATCCTTAGAAAAATGTTATTACCAGGGACCGAAAATAACAGTTATGGAAGGTGAAAAATTACTACGAAATATGGATCCCCTGATAAAATGGAGTACATGAATCTTCATAATTTTGAATGGCGAGTCCTTAAATGGGATAAATTTTTATTTGCAATTTTTATCACAAAAAAATTTTGAAATTGTTATATTATAATTTTTAAATAAAAATTTTGTTTTAACAGTTAAATGGTAATTTGTATATAAAAATTTTTGAATAACAGTTAAATCTAATTTTATTATAAAATTTAAATTAATTTCAATTTTGTAATTTTTATAATAATAAAAATTAATTTTTAATTGTTATGAAAATTTTTTATAATAAAAAATTTTTATAAAAATTACTAATATAGTAGGTTTAAGTAAATCTTGTATACTTCTATCAAAGATATTCTATAATTTAAAACGGCTACTAGATAAGTATTTAATTTTTATAAAAAATTTTTCATAACAATTAAAAAGTAATCTTTATTATAAAAATTACAAAATAAAAATTAATTTAAATTTTTATAATAAAAATTATTTTTTAACTATTATTAAAAAATTGTTATATAAAAATTAACATTTAACTGTTAAAACAAAATTTTTAATTTTAAAATCATAGAATAAGGATTATTTTTAAATTTTTATGTAAAATTAGAAAATAATTGTTATTTCAAAATTTTTATCCAAAAAGTTATAACAGTTACGGTCCCTGGTTATTACTCATTTAGAAATTAAGTTTCTTACTTTTCATCAAATTTAGAAATATTATTCAAATTTAATAAAAAAAATATTGTTTTAATATTTAGAAAAATGTAATGTAAGAAAAAGTTAAGGTTAGGATTTTATGTTTCCTACTGTTTTTGAGTGTTTTTAGAGCTGATAATGGGCTATATTGGGTTCAAATTATGATTCGAGTCATAGAGTCATGTGGGCCAGGACGCCGCCCACAACGACTTCTGCGTAGCTTTATGAATGAGAAAGAAATTGCATTCAGTTCCTCATAAAACTATTCTATATAGATCTGGGTTTCATTTGCCACTAGGACCCCTAACTCTTTTCATGGACTCCTCAAAATGGTTTTTATAGACATTGATTGACTGAATCTGAAAATTTTTGAATGTTTCTTGTGCCGAAAACCGAAATAATCTGAAAACCGAAATATAACCTTTAACCGATATTCTTATTTCGGTACGTACCAGAACCGGTACCAGAACCGATATTCGTTTTGTGATCAATCCCTGGTTAGTATAGATTCATAGAGTAGGTATGAAAAGAAAAGTTTTAAAGGTGAAATTGTATTCCTTACCCGCATTTTGGAAGAAGGCAGCCTCGATTGGATGGAACCAAAGACCAATGGAGTCTAGGGCTGATTCCACATTTGGGACACTCGTCTGTCATTTCGGGGTAAATTCAGCTTAAGTTGGGTCAGTGTGGCTCTGGTGCTTCTGAGGAGGGGTCTTCCGTTTAGAACAATATTGTCCTGGTGGGCTTCAATGCCTTCTGCCTCAGCCTTCTTTGCCCCAGCTTAGACTGTACCTAAGATTGGCTCATCTCATAATATCGAGCTCCCTGAGGCGCGAGTTCTGCTCTAAGGTCGAAACACACCGGCTTAGCTCTTCTTGTAATGCTGCTCGCGGTCTTAGCATGTTTAGGGTGGGTTACATGTTAATATCCTATGAGGTACTGCTGAGAAGCGGGTTATGGTTCTTCAACGGCAAAATCTACGTTTCCTGATGCAGGTGGTCAACATGGGGCATTATACTGATACACTCAGAAAAACGCCTATCAGCGTTCTACAACGAACGAGATAGAATTTATACCGTTTTGTACTTAAAATTTCAAATAAAATTCGTAATTGGTTGTGTTAAACTAAGTCCGAATCAATTATTAAGTTTCAAATTTACCCAAAATGTTTCTTAGGTTAGGTTACAAAATTCTTAAAACAAGTACGAAATACTTAAATCAGGAATTTAGTCTACTCAAACGTTCTTGAACGAATGGGATAGAATTAATACCGTTTTGTACTTAAAATATTTAGTATGATTCGTTCTTCCACTAATAAAAACGAATCGTGATTGGTTCAAGACTATTTCATTCTAAGAATAGGGTTTAAAAAACCTTTGATTAGCCCAAAATGTACTTAATCACGAAACGGTCTAATATCAAGTATTTCGGAATTGAGAAATTCGTACTTGAACCAAGTATTTTGTACTTGTATGAAGTATTTTCGTACTTGACGTACTATTGACACCGTTCGTACTTGATTTAAGTACAAAGTTCTCGGTATTTTTTCTGAGATTAGACACTCTTAAAGCTATATTTTGTGACAGCCACTTGATTCTCCACTGGCTCTCGCCTATACTAAATAATGGACCTTCCGATTGCCTTTTATGTTGTATTAAGCGTCTCTTTGGCCCATAGTGCGTTAACACTGACAACCGCACCGACAACAATGTCAGCTGAGTGCCCAGTCACTGGCAAAGGCAACCGACGACCAGCAGCTTTAATTGTGCCAAAACATTCTAAGTGCCCCGGACCCGTACATGGTAGGTAGACCTACCTCTTTGAGCCAACAGCTGATTGCGGCGTGGAGAATGAAGTGACTGTCAATGTCATCATCGTGATCAACCGCTGACGTTGACCAAACCTACGAGTACAAGTACAAGTATGCTGGCGGCATCGTTTTGAGTTACCCAAGTTTATGATCGGCCTCCCTTTTGGCATTGTTGTGCCACAAAATGCGTTGAGAACTTGTTGAACAAAAAAAAACAAAAAAAAAACAAAAAAACAAAGCAAAATGAATGGAATTTCGCGCTGCGTTGCACTCGAAGGAGCATGCGGGCGCAGGATGAAGCTGGAAGGGTTGCACCCGACCCATATAATAAGCTTGATAAAAATCATTTTCATTGCATGCGGGGAATTAGCCGGTAACCCCAAGACCATTTCGGAATTTAATCTGTTCTGGAATCGAAATCGGCTCTCTTGTCTCTGTTTATTGTTTTCTTGGATGGCGGCTTATGTGCAGCCAAGTTGAAGCTGAAGTGCATCCAGAGCAGCAACATCATAGGGCTTGGTGTGGCGAGAGTTGGAGATTAGTGTCAGACCAAGTTGAGAGCGCTAATAAGATACGAGCTTGGCTCTGCCAGAGATTTGTTGTTCAAAACTTTGAAGGATTTGTGCAATTTTCTATAATTGAACGAAGCACAAAAACTCTCCTAAGAAGGATGCCAAGAAGGCAGCTGTGTGAAGCGGATGCGAGATTTCCGAGGATGCGTGGATGTCAAAGCATTTTGTGCGGTTTATTGTGCTCTGCTGCGTGATGGGGGGATTACACTGTGCATGTGGGATGGTACATTGTATGTATGTATGTGCTCGCATGTTGGCCTATACAAGTGTCAAGAATTTTGTATTAGTTCGGGCTTTCAGCATTATGTCGCCTGTTGTGTGCGGTTGTGCGGAATTAGTTAAAACTTGATGTGGGAAGAGCTGGATTCTCTTGAATTTCAGTTAAATTTCAAAAATATTAAGACTTCAAAGTTTGACTAAAAGTTGGCCCAAACTGACAGGCTTGCGGCATGCACCCAAGCTTTGCTTTAAATTGAAGTTTAGTTATAGTTGGGGACTCTTTTCAAGTCTTAATATTCTAAGTAACTGCAATCGACTGATAAGTTTAGACCTGAAACTTTATATTTTCGGATATTGGGTTGGATTTCCAAACTCACACAAAGTGGACTAAAGCATAGTTAGCTTATCGGATTGGCTTTTGCATGTATCAAGCTTGCAATTCCTAACTAGTTACATCAATTCCGAAACGATAAAGCAACTGTCGATATTAGAGTCTACTGATGATAGAATGGGAAAGCTCTTGTAGTAGCTGTACAGAATACCGTTTCACTTTGGATGTTGTTGCTGTTTTGAAGCTAATAGTTAGAAGAAAACTAAACTTTCATGACCTCGAGCTCATTAATCGGGCCTGTACCTGTTTTCAAATTCGATAAAATTATGCGGAGTCGAAATCGTAACAGCTACCAGTTTCCGTTTCCAAAAATCTAATAAGTTATTTGGTTTCTAAAGTTTTGCTTTTCAGTCAGTCATATTTTCTTGGTAACGCAAATTCTTTTTATCTCTCAAAATTTTTATAGCAATTTGACATTTTGTAGTATTTCTAAATAAATGAAGCAAACAATTATATTTTAAGAGCCGATTTCTCATATTCTATCTAGCTGCTATGTGTCAGATAAACACACATTTTGCTCTGTTATTCGAAAGTTAATGACAAGAGGAGATCAGAAATCGGCCCTTTCTCTTAATTTTTCTAACTTGCACCTCAGAAATTCCATATAAACAAATATCAAACGATCCAAATGAATCCAAAGTTTTGCTGAATTACGATTAGCACTGAGTGTTATTTGAAATTTTTAGGGTGACCACTCACCCTAGGAGTGACCACTCCCGCGTGTTCCAAAAGAATCTTCGGGATCGGGAAGGGACGGCAACGAACTTGAAATTCGTCGTCGGGAACGGAACGGTTTGGGACGGTATTAATTCTTGATCACGATATTTTTTTGGTACCGATTTATTTTTCGGGTTCCAGTTTATTTTTCGGATCCCGTTTTCTTTAACCACAGCAATGCAAATTTGTAAGAGAAATGTAGTTTATCGAACTTATTGAATGGTCACACTAAAACATAAATGAACATTAGAGGGATTCCTGAAAGTGATTTGCTTTTGATTTTGATTTGATTTTGATTTCGTCGAACAGCTGTTCACAGCTGCTGCATACAAAATGTGCAGTGTGCAGCCCCGGGGCTGATATCGTTTTGCTTTCTAGTGTGGCCGTATTCTTCGAAGAAAATTATGCTGTCAAACTTGATGCGTGCTGTGTAAAACTGCAACCATTCTGAAACTACATGCTCTGCTATTTAACTATTATTTAAGAGGCTGACAAAAATTGGGTTTACACTTTATTTCGGCGTTTTGTGATTTATAACCTTTGTTTACTTCAGCGCCAATTGTCAATCAGCTGTTCACGAAATCAAAATCAAATCAGTGCGCAAAAATGGTCGTTCCGACAACTGACTTTGATTTGCTTTCACGAAATCAAAAGCAAATCACTTTCAGGAATCCTCTAATGTATAATTTGAAAATTTGAAGAAAACATAATTTTTTTTCCTGATCTTGGGTGTGGAATTTTAAAAATGCCCATCTTAGTGCTCACTGTTACCACTAAAAGAAGCTACTGTCCCAATTTTCGGATTTATAGCTCTTCTCGTTTAGGCTGTGCGTTGATTATCATGCAGTCAGTCAGGACAAGAAATTATATGTTCAAGGAGGTGCAAAAGTAATCACTATTTTTTCAAATGGCATCAAAGGTCAGTACTGTTTTGAAATTTGAAAAACTAAAGATATTAAGTAACCAAAATTATGGATTACAATCCAAAAAGTAGAATGCAAATTATCTATAAGGCATTGGAAATTTCTCGAATTGAAGAGTGATGAGTGTGTTAGCATAAACTCATTCGAGAGTTCAGTATTGTATGTTCGCGTAAAAATCATAAACCATGTCAGGATGGTCCTTAATTCTAATTCTGTACCTAACAGAACTAAACGATGATCAGTTTTACGTATGTGGATTTTTGTAACAGATTCTTTGTTAAACCAAACCTTTTTTCTAAGAAAGAAAGCAAATGATTCCATTAGTAAATATCACAAAATCAGCAAAACATGTTTGGGCTACATCACCTACCCCTTAGGCCATCAAAAATCTTACATCGTTCCCAATGCTGATGTCAGATTTCATAGCTCAGTATGAGACCGTCTGATGATGATATAGAGTATATTTAAATTTGATTGGAGAATTTCCGGCTCTGGCTTTGAGTTCATTTAATTTATACTCTAAACATTATAGGCCCCACAATTTTTCTTTTTTTTTTCAAAAAAAAAAGCCTAATTTCTATCATTTTCTCTAAATTAAACGCCAAGCGTAACCAATTGACGACCGACCTACCGCTGGATAAGATCTCTGTGAATGCCATAATTAATTCTCATATAATTTGGGGCGGCGACATCTTTGGCCAACTACCGTTTGTGGCAAGGCATCCATTCGAAGGCGTTGCCTCAGCAATTTACATAATTTCAACAGATCGAAGATAGAAGTTATTAAAACAGAGAGTTGCTGGAGTGTGGGGTCCAACAGATCGGTATCTTTTGATGCGTTATTAATAACTGCATAAGGGGAAAAGGGTAGAAGGCAACTCAGGTACTCGACTAGCTGTAATGTGAGAGTAGAAAAGAACAATGTGAAAAAAATATATATCCCGAAAGAAAGAAAACTCGAAACCACAACGAGAGGCGAGACAAATTCTTTAGAAATAGACGACAACAAGTTGGTAAAGAAAGGAAAAACCCTTCGGCCAAAGTCGTGGAAAATTTCTAGCCCCTGAGCATCCATTGTTCGTCTTTTGCCCTTCGGGCGAGGGGTGCCAACAGCTTTATTGATAGATTACAATTTCGCCAAGCAAAACAAAAGCACCGAAGTTTACAATTACCTTTTGTCCCTGCCCCCCCTAGAAATTCTAAAGGCAAAAACTATCCTTAACAAAACTAACAAAAAAAATTTGCCTAACAATCACAGCGAGCACCCAAAAAAGCACTTTCCCATGTGAAGAAATGTTTGTATCATTATCATTTGCATGACAAAAGCCGGCAGGGGTTACCCCGACAGGGTGTGTCCCGTGCAATAATAACAAGCGTTGCTGATTATCTTGTCGTTCGCCCCTTAATCGAGGAAATGCAAGTTTTTCACAATTTTCTTTTCAGCGACGCGTCCTTAGCTTAAAATTATGACGCAATTTATAGTTTCTATTTTCATTTTTGGGCCTTTGTTGAGGGATTTAAAAAAAAAAAGTAATAAAAGGAGAAAAAGCATAACTAAGATTTATTTCCGGCTTTGTAGAATTTACACCACATGGCGCACATTTACAGCCAGCTGGCCAAGCGCAAAACTTTGTTTGAGATCTAAGGGAGTCGCCGTTACCGGAGGGGGCGGGGCAGTTTACAACAAAAATGCTGTTGTTTTGTGTTTTATCACGTGAGAATCGCTAGTAAATCTCAGCCTATGGGAAAATATTTAAAAATTGATGATATAATTTAATCATTTAGAAACTGGTTACAACTGAAACAAGCCCTGCGACTTAACTGATTAGCTACCGCCTTAATTTGTGGTTACAAAAAATACGATTAAAAATGTTTTTTTTTTTCCACAATACTTATGCCCTAATTTTGGCAATTAATTTTAAATATGAATAGAATTTGAATATCGTGAGATCATTGAAGCGGTGTATAATAAATATTGAAAGAAATTCTAAGGGTTATATTAACGTTATATATCTTATACTATTGTAGTTCTATATTCCGATCCAGAACCCAAGTATTCAATTCAATCCCTTCCCGACCCAATTCCGACCTTAAATAAATATCTCTCCTGCATAGAAATTTTAGAATTGAAGACAGATTTAGTATAACTTTACTATTATTCACCTGATCCTTTCCAGCCTGGTTGGATTGATAAATTGAGCTGTTTTCAATATATCTTTGGTATTAACAATCTACACAGAGAAAAAAAATTCGAGATATTTTTATGAATATTAATCCCAAACGATGTCAGAAGTAGGTAGATCCCTGACACATTTGCCACAAGAATTGTGGGATTGTTCCAAGTCTTTTATACTTAAAACTTCAATCCAAAGATCGGGATCAAATCAATTTTTTTAAACTCTAATACAGCTCCCGATTTTTTGTTCTACGTACCTACCAAATTGTGGAAGATAACAGGATCTTATGAAGCTGTTTTCAAGTGCAGCTGGTCGGGGCACCCAGTTTTAGGCAATTTTTTTCATTTCAGAAATTTTTTTAAAATCCTCTTTTTATTCATTCTAACTGAAGATCTGACCTGCCCTCTTTTCCGATTTCGATCGATCAGAATTCGTAATCGTTCTTATTTCAAAGAAACGATTGAGGAATTTTGAAAAAATTTTCCCCAAGAAGACAGTTGAATAAAAATAAATGGAAATTTCAGATTATTCGCCGAAAGACATTATCGGATTTTGGAAAAGGGAACATATGCGAATTTCGAAACTGCATGATTTAATAGAAATCTAAGACGGAAACATGGCGGATTATAATAGTTTTATATATAATATTTTTATATTTATATATATATATTAACCGATATTTATTTATATCAATATGATGTTTAATTGAAAAAATTTAATTCATTTGATTAGAAATTATATATATATTCATTTCAAAATGATATAAAAGTTATTATATTAGGAAAAGCTCATACTGTCAATTTTTTTTTTTAAAATCATCCGTATATATGTTTTTTGGAATGCTGATTACGGAAATAATGGTCAAAAAAAAAAACGTTGATTTTTTTTTTTTTTTTTTTTTTTTTTTTTAGTAGCAGTTTTTTTTTTTTTTTTTTCATATATCTCAGTAGAGGTTAGATTAAGTCGCAATGGTTGAATTGGAATGAAATTCCAGTTTTTCTCTTAGGCCAATTAAGGCCCGTTGTTTTACCATATAATGCTTTCTACGCTATGATCGAATAGGGAGGGTCTTTCCTTATAAACCATTTTGACAGTAGCACGAATTTTAACAGTGAAGCAACATCCATTTCAGAGATTTCTGATCTTGTAGATAGTGGTGAGCTCTGGGCAATGACAGAAGAGGCGATGTACACTTTTCTCCCCATCCTCTGAGTTGCCGTTTGTGCAGAAGTCGTGGTGTCTAATGCCGAGCCTAGCTACGTGTCTTCCTATGAGGCAGTATCCAGTAAGGGCCTATACTAGCAAGGAGATGTTATCTCTTCCTAGAAAGAGCAGCGCTCTAGCTTTATTCATATTTAGAGTCGGCCATGTAAGCCTTGATACTTCACATGTGTGAATCATATGCCATCGATTCATGGTTATTCGACGGGTAGTGTCCTTTGATTGTAGTTTGATTGAATGTTGATTCCAATCCAGACGACTTGGAATGATAACAGAATATATTAACTTTAACAAAACATGTTTAGATATTATTAAAAAGCATATTTTATATTTATAGATTTTTTTCTTTCGAAAAAGTAAAGTTAACTGTTACTTGAAAATTCCTGCAGACAACATTATTTTTAAAAAAAATCCGCCTAGTAAAATTTTTACCTGCGGCGCACTTTGTAATACGCTCCATAATTTTTCTTTAGATTAGATAGATTTCTCCGGGATTTTATATATTTAAAAAAAAAATGTTTGCTATATATATTATTTATTTTTTATATTTCAATATAATTGTAACATTAATGTTAAAAAAAAAAAAAAATTAGAAATAAGGTTGATATTCTAGGATATACATACTAGACCCCGGAATGAGTAGAGTCAAAGTACCCTTTGACTCAACTTTTGAAAAACAAGTTCAAGTAAGTTTAGAACAATTTTTTGTTTAGTTTATAGGGTCGAATATGCTTTCTTCCTTTTTTTGTACCTTCGCTACAGATTAAAGAAATGTAGTTCCTTGAACCATTAAATGACAAAGGAACTCTTAGAGGATTCTCTTATCTATCCTACTGATGTAACTCTTTCAGCAATACCATTTTTCAAACACTATCTGTATTATCTGTAGCTACATCTTTGTATTTACATAAGCATAAAGGGTATTCATGCGGCATTGTTCAATCGTTTGTTTGCTTGCAATATCTTTACCCTTTCTTTTTTTTTTTTTTTTTTTTGATTTGTTATGCGTCGTTTAATTTTATTTCAAAACAAATAAGCGTAAAATGAGGAAACCAACGATAAACAAAACCAAAAAAGCAAAACCAACACTTAGAGGCCTATGTATCTGTGTGAGAGTGGCAGTGGTATCTGTGTGTGCAACGAGAGCAAGAAGACCAAACCCAGGCCATACAAAACAACAAAACTTTGCACTGCACGAGCCAAGTGCTGATGGAGGCTGCTGCTGCGGGAGACGTGCAAACGATCAGCGAATGAACAAAAGCAGAAAAAAAAAAGTTGATGACATACAAAAAGAAGAAAATATACACATTGAAAAAAAAGAGACATAAACCAAGTCACGTTCACGTTTCGCTGCCGCAACGCATCAGCTGGCAGAATCAATAGTGGGAGAGAGAGCAAGTGGAGTGTTTCTTGATCCGCACACTCATAATTCTCTTAAAACTCAGATCAGCTGCTCTTGAGTTAGGCCTGCTACCTCTCTTTCTCTCTCGCTCTCATTCTTTCTCTCTTAATTTGACCAGCTGATTTTTAAATTGTTGAGTGAAAATTTCAGTTATATCTATTTTTGTATTTCAAAGATACAAATTAACTACCTGATCTACATAATAAACCGCATTAGGTAAAGGTCTTATTTGCTAAAAGGTCTACGCTCAAAGAAAGAAAAACTCAAAGAGCCTTATTAACAGTTGCTCGTGTGCGAGCACCTCAAGCTCAAAATAAGATACACAGAGAGAGAGAGAGAGAGCCTCACTGAGTGCGTGTGTAAGCGAGCATTTGATAAGTTGAGTGAGTGAGCAAAAAAGAGCAAGTTGCTCTTAACTGATCACAGATCAAGAAACAAATGCTCAAGAGTCTAAAGAGCATGCGTTCTTATGAGAAAATTAATGTTTGCCAAAACATTTGTACGCATATACCATACAATATCTCTCTTTCTCTCAGTGTCTTATAAGACACCCCCTCCGCCCCTTTGTAATCTCTACAATTACAAAGTTCCACCTTGTACATTTAATATTTCTCTCGTTCTCCCGTGCTATTTGCGACCTGCCCCACCGCACTTTTCCATATGCCTTAAATGAATCCACACATACACCCTCACCTCACTCACTCACACTGCGTTAGATACACGCGCTGCTCGCATGCACACAAAAGTCAACTCAAATTGTTCGCTGCCGACGCGACGCTCATGCGAAATTTATGGCAAATTGTAACAATTTTGTTTAATTCAATCGCCGCCACTCACCAAAATAAACATTACAAATGGTGGTCTTTGGAGACACCAAGTCCAGTTTAGATGGAACATTTTTCAAAAGAAATCCAAAAACCACGAAATATTCAGGAAAATTTGCTTAATTTAATTTGTTGTAATAATTTCGCACAATTTTTGCGGATATTTTTAGCAAATTTAATAAATAGTCTTAGTTTTGTAGCAGCTATGGGCACATAGTGGCCCGTTGTGCCCTCGCAGCCCGTTCCGTTATTTCGCTTAAAGGGAAATTTACAGCATTTTGTTTTATTTTGGTGCCCACCGCTGCTTTGTAGTTTACTTTCGTAAATAAATTCACTATTTGAAAAAAAAAGTATTTTAAAATAAAATTTAACTTTCTTAACGAACTAAACTTAAAGAAAAAGGAGTTTGTATCGTGGAACACACTCTACGAGCGAAGCTCTTTACGATGAAAAATTAGAATCAAAATAAGAATTCTTGCTTAAGAATATAAAATTATTTTATATAAAATAGTGTTGGAAAATACTGTACCTGTACCTGTACCTGTCCCAGATCCCTGAACCCATATTCCATATCCTTGATCCCAGATCCCACATCCTTGATCCCAGTTCCCAAATGCCGGACCCCAGATGCCTGGTCCCAGATTTCTGATCCCAGATCCCTGATCCCACATCCTTGATCCCAGATCCCTGATTCCAGAGCCCCGATCCCAGATCCCTGATCCCAGATACAAGATTCGTAATCCCTGATCCCACATCCCGGATCCCAGATCCCTGCTCCAAAATCCCAGATTCCAGATCTTAGATCCCTGATTCCACATCCCGAATTCCAGATCCCAGTTCGCAAATCCCAAATTTCCGCTTGCTAAAAACAATGGCCGTGTTCAGCAGAAGAACTTGCTGCCTGATCAATGATATAGTTCTTGGTACTTTACGTAGAATCCATTTTCTCTTGTGTTTAATATGATAATTAGAGTAAAGTAAAATTATGCTAAATAATAAGAGTAGTTTTATTAAGCTGATCACTGATCAGTATCTCTGCTGAACACGCCCAATGAAACTGTTGATCACTGATCAGCTTAATAAAACTTCTTTTATTATTACTTTAAGGGTATCTTGTTAAATGGGCCTTTGGAAAAGCTTCATGAAAATATCATATTAAACCAAGAAATATATCATTGATCAGAAAGCAAATTCTTCTGCTGAACACGGCCATGGACTCCTAGCTAGTGGGTTTAAGTTGCCAATGTTTAGTACTATGTACTTGAAGTTCCAGTTTGCTCGAGCAAGGAATTTGTCTGGGGTTAAACTAACCTGAAGTTTAGCCGAATTTTCAGAAATTGGGAATAATTCTGTTATTTGAAAATCAGCCCTTATATAAACATATAGCCAGCCCTAGTCGAATCTAAACAAAAGTCTTGCAAAATTAATAAGAAATCCAAATTAAGTGGTTAAGCCATAAATTTTAGATACTCCACTATTACCATTTCATTGGCAATTAGTTTTCCCTTACTTTGAAAAACTTTTGCACAGGTTCTTTAATTATTAAGGCGCAAATTGTTGCAATATGTTGAAGTTCTCATCGACTCCTTTCAATTCAATTAAAAAGTCAATGCAAATTTAAATCGATGGGCTAATTGCTACGAAAGGTACAACAATTATTAAGTCCAGGGTTGTTTTTTTCTGTTCTTTTAAAAACTCTAGGTAAATGCCTTAAACGTCTTTTTGGTCACAGAGAATAATATTCCACTGATGAAATAAAGTTGAGTTTTCTTCAAAATGATGAATGAATGGTTCGACGATTTAAAATCTCTTCAATAAGGACCTGCCAAGAACTTTGTGAACTTTTGGAAAAATGGAAGTATTACGTTCAGGTATTGGATGAGTTTGGGGCAAAAGTAAGGACATCCGTCTATTAATCTATCTCTATCTTTATTCCAACTCACAAAATCTTTTCAGTTCAAAAATTTACTTATTAGAACCCACAATTAGGTTAAGAAACCTTTGAATCCTTATATCGTTTCAACTTTTCTTGATTGATTTGTAGTGTGAAACATTGTGACCAAATTCATTTTTAGACAGTGTAAATAATTGCTGGCTGCAATTGCAATTTGCGATTTGTTGTTGCCAATTGTCGGTGCATCCCTCATTTGGCTGCAGTTTTGTTGCAGTTGACAGGCCACAGGCCGCAACTGTTCGAGCACGAGAGCCAAAAGATCAAAAGATATTTGCTTGCATTCAGGCCCCGAGGGCCCCACGGACGGAGGAAAACATTTTCGTTTTCCTTTTTTTTTTTTCCTTGTATTTGTATTTGTTATTCTTCGTCTTTTATTTTTGTGTTGTTGTGTTTGGCTGTAGCTCGCGCTGACGTTTGTTTATAATTTGCGTATCGTGGGGATTTTATTTTTCTTTCTGAAAATAATCATTTTATTTTTGATCGCTCTCGACTTGGCCATAAATTATGCCACTATATGAAACATATGTGCGTGTGATCGTTTGCCGAGAATGTAAATACATGTACGTAGGCACTAAGACTAGGTACCCAAACAAGTGTCGAACTGCCCTGCCAAAGCGAGCAGAGCAGCCTGACAAGGCGATATATTTATAGTAACTATAACTGTATGACAGTGGAGTCCAAATTATACATACAAAGGCTTGCTTATGTATAAGTGCTTTACGTTTGTATAGCGAGTGTAAAAGCAAAAAAAAATGAAATCACTGTGAGTTAGGAACTAAGGAACTTAGGCTGAGTTCACATTGTTCGACGCATGAGACATGATAATCTAATAAGCCTTCATGCTGTATGGTTTTGAATGTCAAATGACAAGCTATTCACAATGAAAACAAGTAAGAAAGTCGGTCAAGCCCGACTGTAATATACTCTGTACCTGTTTGTATATAACTAATAACTTTAAAGTGTGGGGTCACACAATCTGTGCAAGTGGTACATCACGTTTACAAGCAGTGCTGCCCAGAGTAATTATTTGATTTGCTTAAAATTCGAATATCGTTCATCTGATCTGGAAACGGTGAATGGTAGATCGTTATGCAATGACGATTAAAATATATCCCTAAAAGGTTCAAAAAAAAACTGTCTTTAAAATTGTGGATGATATTCGGTTTTGTTCAAATTGTGTGGGGTGGCAACTCTGCCATCGTTCATCTGATCGGAAAACAATGTATGGGGGCTCGATAAGTAATGACGAGTGAATAGTCTAAAGGTTCAACACCTAACCCAAATTTTGAATTTGGGGCAATCCCCTGATCGAAAAGTAGGGGGCGATAGTAATGACGAGTAGAATATATGTCTAGAAGGTTCAAACAACCTAACTCCAAAATTGCGGGATATTTAAGGTGTTTTTCAAATTGTGGGGGTGGCAACTCTACTATCGTTCATCTGATCGGAAAACAATGTATGGGGGCTCGATAAGTAATGATGAGTAGAATATATGTCTAGAAGGTTCAAACAACCTAACTCCAAAATTGCGGGATATTTGAGGTGTTTTTCAAATTGCGGGGGTGGCAACTCTACTATCGTTCATCTGATCGGAAAACGATGTATGGGGGCTCCATAGGTAATGATGAGTAGAATATATGTCTAGAAGGTTCAAACAACCTAACTCCAAAATTGCGGGATACTTGAGGTATTTTTTAAATTGCGGGGGTGGCAACTCTACTATCGTTCATCTGATCGGAAAACAATGTATGAGGGCTCGATAGGTAATGATGAGTAGAATATATGTCTAGAAGGTTCAAAAAACCTAACTCCAAAATTGCGGGATATTTGAGGTGTTTTTCAAATTGCGGGGGTGGCAACTCTACTATCGTTCATCTGATCGGAAAACGATGTATGGGGGTAGATGAGTAGAATATATGTCTAGAAGGTTCAAACAACCTAACTCCAAAATTGTGGAAGATAGTTAGTTTTTTTCAATTTGCGGGGGAGGCAGGGGGCGTGTCAAAAAAAAAAACTAAACTTGATCTGCCTGCAAGTATAAGAAATATATGTTCCATACAGCTCAAATCTCTATCTCTACCTCTTACCATCTCTGAGATCTCAGCGTTCATACGGACAGACGGACATATCTATATCGACTCGGCTGTTGATGCTGATCAAGAATATATATACTTTATAGGGTCGGAGATGCTTCCTTCTGGCTGTTACATACATTTGCACAAACCCAATATACTCTTTGTACCTTCGGTACAGAGTATAAAAATACGATTTTAGGTGTAATTTTTATTCCGTTACAGAAACTATGTAAATTTTGTTCAATATTTTGAAACGGACTTTAAAAAGTGTCACCAAGTAAATGAAAGAATATCTCTACATAAATTCGTAAAGATTTTGCAACATAAGACTAAGAAAAAATTTTGGACGAAAAGAAAATGTTTGGTTTGGGTTCTGATGAGCATTTCAAAAGAAATTCGGTGTTCCGATTCGGTTCGTTTCAGTCATCTTAAGAACCCAGACCGAATCGGTTCTAAGAGCTTCGGTTTCGAAAAGTTTTAAGGCTCTGGATAAAACTTGTGATACTTGAATTTTTCGAATTTGTCTTGACAAAATTTCAATAAAATATTGGGACGACGAACGGCTCTTAGCTTGGACAATCTTAGGCCTGGTATAGTCATATAAGACACAAACGTTTGAATTACTAACTAAACTAAAACTTTCATCTAACACACAAATGGCAGCAAATGTCAGGCCATGACCAGAACTGTCTAATGACCAAGATGTACCAAATGACTAAATCCGCACAGCCCAAGACACACAAAAAAAAAAAAAAAAAAATACAGACCTCACACTAAGCTGGCCATTGAAGAGCATTTCTCTGGAAGTTCAGACCGGAGCTTTGGTCCGAAAGACCATTAAAAATTCATGTGTACCGAGAATAGAGCAGCGCAAATAGGCTGTAATTATAGAACAAATAAACAGTGAAAGAGGGGGGAGGGGGGAGGAGTGATGGAAAGTGGACAGGGAATATAGCCCCAAATGTATGTATATATGACTAGGCAAGAGTTGTTGTTGTTGTTGCTGCTAGCGTGTAATACCGCAATGAAAATCGCCCATTACAACAATTTCATTTCATTTTGCCGCCTTTGCGCTTACGTAAGCACCACAACACAGCATTGCACTAGGGCTAGCTCAGTGCTCGCCCGGTTGTTAGGGAGCAGGGGCAATGGTATGGGGGGGTAACGACATTTGTGCCACCTTTTTGCCTGCAATTACACGGCCAACAAACGGCAACAGAAATCGCGCCAGACAAGCTGACGGCAGCGTGTGATTTTTATGCCCCGCACTGTGAAGGGAGGGGTAGGTAGGTGTACGGCGATGGAACCTCGAGCCACGACTATACTACGAGTGGGTTAATGCCGGCCATTATGGTATACACTGACAATATATGGGGTCCAATAGTTTTAAACAAATTTTTAAAGTATTCCAAGTTTCTTAACCCACATTTTACTGGAGGTTTGGACAGTTGTTTCGAGTATTAAAAGTGTTTATTTAAGTTTGAGCAGTTTAGTTGAATTCTTATGCTTCTTGAAATTGCCTAGATAGTTTTTTAAATCACTGCCCCAAGAAAACCAAAAATTATATGTATATTCAAAAAATTAACACATTTTAAAAAAATTCTTTAAAATATTTATCAATTAAATTGGAGGGTCACTAGAACTTAGAAGGATACAATAGGCGTTGTGCGCGTTACATACTCTTTTTTTTGGGGCACGGCAGGGCAGAGTCTTATCACACAATTACGGACAAAAAATGTTAAGGCACGAAATGGCACGACTCAAACACGAAAGAAAACAAGACTTCATTTCAAAAATTGTACATTCTCCGAGAATAATGAGGTTATAAAGGTTTTATGCTATTTGGGTATCGGTGTACATTTTTTCAGGGCAGCAAACCCAAATAATTTTTGCCAAGGACCGGTTTGCGGGTTCGAACCAAAATATACCAATGGTAAAGGTTCAGAAATTTTAGGTTCAAGGCTTTTTGTGCAAAGTTTTGCTTCGAACCATAGTAGGTTCCAAGATTTTCCAAATTTTGATAGAAAGACAATTAATTTGTTTAAAATATTATAAAATATTCAGAATTTCTGTATTTTTACTGACCTAAAAAAAGATTTCAATTATTTTAAATTTTAATTTATAAGAAGAATTTCTTTGAGTAATATGTGGAATATTCTTCTTCTTTGATCAGACAATAAAAAAAAACTCCGCTGAACTTATAACTTTTGATGAACCGAACCGAAGTATTGGTTCGGAACAGATTTAGGTTCAACTATTTTTTTTACAAGTCGTTTGGTTCAAGGTTCGGTTCACAGTAACAGAAAATACGGAATTCCGGGTTTGAACCGGTTGGGTTCAAAACCGGTTTGCAGCCCAGCATTTGTTGGCACCTCACGCTTTATAATTAACATGTGGCAACGCCAAAATTGCTCAGTAAGTGTTGCCATTTTAATATGAAGAGATTAACAAACGAACAGCGCTTGCAAATCATTGAATTTTATTATCATAATTCGTGCTCTGTGAGAAATGGGTTTCGCAAATTACGTCAATTTTATGGTCAAATTTCGCGCCAGTTTGCCTCTATTTGACATTAATCCACTAACCCGTGTGCAGAGAGTGCGTACCGAGCAGATTACCAACCGACCAATGTCAATGAAAATCGACATATGTCAATTCGTTGCTGTTCTCAATTCGATATTCTGGAAGATTTTACGTAAGGACCTTCGTATGAAACCATACAAAATACAGCAGGTGCAAGAACTGAAGCCGGTTGACCTTCTACAACGTTAGAAAAGTTGAATCGAAAAATTGTCGTTAGCTCAATGGGTACATAAAGAAACAAAATGACCGAATTCGGTTTGAAAAGAAGCCAGAGGCTTTTTAAGAGCTACCAATGCACCCTGAAAAAAAAAACTGTTTGGTGGGGTTTGTGGGCCGGCGGCATCATTTTGAAAAATAATAAAAATCGCAACGTTACAGTCAATAGAGCAGAGTACCGTGCGATGATTACCAACTTTTAGAAGAATTGGACTCGGTTGACATGTGATTTTAAAAAGACCACAGGGCACGCAAAAACATGCACCAATTGAGAGGCAAGTTTGGTGAGCAATTAATCTTACGTTTCAAACCAGTCCATTTACCGTCAAGATCATGTGATGTGACTATTTTTTTTGGGGAACTAAGAGAAGTCTCTGAAGAAGAAGTATACCAAAATTGGAGCTTACGTATGTGAACCAACTCAGGCGTAGCCGCGGGCAACTTTTACCTGAAATTATCTTTAAAAAGCAAATGACAGGCACTGATGTCTTGCTTCAAATTAATATTTCATTCACTATTGCAAATTTTTGTTTTTTTTTTTAATTTTCCAAAAAAAAAAGCTTAAAAATTCAACCTTTACTTTCTAAGAATGAAGACCTTGTTATTCCAGATTCTGGCCTCTCCAGGGTTGCTTAAATATTTCCTGTAAATGAAATAAAATCAATCAAATATTATGGCTGGACCTAACTTAATTATATTTAATCATCTCTAAACTGTCAGCTTGCTCCGTTATCTTTGAATCATACTCTTAAGATTTATTCATTGAAAATCGACTTTCCCCAATTTGTAGAGTGTTTTGTAGTTTGCTTTAAAGCAAAAGCAGATCAAATGCGATTAGATCGCCTTTGGGTCTGCTGCTCGATCGTTTGTGCTCGAGCCGTTTTTAATGATTTCGCCTGATTGATGATTAGTCATCATCGACCGGTTGGCGTTAGCAACAGCAGCGAACAGCACGCGAGCAACGAACGTTGAAGGTTCAACAGATAATTACCTTCTAGAAACTTGGTAACAACAACAACTACAACAACTATAACAATGGCCAAGAGCCAGCAAGTACTGTTAGTCCCCGTCACCGATACCAATTATAAGTGGCCGGCGACGGATTGGCTGAAAGTTCATGTAGTCCGCCCGGGGAAAAATCAATGATTATTTTTCAAGACAGAGAGAGAGAGAACCCTTCTGCGGAAAGATTCATAACAAGCTAAAGCTGGTAACAGTAAACAGTTTGACCTTGCTGTACTTTAGTCACTGGGTAAATAGTCACGCGAACTTAGACTCGGAGACTGTTTGCACAATTGCTGAGCTTATTAAGCAGCTGGGTTTTTTTTCTTTTGGTTCATATACATATAATGACACCATTCTGGGGAAATGTTATTCAAAAATTAAATAAAAAAAAAATTTACTTTTACTTTACCCACACATAATCATTTAATTTCATCACTATCCAGTTTAATGTTTCATCTTGTTACCTAGTTAATTTAAAATCTGTTTTCAACTCATTCGGTTATGCAAATTTGATCACAATAGACCCATAAAGATAAGCCTCTCAAACACTTTTACGTTGTATCAAATAAAAAATGACCAAATGAGTCATTGAACTAAGCTGGCCCAACACGTTTTTGTGTGCAAATCATCATCGAGTTTCTCTAGTTAATTGGGTTAGATTTGCTAACCAAAAATTCTATATAAGAGGGTGGACCATTAAGTAACTGTGTTTGATATAAAGTTAATAAAAAGATGCACCGATAATATATATTATATATATAGAAAGCTAAATTTCGATCTGTAACTCATTTACCATATTTGAACGAAAAAAAACCTGCGACAAAATAAAAGCAAAATTGGATTCTGTCTATGATAAACGTTCTCTTTCTACACACAGACATGTAAACCCCTGAAATTCTAAAGAAGGTTTGGTCTGTATGTGAACTGTAGTTGAACTCGTCTTAAGTGGGTCTTTTACCTTTGAAAATTTTGTTTTCGATTTTTTTGCATTATTATAATAGCTTAAACTTTCCTCTTTCATCCCCTTTTAACCATTTTACAAAATTCTAAATAGTTTAGCAGATATATCCTTTGAAGTCAAGCAATGTTCTTGCTAAAGTGAGTATATTTTACGTTGCTCAAAACTTTAAGCGCTTTTTTCTCAAAAGTTCTACTGAACCGATTTGATCAGCCATGTTGCAATCGACGCAGAATTGATGTAATTCTGGCCCTTACCTCAATCAAGAGGAAAATCTTTTTTTTTTACTATTTTTGTTACACTAAACTACAAAAAAAAACTTGAAAAATCCATTTTTTTTTTTAAATGTCCGTCAATTTTTCAAAAAAAATATTGAAAAATATGATTGAGGTACGGTTCAGATTTACATCATTTCTGATCATAACCTCATTTACTGTTTTCAATTCTGATAACCTGGAGTCCCGGAATCAACACTACCACCTCTACACCATTTTTTTTCAGACCTTAATTGGCAGGCCGATAACTTTTTGAACAGCCCTCGAAATCCAACATTTTTTTTTACTTTTTTATTTAATTAATAAATAACACAAAACAAAAAAAAACCAAGTTGAAAAAGCTCTTATGGTTTTTTTTTCAACATTTTCTTAAAAAACACTCATAAAACCCTGTTCAAAGGTAGACCCTTTTAAAACTATATTTCGATTTGCGGACTAACAAGAATTGTTTTGGTTCATTACTTAATGGATCCTTAAATCATTTGTGGCGCTGTTTTAAGGGAATTACAGATATGACTTCACATGTAACAGAGGTCGCATACAATTTTTCGAGCATATTGATATGATAATCAATTTTGGAATGGTCTAATATCATATATTCGACTTACTGTAATGTAAATAAAAATTTGTCCTCTTTTACGGCTACCAAAAATGAATAATCGTCGAAACATGATGGTCGTAAAGTCGTTTTATGAAACTCTTGGGGATTTGTATAGTTTTTGATGATACATTTCAGTCCTTTTTGATGTCGAAAAACCAAATATGGCGTTTTCGATACGAAATGATGAACCGAAAGCATAAGAAAAAAAAATGAATTTTTATACTTTTCCATCAAAAGGTGGTCTGCTAAGGGAGGTCATCAATAAGGTTCAGTTTACAATCCGTTTGAGAAGACCCAATGAACCAGTACCGAACTGGTTCTAAGAGGATTGGTTCGGCATAGGTTTGGTATTACTGCTATCTTTTCAATGCTTTATATGTATATCTGATACTTATATATAAATATACTATATCATTTCAAGACCAATTTATTCAAAGAGTACACACTTATCTAGTTAAACGTTTGACCTATCATAATGCTTTTTATTGCCTTTTTTCACCGAATAACGTGCTAAACTGCCAGGACGCAAAGGTGCTTTTCCAAACCTTCTTCAAAACTTTAAAGTCCTTTTACAAATTGTTGTCAAAACGATCGAATCTATTATATGAACGTTCAATGTTGAGTTGTAAAATGACACAAAAGTCAAGTGTGAAGACTTTGGATGGGGGGGTGTAGCCGAAGCCCCATAAAAAGACACCCGCAGGCGCATTTGGGGTAAGAAGGGGAAGCATCCGACGCTAGGTAGGTGGTAAATGTAAATGTTCCGGGGGACCATAACACCGCACGATACAAGCAATTAAACAATTGTAAACCAATTGATTCACACACACACACACACACACACACATGCTCATTAATTCAATTAAATGATGGCAGAAGTAAAACTAAAGAGGAGGTTGTGGTGATAGACAAAGCAGTGGCAAAGGCAGGCGCAATCATCAATCATGCCAATTAGCTTTAATGGGCCATGCCATTGCACAGTAGCCGGGGCGCAACTGGATGCAGAAGCTGAGCCTGCAACTGGAATCCGGGCAACAGCATTTTTATGGCCAACAATAAAAAAACAGCAGACAATCAAGTCAGAAATTAAGAGGCAAGCATTTAACTGCAATTAACTTCTTAGCCCAGTCCAGGGGGCGGAGGGAAGCAAGCTATGACTCACCATAGCTGAGCAAACATTTAAAAAAAAAAAAAAAGAAGAAAAAAAAACAACAACAACTTAATATTTTTTGCTGCTCTGACGGGGAGTCGAACTCTCACACCCAGCGTGTGCTAGGCAGCCTCTCTAACCCTTACGCCACAGTCAAAGCGTGTGCGGCGCCATCTAAATCATTATATATATAGCAGTGCAAGCCATAGCAACAGTTTGTTATTTTGTAGAGGATTTCCTTCTGCCAAATTTTCCTCTTGGTTTTGTTTTATAAAACAAAAACAATTTCTGCTTTAATTAAGTTTTGCCCAGCTCTTTCCTGTTTGGCTTGGCCTTGCACAGTTTAGCAAGAGAAAAATTTTTGCAAAATGCTAAATATTTTTATTGAAGGGGAAAGAGGTGTCCCGGGGGAGAAGTTGTTGCTTTATAGTACTTTTAATTTTTGTTGTTTTCGGTGTTTGCTTTACTAGAGCATTTGGCAGCACTGCGGCAACAGGCCCATTAGCTCAGTTGGTTAGAGCGTCGTGCTAATAACGCGAAGGTCGCGGGTTCGATCCCCTCATGGGCCAACTTTTTTTTTTTTTAACGAAATTTTTTACAAGGATAATGAGAACGCACGGTCACGCATATAGCCGCCAATTCAAGACATGCTTCGCTGATTATACCCATGTATAATATATACACATCGCTTCCGACGACAAAACGACCCAAATCGTATAGGAATAGGGTCGTTTTTGGGGTCGAAAGCGAAACGTTAGACTTCTAGCATACAAAACACATTAAATGAAGACCATGAAAAAAAAAAAAAAAACAAAAAATTTTTTTCCCCCCCTTTTAAAAAAAAAAAAATTTTTTTTTTAAAATTTTTTTTTTAAAGGGTTCCCCAAAAAAAATGGGGGAAAAGGGGGAAAACACCAAGGGCCTTTGTTGCTTTCTTTCCCACCCCCACCCTCCAAAAAAAAAAATTGAAAAAAAAAAAAAAATAGAGATTTTTTTTTTTTTTTTTTTTTTAATAAAAAAACCGAAATTTTTTTTTTTTTTATATACAAAAATTCTTTAACAGGCAAACCAAGAAAAACCAAAAAAAACATATCCCGAATTTTTAACTTTTTTTTTTTTTTTTTTACATGGTTTTTACTCTTTTTTTTTTTTTTTTTTTTTTTTTTTTTTTTTTTTTTTTTTTTTTTTTTTTTTTTTTTTTTTTATTTAAAAAAAAATATTTAGATAGATCCTGGTATCTAAAATATATAAAAAAAAAAATGCTATGGCCCATGAGGGGATCGAACCCGCGACCTTCGCGTTATTAGCACGACGCTCTAACCAACTGAGCTAATGGGCCGATGGCCAGCCCGCTGCCAAATGATAAAAGAAAGCATTTGCAGTGTGGACGAAAGGAATTGTTCTTATACAAATACAAAATATATATATCACAAATGTATCTTACCGTATATTAATATGTAGGATCTTCGCTAAACAGCAAATTCTTCTTGGATGGGCTAAAAAAAAGATAGGGTTAGGGCTTGCAACCAGGTTCTATCGAAATTTTATAATAAGTCACTGACTTTTAAATTAAAAATATCTTCATAAACAAAAACCGCGGCGAACCTCTTTTGGTTCTAACAGAGACACCTTTTCAAAGAAGAAGAATAATTTTATTTATATATGAAATAGCCAGATATCGCTAAAGCATTTTCCAAATAGAACAACTGTCATTAAGTTACTCACATTGACCGATAAGATACAAAAAGTTCAATTAAGTTTAAACTTTATCTGGCACAAACATAGAAACGCATTTTGATAGTAGAAAACATGCATTGTTGTTGTTTTTTCTTTTTTTTAGCCCAAATCGAGCATTGAACCTAACTTGGTTGGTGGAGGCCAATGCACCACCCTCACCGCTCGCCCGCCACGAGTTTAAGCCTGTGGGCACGTGTCTACCGTGTAGATTTATTATGGTATTAGGTGGAATTCCACTGCTTAACCCAATATTAACTCAGCTGTGTCTGAATGGAATAATTGCAATTTAATAGCTTGTCAACACATATCGGGGGAGATCCAGATGGGTCTGCGATCGGTGACAGTGACAGGTAAATGACCCACCAAACAATGGCATCAAGTGAAACCGCAGAAATTGATTAAAAGTTTGTGACCTTGAATTTAATTTGAGGTGTTAAATTGGATCAGAGATGATTGATAACTGACGAAACATGGATTCATTACAAACAATGGACCCACAAGAAGTCAAGGACAGTTAGATAAACAAGGAAGGTTATTGTTTAAGTATTTTGGAATGCACTTGGAATAATCTTCAGTGATTAGATCTGTGGAGACTTCATTAAATAAGTTGGTATTATGAGACGATCAGCGAACGGTCACACTGGTGAAAAGTTATTCAGAGAACTGAAGCTGAGTCAAGAATATAATAATAGAAGTTTCTTTTAAAAAGAAATAAAAGTGGTTCAATTACGAAATCATAAAGTACTTTTTCAGTAATCGATAAAGATTAGCCTTTTTAAGGCACGATCCCAGCTTTAATATTTGTGAATAAAACTAAGACCGCATTTACACGATGAATCAAACTTCATAAAGTTTTTCAAAAAGCTTTTCTTTGTGGGAAGGAGGTGTAGAGAGGCAAGCTATGCCTCGCCACCTCTTTCCTACAAACAAGAGCTTTTTAAAAAACATCAAGAAGGTTGCTTCATCGTGTAAATCTGGTCTAAGTCGAGCTTTTTGAGTATCTTCATGAAGTTTGCTTCATCGTGTAAATGCGGTCTAAGTCGGCATTTACACGATGAAGGAAACTACAAGACGTTTTCTAAAAAGCTCTTGCTTGTAGGAAAGGGATGTGGTGGGGGAGCTTTCCCCTCTACACCTTTTTCCTACAAGCAAGAGCTTTTTTAAAAACATCATGAAGTTTTGGCAAAAGCTTTTGTTTGTGGGCAAGAAGTGTGGTGGGGTAGCTTGCCCCTCTACGCCTCTTTCCTACAAACAAGAGCTTTTTCAAAAACATCATGAAATTTGCTTCATCGTGTAAATGCGGTCTAAGTCGGAGCAACATCCACAAGTTCTTCATCTTCACTTTTAAACTAGCTATCAGCAAAAAGTACAAGTTTTTGTATGAACTCAAAGAGTATAAAATTCGCTAATAATGAAGAGCACTAAGCTACTCTAGGCCTCTAGCTGCCCATTCCCATTATAGACACTTTGTTCAAGGTTTTTGAAATCAAAATTGCCAAAAGAATAATGCTTATTGCTAAATTTTCAAATCAATTTTGATGAATCTCGTAGCTCTTCTATTCAGTCAGCGAGATCTAATCTATTGGCTGACGTCAAACGCCCAAAACAGACGCGTGCCAATGCTGAAAATTTTTGGGGCCATTTTTCAGTTGCCACCTTTTGCCCAACTCTCCCTTCCACCCCATTCGACATCGACCTTCAACTAAAAGACGAAAAACGCGGCGCGCGAGCACTGTAAATACAACATTTGGCATAAATAAAGAACTTTTACACAAAATAACAAAAACAACAACAACAACTACGGAACAGAGCCAAGAAAAATATAAAACAAACAATTTATTTGTTTTCGAAAATCAGCCATAAATAAAGTCATCGTCAAAAGTCAACCGAAGAAAGAAAAATTGAAAATCGAATTGAGAAAATAAACTGTATGGGTACCCTACGACGACTAGCTAAGGCAACGAATTGGACAGCCGCAGGCCATCTGGGCCCTTGCCAAAATAATAATAATAATTACCTGATACCCGGAGATTGCTCGCCAAGCGGGAGGGCATCTGATTGAGAACGAATATAGTTGGATGACCCCATGCAGTGTTCATCATATTCTTATTATTCAGTCAAATTTCCTGTTATATTTTTTTTTGCTTGTCAATTGCAGTCAAATATGGAATAGAAAAATCAAAAGAAAATGTATAAAATTGGCGACAGTTTCCAGAAATATATTTAATCGGACATTTCTAAGAGCTTTAAAAAAAATTACGAAATTTGCCATTTTTAATAAAAACTATTTTCCAAAAAAAGGTCTACTCAATCGACAAAATATAGATAAATTAGTATACATATTTTCCTATAAGAAAATGTAAAGAAAATTTCTCTACGACCACCTTAAGTCCAAATATCACCAAAAAATATTCACCTACTTTGAACAAAAATTTTGTTGCTCTAAAAACTTTGATTTTCAAATGGACATAAAATAGCTTATGCTCCCAACCTATACCAACGTTTAATTTAACCAATTGTATACCCTCTAATGTTCTTGAAGCTGAAAAAAAAATATGGTTAAAAATATAATATTTTATAAATAAATTCAAGATATTTTACACGTTGTATTATGTAACGTACGAACGACATCCAAGCGGCTCTATCAATACTGTAGCCCCTCGATCTGATATTAAAATATATTGGCAAGCCTCAACAAAGTACAAACAAAATATGAAGTAGCGACTCGCAGTATCGCGAGTAAAAACATTCAATGAATATTTTTGTATTTTCTGACATTTTCTTTCGCTGAACGGCTTTTAAGTGCGCCGCTGTTGGCATACCTGGTATGCATCAATTCTGCACAGATAATCTAAAGAAATTGGCAAATGGCAATCAACTTTATAATGCGCGATTGTGAAGACTTTTCATGTACATTTGATGCATGCGAGGCAGTACAGAACGGCCGAAAGAGGTATGCAGGTTCTTCCATTTAAAAATCTTGAATTTTGCCCTAGCCACAGCTATACGAGCCCCTGCCTTCTACCATATCTGTTTAAATAGCTGAATTAGTGTCGACATTGAGGGCTGAAAAGATTCTGTGAATCTTAGTTAATTAGGTGGACGTTATTACCTACCCTTTGGCTCGTTTTATTGCAGTGGAATAATGTACGATCAAATGTAATCAAACATTTTGAACGAACGAACCATAACTTCATTAATAAAGCGATCTGTCAGTGAACTGTTGTACCTTGTTTAAAAGTACTCACAAATCGCTATGTATCACTATATTTATGAGGAGGATAAATCTCTTAGATCGCTAGCAATGAGCAAATATATGCGAACGAATGTAATGTACGTAAATCCCCATATTCAATTTTAAGTGTGACCAGGTTCAATATATGTTTTCCATTGGAATATTTGACATTTTCGGCTAGAATACTATTTAAGCGCAACATGGCTCAGTACTTTCTTTAAATATTGCACTAAATCGTGAAGGTTTAATTTGTAGATATATTGTTTGGATTTTCAAGACATATAAAAATCGTTTTCATATATTGATCCACCTTACATAATTTTCCGATCAAATAATAAATAGTGAAGTTATAAACAAAACAAAAAATTCTGCTGGGCTGCACTGGCCGCAATCTTGATGGGCAGCACTTATACAATTTGTGTGGCTCCTCACATAATTGTTATCAGTTAAATACAAACTTTGGCATGTATAGAGTATATTAAAGTCATGACTGATTCTCCTGCTTGATTATCATTCCTTTGATATTGAATAATATTAAATTGATCTTTATTTGGCATCCAATGGAGCTAAAAAAAACAACGTGAAGATATGAAAATGATTATTTGAATATCCCAAGAAAAAAAGGAAAAATTATAATATCTATTCCAAAAGAATCCTAATAGATCTAGTTAAGGTTAAAGCCCAACCAGTTTTGTTTTAGATAGATAGCGAAATAAAAAAAAAAATTTTTTTGGATTATCCGTAAGTTATGTTGATTTATAAGTACATATATGACTTGAGAGCTCAAGTCCAGCTTCTCTTATTTTCTTGGCTAAAGGGCTTTCAATTTTAGCTCAAGCAAAAGGAACTGACAGTTGAACGACGAACTTTATAAGCAGCGTTTTATGGTTCCTTAATTTACAGCTGTGTAAGTTCGTTTAAGAACTTTATATTAAATGTTCCGTAGACGGGTTAAATGAAATGAAACGATCAGAAACAATTTCTTTAGCGGTTTTCGGTGCGGAATCAGCATTTTTAAAATCAATTATAAAGTTGTTTGGGTTCGGCTTTGATTCTAATTTTGACAACTTCCGTTTCAATACAGAAAACCATACGGGCCCTGTGGACCAGCTCCTCCTAGTCATTGAGGCCCAATCTTGAATTTCATCTGGAATTTAATGTTAATCGTTAGCGCCTGGTCTAATTTTATGACTGACGTATTTTATTTTTATTTATTTATTTAACTAACTCAATTATAAGTTAATTTTATTTATTTGTTTAAGCAATTATCAGATAGCGTCTAGGCACTAAATAAATTTAAAAACATCGAATAATTATTTATTAATTATGAACGGCTATTGACGTGCGTTTCATGTGCATCATAAAATAAACAAAATTTAACAAAATAGTTTAATTTTTTTTTGTTTTATCAAAATTTTCAAAGTTCAATGAAATTGACGGGCGACACAAATAAATTTGCATTAAAACTAAAACACGAATGAATTTTAAAATTGATTAACATACGATCGATCAATCGTCTGAATGTATAAAATACTTGAAAAGGTTAACGAATCTTGTGGCGTGGGGCGCCAATGCAAATCTTAAGAGGCGAACGCTGAACACTGAAAAAAATGGGAAATTCAAAAAGGGACATATATACATATATGTGGTCTGAGGGTTTTTTAGGTTTGATTGCAGTGTACAAGCATTTGCATTTGTGGGTACATATGTACGTGAGTATTTAACATTCATTTCCTACATTTTTGCGTTGGCGGCAACAGTGACGTCTGAGCGTAACATGTAACCGAACAAAATTTCACGTCTCACTGCGCATCGCACGTCAGTCGTCGTCGTCGACGTCGTTGTCGCTGCTGTCGGAGGGGCACAAAGGCGAAAGCGAATATCGCTGATATCGCTTGTTACTAAGCGGCAGCAACAAACACGCAAACGCAAATGATACACAACACATTACCATGACACTCATCCGCTTGACAACAGATCGACCACCCAGCCACAATGAAGCCATCAAAGAGATGATGTACCAACAGAGTACCTCAATTTCTTTCATTAAACCAATTGAGCTTGGGTAATCCAAATGCCAAAGGCACGAAAATAATAAGCTACACGACCCAGCACGAAACTAATTTTTTACTCATTTTGTATGGTATTTCAGAGGGTGTAGTAAAATATTTCGGATATTTTTAACCCATTTAGAAAGTAGCAACTTTAATCCCTTAACACTCGAGGAAAATTGAAAAGTCCGTGAATTTTTTCAAAAATATATTTAAAAGAGTTCAACCTGACTGACTGATTGGTGACCCTTGCTCAGCACAAATCTTTAGGGATAGGAAGCTGAGTTTTTCAAAGTAGATTCATCGTATTCTGAAAGTGAGTTGTATGACACTTTTTTGTTTTTCATCCGATCAGCTCTAAACTTATTGTAAAAAAAGCTAAATATAAATTCTACAATAACTGCATACCAATTTTCCGGAAATTAACCCTCCTGGGTGAAAAATGGGTTTAGCGATTAGCTCCAAACTTATTTTCGAAGCTTAACATACACAAATATGTAGTAAGTGACTTTCAAATTATGGAAAGTCTTCTCCCGAAAATAGGAAAATGGTCGGAAAACTGTTGCATTAAACTCTCCGATCTGCTCCAAACTTATTTTCAAAGCTATATATAATAAAATATTAACATCGATTATTTGAATATCCCAAAAAAAAGAAATTTATAGTATCTATTCCAAAAGAATCTTTATAGATCTAGTTAAGGCCCAAACAGTATTGTTTTAGATAGATAGAAGTTTTTTTTCAAAGGGCATACCAGAATAAGCATATGAGAAATGCCCCCGTGTTTATTTATTTATTTAATTTAAATGTTTGATTAGCATCTATAGGAAAATTACGCTCCCAAAATTTTGGTATCCTAATCGCTATTGGAGAGGAGCTATGAGGCCGGAAAAAAACAGTTTTTTCTCAAGAACCGCTAAACCGATTTCGATGGGATAAATATATGATGTAAGTTTTCAAAATACAATTCTAAAAATAATTTTTCCAGATTTTTATTACCAAAACTTAGGTCCAAAAACTATGATGGAATTTCTCAAATAATTTTTTCGCGGTGATAACCTTTTTCTACACCTCACCTTTTTTGGCTACTTTTTTTTCATTAGAAGTTCCCAAATAACATATAATTTTTATAGTCAGATCGCAAGTGTGCATCTTGATGAAAAACCAAAAAGACATGAAAATAGTATTTTACGTCTATATAATCTATATAATAAAATATTAACATCGCGTTTTGACATTTTGGAAAATGTATGGGGTAAAAAATATTTTTGTCTTCTATTCGATCGGATTCAAAATCTTTTTCAAAGCTTATGAAAATTTCATAAAAATTTTTTTTCACTTTTGTTGATAAATCCACCCACCCGATTTGCTTCAAACTCATATTAGAAGCTGCACTTACAAAAATATGAAATACTTAGATAGTACAAATCAATACGAGAGTCAAGGGGAACTTTGATTCAACTCATGCAGGGCTCTAATAACTTACATTACTTTTAAATTTTGGAAAATATTCCACGAAAGTCGGAATGTGGTATGAAATTCTATGTGTTTTCATCCAATAAGCTCCAAATTTTTTTTTAAAACTCTACATAACAAAATATTACCAACGGGACTTTAAAATTTAAAAAAATCGGGAAATTGGCGCAAAATTGTTTAAAAAAATTTAATTTGTTGTTCATGTTCAGAACTCATTTTCCGACTTCGCAGGGTGATTTTCATATTTAAAGATAACGTGTTTATTGTTGGGTTATGCAGGTCAGTGAAAACATTTTTGGAGCTCATCGAAAGAAGAACAAAAAAAGTGGCTTACTTCAGTTATCCGATTATTCTATAATTAAAAACCCGCTGTTTATATATAGTTGCTTCTTTATGGGTTACTTTTGAAGAAAATTTATATTTTTTGGTAGAAACTAAATTATTTACACAAGTGAGAGCGAAACCGTGGATATAAGGTAGTATTGTTTATATAAAATATAGAGAGTTCGTCGGGATTTTTATACTTTGCATTTTGCCAAACAGATTTGTGATAAGAATCACCATCATCCCTTCAATCACCTAATATTAATCCATGGATTTTATCAATGATTTCTCAAGTGGCGACCGCGAAATGGCGACCGTGAAATGGCGACCGTGAAATGGCGACCGTGAAGTGGTGACCGTGGGTTTTTTCATCTTCCGACAAAACCTTGAAAGTCTCCATTGTATTCATCAAGCCTTTCTCTGGTTTTGGAAATGATTTTTCAAGCAAAATCAAAATGTACCTTTTGCCATTTTGTTTGCTTTAAATGTTGACGATTGCTCAAAAGTTGAAAGAAGTCTTTAAAAGTCGACGCAGAATATGGATAAAAAAAATTGCCTTAAGTATTCTCCATTTTCTATAACCCCCCTCGACCCCAATAATATGAATAATAAAAGCTTTGCGATGGCTATTAGATCACTTTATTTCTTTTAATAAGAGGAATCTGTCAAAACAAACAGATTTTCGTGGAACCAACGGCGGTTGGGGGGTATGTGTGGGGCTTTCGTAAAGTGCGTCAGCACATGCAAAATTTGTGTTTTCTGCTTTTCTGTTGAACTATTTTCGATTTGCCGCTTACTCACACTCACACACACTCACACACACACAGACCAAATCTCATCGTCGGTATTTGAGTGTGTGTGTTTTCATTTTGATTTCGTTTGCTTGTTTATTTATTTAGACGCTGCCGAGGATTTTCACCTTTGCTACATATATGTAAATGTTGTTTGAATACACATTTTTGTTTGCAAAAATTAATCAAAGGGAATTCATTTTTAGTGCCCAGTTGGCAACCTAGGGCAAAGATGCTTAGCAAGCTACAAAATTGCAAAATTCTTAAATTTAGTTTTGTTTTAAATAATGCCCAACAATTCATTATTTTGAGTTATTGCACATTGCCAACAGTGTGTGACAGCTGGTTACCTAAAAGCTAATTTATTGTAATAATACATTTTATTTCATCGAAAATATGCAGCATCTGGCAGAGGATGTTCATATTTAGCTAAAAGGTCCCCAAAATAGGCTGTAAAATTTTTGTTTGCTTTGAGTCGTTCTATCATGGTTGGGTCAGCCATTTATAATGCAGTTCACACATTGTGGCCACGACAATGGGCAATGAATGTGCTGTTGCTTTATTGTGATGGATCAGAAAATGGATCGGGTTCAGATTGTTCTACTTTATCCTTATTGTCTTTGCTTTTGCCAATAAGTTTCTTTGAATTCTACATAAGTCTTTGTAAGTTCTTAAGACTCTGGTGGTACCGATATTTATTATTTTTAGTATTTCGTGCTACTGAAATTTATCTTGATAAATGCCCCAAAAAGTATGCTAACTTTATTTGCTTTAATAATTATTTATTTCCACAAATCGGTTATGGTAGAGTCATGCATCTTATACACTATGCATTTGTTCATATTATCGGAGAGATTATGAAAGAAAAATGATCCTATGTTATATTATATCCTTATTCATAGACATAGCATACTTTTAAGGGCATTTATTTTAATAAATTTTGTTTGTATAAACGAGCTAATAATCTGAATATATTTTAATACATTCAAAACAACAAAATACTTACACTGAGAACAAATCTTAAGCTTAAGACTATTTGCACTTCATTGTGTGATTTTTGCTTTCAAAATAAAAGTTTCTCTGATTTTTTTGCCAACAATAAAATTGTTCAAAACTTTGTTCCAGAAACAGTAAAAACTTTAAATTCCGAAACACGTGATTTTGTCGCTAGGCATCGTGTTAATGTCATTTACCGGCGCCAGGAACGACCTTTGAGCGTACCGACAATTCCGCACGTGTGCATGTGCCCTGCACATCTTCCTAGTACGTCACCGCTTATCCATCATAGACCACATACAAATGTGTGACGACAGACACTCATCTGATGATCCCGACAGCAAACTGTGTCCGTGTCATTTGGGCGACGTGCCGCTTGTGGTTTGTGCCGGTCGGTACCCGCTACGTGACTGCAGCTACGTGTTGTCGTTGTCGTTGTCATTTGTTAAATGCTTTTTAATGTAAATGCATTTTTAATAACCATTCAAGTCAAAGGGAAATTTTGATTTACGAAAAAAATTAACTTGAAGGTTATTAAAAACAAAGCGAGAATTCATCAATTTATTCATTTAATTCCAAAATGACAGAGCCCTTTTTTTAAATAAAGGCAATAAGACAAATTTCTTATTCTTTTTGTGATAAGTCCAATCATTTTTATTTTTAAATATTACAAGTACATTATCATGAATGTTTGCTAAGCAAATTTTGAATGCTTTTTCAAACAAAGATAGCCGCAATCCGGATTTTTCTGGCACGCCACGTAGATAATCATCGCACTCTTTGTACGAACAGCTAAATTTACACTGAAATAACTTTTAGAAGTACAGACAGCAGAAAAATGACACCACAATGCACTTTTTTTGTTTCTGTTATAAATTTACTTTGCATTTATTAGTTTATCGATTTATTGCTAAATTTGGCAAGTTTTTAGCAGATCAAAAATCAATTTTTTTCGTGCCGGGTTTGTAAAAAACAAACACGTAGCGTGTCTATCCTTACTTCCAGGACTAGTAAACTTGATTGTCGACATCTATTGTATCGTTTTTGAATATGTGCAACAAATTTCGCTTTATGTCAGATACGGGATCCTCGTAATCAGCGGAATTAATCAAAATTTAGAAGGACCTACAGGACAAATTTATAAAAAATTTTGTGATAACAAAAATCGCTCGAAATGGCTGGAATCGGGACTTTATTAATTCTGCACTCTAATAAATACCCGTTCTTAAGGTACAGCTGCTTACAACATGAAGTCAAAATTCTAAAAAAAAAACAGAATTTTACTTAGCTTGTAAAATGTGGTTTTTCCCAATTAATTCAAATCAAAAATCACGAAAACAAAAAAAAAGTGTTTCCAGGTAATAAATATTGTTTTACTTTTTTTAATCTGCCTAATGCGCCAGTTTTAATAGTTAAATTTTTCTCTCTCTCATCGAGACCATAAACATTTGAAAGGGTATGATAGTATTATAAAAACCCTGTCTGGGTTTTGCCTGGTTAGCTGCCGTTTTTTTAGTGTACTTTAAGTATTCAGCGTATTTTTGATGCCAGTTTTTTTTTAACAATTTTACAAGCTATAAGATCTGTTGTATATAAAAATCAATTGTAATTAATTATTTTTGATTTATAAATCAATCGAAAAATAATTTTTGATTTATATTAAAAAATTATTTTTAAATATTAATTTTTGACAAAAATTATTAGTGATTTTTATTGTGAAAAACTCAATCGTTATAATCACGATTGATTTTAAAAATAAAAATTACTCAGTCCTTTTAATTTTCTGAATCAGGAATATAAAAATCAACCAGTGTTAAATATATTTATATTTTTTAAAAATTCAGTATTGGAAAAAATTTTAAAAAGTTCTTCTACGAATTTTTATAATATTGTTTTCCTGGAGTTCTTAAATCCAAATAAGTACACTTAAAAAACCTGCTTTTCAGAATAGTTAGTAGTATTCTGTATTTTCTAAAGCATAATTGTATATAATTTATTTATTTGTATATAATTTTGCTTTAACTTTTTTATTACTTTAAAAATATTTTTAAATAATTACAACAAAACGTGTTAAATTTATTTTAATTAACTGCGGCCTATCATAATTAAAATCCTGGCTAGTTATACTGAAATAGTTATACTGACTAATAGTAGGATTAAGGATTTTTTTAGGGGGTCTTTTACCTTTGCACAGGGTTGTTTGAGTGTTTCTTTTTTAAAATTCTGGAGACAAAAACCGAAAGAGCTTTTTCAATATGGTTTTATTGTTTTGCGTTATTTATTAATTTTATAATAAAATATATATTGGAGGGCGGTTCAAAAAGTTATCGGCCTGCCATTTATGGTCTCCAAAAATCAAGGTTTAGAGCTGGTACCCATGATTTCGGGACTCCAGGTTATTGGAAATTAAAACGGTAAATGAGGTTCTGATCAGAATTGATGTTATTCTGGTCCGTATCTTTGATTTTCATATCATTTATTTTTATATTTTTCAAAATTTTTTTTGAAAAGTTGGCGGCCTTTTAAAGCAAACAATTCGATTTTATAAGTTAAGTGTAAAAAAATATTAAAAAAAATGATTTTTCTCTTGATTCAGGTAGGTAGTGAACAGAATCTACGTCGAATCAAAATGATTCAGTACGCGCAACTGCTACCGGTCAAACGGTTTCGGAAAACGCGATTTTGATAACGTACTTTAAATCTTCTCAGCAACATCGCTCCCATGCTATATTTAAGTAGTTTGCATTTTTGAAAATGGTTTGAAGGGATAAAGCTATATAAATAAAACAAAACAAAAAAATTTGGACCCCCTTAATACTCTTTTTATTCCTGTTTTTATTTTAAGCGATGAAATATTTAGAATAATTGAGACTTAACAGTGTTTGATCATGACAATTACTTTGAAAAATCACTCAATTTAAATTCGAATAAAATTTTAAATAGACACCAACTTGCCGCCCCACAGGTCTTATGAGCAAACAGATGCATCAAGTGTAAATCTTATGAAATTGACACCATTAAAATAAAAAAAACTTTCGCCCATATTGAGAGTTTAAGGTCATAAAATTCAAAATTATAATCATCAACGCGGATCCAGCCGTGCACGCCCCAGTTGTGTAGGCGACACACACACACACACTCACTTAAAAATAAACTGTGTACGGGAAATGACAAATACGATGCGAGTCGATTACTCGTAAAAACGGTGCATAGATGGCGTTAAAATTTATGACTTTTTTGGATAAGATAGACGTTGATGTACTATTAAAAAGTTTTGGGCCAAGCCCCCTCACCCAGGTACCAATTTGTAGTTTGGATCGTAAAATTAAGCAATTCAAAAAGCTTAGATTAAAGTTGAAAAGATCAATGAGATATTAAGGGAGGTATACAATAGAGTAGACTGCATTGCAGCACCAACTTTTCTACAAATTCAAAGTGCAACGGATCGATTGAAGTTAATTCCACGCTTCATCGACCACATAATGAACCACCCCATGTTGACAAGTCAATTGTCATTATAAATGCTGTCAATTTCCGCAAATGTTTGCCTGGACTCTGAAACAACTTTATTCTGACTATTCACTGGAACTCCAACGCCTTTCGCGTACCGACAACATAAAGTTCACATGCTCACCCAGCAGATAGTACAAAAATCCCAGCATAATGATTAGACCAAAGAATACCAGTCTCAGGGGCCACACCAAGCCACCCAAAAACGGATATACCCAAATGCCACTCATAAACCACAAGACATGCATCCACAGCAAATATAGTGCCATGAATATACCCAGGCCAGTTAAGCCGCTGCTACGTTCCGGATATCTGTGTCGTCCCGTGAACAGCTCGAGCAGGGCATAAACCACCACATATGTGTGCATGGCCTGATTAAGCCAACTGGGATAGACCAAATCCAACAGGCTAGGATATATGGCTTCACGATCAATACCGTACAGTGTCCAGAAAGTCAAGCTCACTGTCATTGCCAGTGGTATCACAAAGCTGGCCAGCATATAATCCAGCACATAGCGCAATTTCCGCAAACCGCACACATCATTGATCAGGGCCAGGGTATAGTAGCTGAACTGCATTAGTCCGTTCAGAAAGGTCATATACTTGAATTTACCACCCATGGGCGGCTCCAGACGTAATTCCACAGCCAATGTAGGCAACTTTGCATACCTATAGTCGTAGTAGATGGCATATCCCAAATGAGCAAAGGCAGCCAGATGAAGCAAGAGACGCGTCTTGTGCGCATTATCAAACACGTGTCGTCCGTCCATGTTCAATGGGGAAACTAATGTGGTAATGGCACGTTCAGTTGTTTGGCTTATTAGTTGACTTGGATACGCTTTTCTTCACAGCTAATTTCATAAGCCAAATCGAACCGTGCATATTAGTGAAAATACTTAAGACTTGCAACTCTCAAGTACGTGTACGTAGAATGGATAAAAATAATACAGAATCTAGATTAAATCTGGAAATAGTGCCTGCAGGTGAATCTGCTAAATTAACGGAAGGAATCAGCTACAAGAACACTTAATTCGCAAAAAAAAAAATGTTTATCGCACAATAAATGTTTCAATTCTATGTAAACTAAAGGGTGATTTTTTTGCTATTATCTTTTTGGCAACACTGGTTTAAACAGCTCACGCACGTTTCGTGCTTTGTTTCACTGTCAAACATCTTCAGTTTGGTCTATAATTTAACCATGAATCGTCTTACAAACGAACAACGCTTACAAATTATTGAATTTTATTATTAAAATGCGTGCTCTGTTAAGAAAGTTCATCGCGCGCTTCTTCCATTTTATGGTCAAGAAAATATCGCAGCTGTATGGGCCAGTGTTAATGATGACCATCAATTATCGATTCGTCGCCGTTCGCAGCAATTGGGCCTCTGTTACTCAACAACGTGGAAAATTTTGCGGAAGGATTTAGGTGTGAAGCCTTTCAAAATACAGCTGGTGCAAGAATTGAAGCCGAAGGACCTACCGCAAAGTAAAATTTTTAGTGCAGAGGCTCTTGGAAAGTTGGAAAAATTGTGTTCAGCGACGAAACTCATTTTTGGCTCAATGGGTACGTAAATAAGCAGAATTGTCGATTTTGGAGTGAATATCAGCCATAAGCATTGCAAGAGCTATCAATGCATCCAAAAAAAGTCACAGTTTAGTGCGGTTTATGGGCTGGTGGCATCATTGGACCGTACTTCTTCAAAAATGAATCGTAACGTAACTGTGAATGGTGAGCGCTACCGTGAGATGATATCCAACTTTTTTTTGCCCAAAATGAAAGAGCTTGACCTGCATGACATGTGGCTTCAACAAAGCGGTGCCACATGCGACACAGCACGCGCAACAATGAACTTATTGAGAGGCGAGTTCGGTGAACATTTTATTTCACGTTCGGGACCGGTCAATTGGTCGCCGAGATCGTGCGATTTAACGCCTTTAGACTATTTTTTGTGGGGCTATGTCAAGCCCGCTTCAATTGACGCAATGGAATGTTGGAAAGAGTATGCCAAAATTGGACTAAGCGGATGAACCCTTTGAGGCGCAGTCACGGTCAAAATTTGCATGAAATAATCTTCAAACAATAAATTATATAGACCGTACTATCGATTCAAATAAAGATTTCATGCATTTTTCAGAATTTTATGTGTTTTTTTTTTGAAAAACTTTTCTATAGCTCTTAAAAAATCACCCTTTATATACAGAGTGACCGTATAACAAAAAGTTCAGTGTAATTTAATGGAAGTAACATTTACTGTTCTAGAAACAAGGCTAGAAAAGTTAAATTAAATTCTCTACTAGAAATTTGATGAACATTACCAAAGCAAAAATTTTTGCTATTTTATATATTTTTTGTGATTAGTAAAAACTTACTGCAACGTTTGTACTTAGACCTTTTTTTTGGGTTACTTCGAAATGAATAGTTAAATTGCAATGCAAATCCGCATCAAATTAGATACTCAACAAAAACATTCGTTAATTATGCTATGCGCCAGCATAACCCACATTCTTTTCACAGTCATAAATACCCAAAGGCAAGCAAATTACATGTGACATTTTTATTGTGAAAGGCAAATGCGGCTAGGCACTCCGGGTAAGAATTGGACAATTACACAGCAGAGAGTTTACTGGGAACTATCCATGATCAATTCGATATGCAGGGCTAACTTTTTCAAGGGTTGTCGACAGCTGACACAGATCCTGCCATTGCCAGATGACTCAATGTGTGAATGAAGCTGCTTGTGTCGGACATTTGCATGTACCCTACGCACGTGGTATGAAAGAAGAGCAGTTGCAGTCGATGTCTATAAACGCACACACATTTCCGGTATTCCGGTCAGACAATTATCAAACAGTAACCCAAGTCAGTATTTCAGCTGGATATTTCTATGAATACGATATTGAAATATTTTTTTTTTTTTTGTAGCACAAGTGCCGCCGCACGCACACACAGCACGAAACCGCATCCCAAATGTTATTTGTGCTAAAAGGATTGAGTGTTTTTCAGCTGTTTTGAAGGTATTGTTGGCAATTCTGCAAGTCCTGCAGCTGCCATATAAATGGGGGTGAAATATTGAGGGTGTGTTTTAGAATGTGAAACATTTTGAGTTTGGGTATGGGCATTATTTTAGCGATACAGCATTTACTTAGTCTGACCGTAGTTCACGAATTAAGTTCAATCATTTGTCAAAGTTTTGAAATGTTGTGTAACTTATTTATTAAAAAATTGAACTACACAGAAAAAATAAGTAAGAAAGGCATAATTATTTGTTTCAATATTTCGGAACCTTTACCATTGATTAATTTTGTTTCGAACCCGCAAATAAAAGTTGTAAACTGTACCTCGCAACCTAGTGTTATTTATTCCTTCATATCAAAACCAAACTTTGCAGTCCATTCTCCAACTACATACAACTGCATGTCTTTAGTTCCATCAGTTATGGTCGTTAATTACATTCGATGCAATTGTTTAACAATTAGTTAACAAGCTTACGGACGTACTAAGTTGAAGCCACATTTCAATTCCTAGAATCAATAAAGGTAGAATCAAAATGAAAAAAACTATATTTGTTGTTATAATTGCCTTTTTTTTTGTTAACGTAACATGTGGCAAAAAGGCATGTATAAAATGGCCAAATGATTTTTGGACCAAATTAATTAAAAAAATTTTTAATGGCAAAGCTATGGAGTGCTGCAACGAGTCTTTAAGGTCAACCGATTTTCCTATGGAACCAGCTTTAATGGCACTTTTAGAATGTATGCTATCATCCAATCCGTTTGCAAAAACGGTAAAGATAGTCAATTTTGGGCTTAAGGGACTGAAAAAAGGTTGCAAAAAGTTAACTATTCCTTGTATTTTTAAAATGATAGTAGCTGGCGTTAAAACCTTGTGGGGTATTGTAAAAATGTGTAAGCAAGCTCTAGTACCCGCTTACGCTCTCGGAAAATTGATTGCCAACTGCATTTGGCAAGCTTTAAGAATTTTAATGTGTGCGATTATTGAGTTTATTCATAAATTTATAATGTGTATAATGAAAGAAGAAGAAGAATAAAACGAAATGTGAAAATGTTGTTTAATTTTTTGCGATTGGTGTAGCAGAAGGAAGCAGCAAACAATCATATCATATTTTTAAACAAAAAGGAAATTATACGACTTAGGTGTATAAGGTGTATCTACTCCTGGTGGCTTTTTATTGATATGAGATAATATAAACTTGAGTCCTGGTTAGCTATGTCTTTTCATCCATATATAGGGCAGCATTTGAGCTCTAAGTTGAACAAAATTTCTTGACACTTGACTCGTCAAAGAAACGACCCATTTTTTTGTATCTTCGTAGGTAGCAACTAAAGTGCTGCTCGGTAAGGTCATGAGTCTTCGACCGGAGCAAGTGGTAGTCGACATTAGCATATTTTTAATTTTTCCCCAAATATACCCCCAAAAGGTTCTACAAATCCCTTCCGATCCAAACACCACCGAAATCGTATGGGAATTGGGTAGTTTTTGCGTCGTAAGCGATTTGTAGAACACATGGGATAAACATACATTATAGGGCCTGTTCTTCTTACCGTTACAACCAAATCGTACCCGATTGTGGTTCCAGCTGTCACAGCAAAAACAAAATACAGGCAGTTTGCGCGAGTTGGGCAGTCAGACGGCTGCTCGATTATAAGGTTGTTTTTATACTCTGTACCGAAGGTACGAAGAGTATATTGAGTTTGTGCAAATGTATGTAACAGGCAGAAGGAAGCATCTCCGACCCTATAAACTATATATATTCTTGATCATTAGATATAGATATTAGATAGATATAGCCATGTGCAACTGTTCGTCTGTCTGTCTGTCCGTCTGTCTGTCTGTCTGTTCGTCTGTCTGTCCGTCTGTCTGTCCGTTTGAACGAAGAGATCTCAGAGATGGTAAGAGCTAGAGCTTTCAAGTGTAAGGAACATAAGATTCTTATACTTGCAGGCAGATCAAGTTTAGTTTTAATTTTTGCCACGCCCCTTGCCTCCCCTGCAAATTGAAAAAAACGTAATATCTTCCACAATTTTGGAGATAGATTGTTCGAACCTTCTAGACATATATTCTACTCATCATTACTTATCGAACCCCATACATCAGATGAACGATAGTAGAGTTGCCACCCGCACAATTTGAAAAAACCCTAAAAACTCCCACAATGTAAGAGATAGATTGTTTAAACCTTCCTACTCGTCAAAACTCAATAAGCTCTCATACATCGTTTTTCGATCAGATGAACAATAGCAGTGTTGCCACCCCTACAATTTAAAAAAAAAATCATATCTTCTCTAATTTTAAAGATAAACTGTTTAAACCATTTAGGCATACATTTCAATCGGCATTTCATATCGATCCACCATACACCATTTCCAGATCAGATGAACGGTAGTCGAGTTATAAGCAAAACAAATAATAAGGATGGGCAGCACTGGCCGATATGGCTTTGGGCAGCACTTACACAGTTTGTGTGACTCCACACCTAAAAGTTTTCATTTATCTACAATCTTTGACAGGTACAGAGTATACTACAGTCGGGCTTTCTTACTTGTTTTTTTCTGTTGTTGTTGAACAATATTTAAAAATAAAGAAAAGCTTGCGAGTTCATAAAACTGCTTGTTATTCCCCCCTATTTACATTTTTTTTTTTTTTTTTGCAAAATTTGTTTAAAATAAACGAAATCCCTTCAACTCATAATATTTTTTTTTTATTTTGATTTAAATTCATCTAAAGCACAAAATATGATGTCTCCAATAAATATAACTACTTTACATGTTAATTGTCGGAGCCCTAATATTTGACATTCGTTAAATTTGGATAGATTAGCAAACACTAGTTCGATCGCATATGCGATCACTTTTATCGATACCGATGCGAAAAGACCTACCGTTTTCACCATGCAACTAGGATTTGAAACCACTCCAAATTCAGTATTACAGGACTTCTTAATCTTTTCGAAGTCCGCGTTAATTTTTCGAATTCTATTTGCAATGTCTTTAACACGTTTATCGCGATCCTTTGCATCTTTTTGCCATTCGCAGCAGACTACTTTGTGAATAAAATCTTTAGAATCACTAGACAATGCTTTAACAACCTCCAAGAAGCAACTAAAACTGCCAAAATCCAATAAATTCGTATTCAATAATTCCAATATCGATGAATAAATTTTGGGTGGGTCTAAATTAGGTTCTGAATGCTTTTGCGCAGTAGGTTCTGTAGTATTAACAATGAAATCCAAGTGGGGAATATTACCTGTGTGATGTATCAAATGTGTAAAGTTCGGGTAACCCGGAACAAAATCCTTGCTCAGAATAAAATAATCAGTATTATTCTCAACGTTTATATAAAAATCATGTTCAAAAGAAAGACCGTCGGAATTTTCGGAACTCTCGTAACTTTCGGAACTTTCGCTGCAAAAAAAAAAATTTTTGTTAGTGTACAAATCCTTGACATTTTTTTTTTACGATTTTTTACTCACTTCTCTGAGTTGGGTTTTGATCCTTGATCTAATATTGATTTTTCATTTGATGTTGATTTTGGTTTAATCGTTTCTGGTGCTATTGTTAGTTTTGTTCCCTTATTGATATCTGATTTGTTGTTAGCATCATAGTCAATAGATTCTTTAGAGCTGTTGATTGAAATAAATGAATCGAAAGCATTAGTTTAAGTCGTTTAAAGTTTAAATCACTAAATGTTAATATTAACAAAAAAATTTTGTAAGTACATAAAATGTTGAACAGTAACATAAAATCTAAGCATTAACATAAAATGTTAAACATTTACATTTAGTGGGCATTATCGAAAGTTTCTGAATTTAACCTCAAACATCAATTTAGTTCAATTTATTGAGCAAAGTTTCTAATCTCGGCCTCCCATAAAAGCAGGCTCACATTTCAGTTCGAATCGGAAAGATTTTAAGGGTACAGGGTAAAAAAATCGCGATAGTAAATAAGAAATCCCAATCAAAACAACTCGGCTCGGATGACAATATCATATGGCTGCCATAAAAACGATCGGTTAAAAAACAAGTGCCAAGTCTCGGCTGCGGAAACTGGATTTCCGGGATTGTACTGTTTTAGTTCAAAACCGAACTACATAATTACGCCTGAAATAATGTTCTTTTTTCTGTCGAGATTATGTCGTTTTGAAACGACATTTTCAGATATGTACTTACCTACTACCATTTTTGGTACTGGACTTCGATTTTTTCGTTGTTCTTGGTTTTCTAGTAGTTTTTGGTGTTTTCTTAGATTCTCCTACGGTGATTTCCGAATTATTATAAAGATCATCTTCACTTGATTTTTTAGAGCTGTTGAGGTAAAAAACCAAAGTATATGTTCTTATTATAGAGTCCCTTAACCACTCAAAAATATTGTGTTTTTTGAAAATACCTAAAATAAGCGCAATTCTTTTTAATAACCTAATATTTCGATTTGTGAAGGCTAGACGTGATGCTTTCAAATAAAGAGATTGACTTAAGAACGTCTAGACATGTTTAAAGGTTGGTTCTGAAAACTTTCTCACAGCTTATCTTAATCAAAACTTGTTTCCTAATAATCAGAGGTGCCTATAAAAATTAGAAAAACAATTTAAAAAGGAAATTTACAGAATGTTCAAAAGTTAACGTGGGCAAGTCGGTATTTATGCATTTTTGACAAAAATTGGTACTTACCTCCCTCTTTTCGTTGAGGATCTTGCTTTTCTCGATGTTCTTCGTTTTCTAGTATTTTTTACTGGTGGTGTGATAGTTGTCATTTCATGCATAGATTCTTCAACATTCACTTCATAGTCAATTTCGATATCATCTTCACTACTTGATTCTTTGGCGCTGTCAAAAAAAAATATATGTTTTTAGTATGCAGCTAGTGCGAAACAAACGATATTGTTTTTCGATCTTTTTTCGACTTTAATAAACGGCTTTATCCACTGCAGAAAAACTTTTTATTATATTATATTTTTGTATATAAGCTAGGAAATATATTAAACCGAGTATATATTTAATTTTTCTATATTTGGTACTTACTTTTTTTTGGTAGTTGCTGTACCAGTCGATTTTGAAGTTCCACTAGAAGATGATTTTTGTGTTTTCGCCGATTCTGGGACTTTTGTTGTTTTGGGAATTGCAGTCGATTTTTGTGATGGCGTTGTTGTTGGTTTTGGAGTTGAATTTGGTGTTTGATATGGTGTCGGGTTTGTTGGGGGCTGTGAAGAGTGGATTGGAGTGGTGTTTGGAGAGGTGTTTGGTGAGGTGTTTGGAGAGGTGTTTGGTGAGGTGTTTGGAGAGGTATTTGGTGAGCTGGTTGGTGAGGTATTTGGTGAGATGTTTGATGAGGTGTTTGGTGAGGTGTTCGGTGAGGTGTTTGGTGAGGTGTTTGGAGAGGTATTTGGTGAGCTGGTTGGTGAGGTGTTTGGTGAGGTGTTTGGTGAGGTGTTTGGTGAGGAGTTTGGTGAGGTTTTTGGTGAGGTGTTTGGTGAGGTGTTTGGTGATGTGTTTGGAGAGGTTTTTGAAGGTTCGTTTGACGGGTGACTTGTCGGGGGTCCTGGAGAAGTGCTTGATTGGCTATTTAAGATTAAAAAAAATAAACATATGGTTATTATCTTTATCTTTATTTCTATTATGCCCATTTCTTTAATTTTTCTTCTATCTTAATTTAAATTTATATTTAATATTTATTATACCCTTGCATCTGCGTGCAGTAAAATGTGAGTTGACATTCCCAAAAAAGATTAAATATCAATTTAATCTAGATTGATTGATTTAGTATTTAATTCAAATCAAATTTTAATGCTCTGTACCAATTAAACAAAGATTATTTTGAGTTTGTGCAAATGTATGCAACAGCCAGAGGAAAGCATCTCCGTCCCCAAAAAGGATACATATTCTTGATCTGCATCAGAACTGACAGATCTCAGAGATGTTAAGAGCTAGAGGTTTGATTTGTATGAAACATATAATCCTTATAAATACAGGCAGATCATGTTTTTTTTTTTAGATTTCTGCCACGTCGCAAACTGTACTACAACATCTAGCCTCTGGACCGAATGCAGAATTTTAAGGGTTTGCAGATTTGAATATAGTAATCAACGTTTGCATATATAGACTAAATACTTACGTCGTCTCTTTGGTAGTTGATATTGGAGTTCCGGTTGATGATGGTCTGTTTGTTGTTTTTGGTTTTTTTGGTTTCGTTGTTTTTGGTTTTTTTGATTTTTTTGAGGTTTTACGTTTTGTTGGCTTTGGTCTATGCGTTGGCCTTGGCCATGGCGTTGTCGGGGGACGCGGACGTTTTGATTTGGTTGTACGAGGATGCGTTTGCGGTAAAGTTTTCGGAGGCTTATAATGGGGTCTTGGAGGCGTTTGAGGCCGAACAGTTTTCCTAGAAGTCTGTGGAGATTTTTTTTTGGTGGTTTTTATTGGTTTACGTGGCCACTTAAATTTTATTCTTGGTTCATGAATTTTATGTTTACTATGCGATGCATGCTTCTTCACGTTCGGTCCCTTTAAAGTGGAATAATCATCCTGTACAAGCACTGCATCTTGTTTGTTATTAATATTAAGATCAGTTTCGGTGCCGCTCTCCAATAGAAAAGCATCTGGTAAAGTTGATAAAATTATTAACAATTTTATTATGTCCATCACCCAAAAGTCGAACACAAACTAAAATAACTCTGTACATTTGCATGTGATTCAAACTAAATTCGATTCGGTAATTAAAAAATTAAAAAAAAAAAAAAATAGGGAAGGCAAAGCTAACTTCCGAAGTTTAAAAATTAATATACACTTTGCAAGTGTATTAAAAATTAGCCCTGACCTCAGTTGTACCAAAGCGATACATCTTGAATCGTGCGTGTATAATATTTTCTTCCAGTTGCCTTTTTGCTGAAACATACTTTCTTCAGAAGTTCTGTAACTCTCCAACCTCCAACATGCTGGTTTGCTGTTTCCTTCTGTTATCCCATACGCAAAATATTAAACAACATTTTAACAATTCCTTTTTTTATTATCCCATTATGCATTTTATAAATTGATCAGTAAATTCAACAAGTGCACACAATAAAACTCTCAAAAATTTCCAAATGCAGCGGGCAAGTAATTTCCCTATCTCGACTTGGGGTGCCAAAATAAACCTACACAATTTAAAAATACCCCAAAAGGCATTAATGCAAGCAACTATCTTTTTAAGTGTGCATATCAAACGTACAGACTTGCAATCATCTGAAAGGACTCGAATTGCTGCCACGATATCATGAACTGTTTCTATTAATTGATTTGAATTTACTAGACAATCCACAAACGCCTCAGCAGCTTCCATAATAGGAAAATTGGTTGCTTTTATTGACATTACCAAGCATTTGGGAACTCCGAAATAAATTCTTGTAAATATTTTAAACCAAAATCTTCTTGGCCATGTAACAACAACTTGTTTAGTTGTTACGTTAAATTTGGTTGTTACGTTAACAAAAAGAACTGTAAAGATGAAAAGAAAAATAATTTTTTTCATTTTGCCTCTATATGGTTCGATACTAGGAATTGAAATGTGGCTTGAACTTAATAAGATCGTAGACTAAGCTACTTATTATTAAATAATTGTATTGAATGCAATTAACGACCATAATTGGTGGAACCAAACACATGCAGTTGTAGTAGTTGATACACGAATAGAATGCAATTCATACTAAAGGGTGATTTTTTAAGCGTTGTTTTTATAGAAATCGAATAAAACACTCAATTTCGAATCGAAAAGAAAACTTCATGTAAATGTTGTCCGCGTGTCCGTTTCAAATGGTCCATTCGGAAGGTCCATTTTTGCTGAACACAATTTTTCCATAAAACAGCGGAAAAATTAAACGTTGTTGTAGGTCATTCGGCTTCAATTCTAGCAAAAGTTGAATTTTATTGGCTTTCAAACCCAAATTGACACGTACAATTTTCCATGTGATTGAGTAACGAGAAAGGCGGCGTATTGACATTTCACTTTTCACAGAGCACGAATTTTGATAATTAATTTTATCAATTTGCAATCGTTGCTCGTTTGTAAGTATTTCCATGATGAAATGGCGGAGTATACTAAAACCATTTCTCTTTGACAGATGACGTTTGGACGCCATTACGTACCTGTGCTGTCAACCTGAAAACTTAACTTAAAAAAATAGAATTTAGATAAATTTTTCCAGAATTATGTGGAAGTACATAAAACTAATATTGCCACGATTGTTGACGCTACGATGGAAAAAAAAAGTTATTCCCACTAGAACTAGTTTTTGAATGGACCGTTTCTATGCCAGCTATATGCTATAGTCATCCGACATTTTAATATAATAATGAAGAAGAACATAAAACTAATAAATACTACTATTGGAGATGCTACGATAGAAAACAAAAAAGTTTTTCCCACTAGAACTAGTTTTTGGACCGATCGTTCCCTTGGCAGCTATATGATATAGTCATCTATTTTCCAAGATACACATTAACAAATAGGACTTTTACATTTTGAAAATAATTAGACATGTGATATCTCGGTGGTGGAATTTCCTCACCCAGGCTAGGATAATGGTGGGCGTGTTTGGGTTTAAAGCTTTAGATAAATGGAACCACATGGTTTCTTATTTCGGGAAATTCACTGCAAAGATCGGAATATGGGTGTGAACGTTATATTTGTATTAAATTTGGATTGAAAGCTCTATGGGCCAATTAAACACTATAAAGTTTTTAGATTTACGCAAACTCACCCTCAAGGTGGGATAATGGGTGCCGGAGGTGGTTTCAGGGGTTGAGCACTCATTGGGCCAAATAGGTGGAAAATAATTTTCTCATTTCTGAAGTTCGGAAAATGGGGGGCGGGGGTGGTTTCATTGCCAAACAATATTTTTCCAACAGATCTAATTAAAATTTGGTTTGTGTATAGAAGTTTGTAACGAAATATTCATTCACCCCAACTTTTTTTGGGGTTTTTTTTTCCTCCGTCGGTCTGTCGGTCTTGTTTCATTGCCAAACAATAAATTTTGCACAACGACCTAAATCGGACCCAATATCTTATAGCTGCCATAGGAACGATCGGTCGAAAACTAAGTCTTTGTGAGAAAAACTTTTTGATTTCTATCGTAGGGTCTCCAATCGTAGTATATATTAGTTTTATATGTTTCCACACAATTCCGAAAAAATTTATCAAAATCGGATGACTATAGCGTATAGCTGCCATATAAACGGTCGGTCAAAAAACTACTTCTAGTGAGAAAAACTTTTTTTTTTCCATCACAGCGTCACTAATCTTGGAATATGTTAGTTATATATGCTTCCCCATATTTCTGGAAAAATTTATCGAAATCGGATCACTATAGCATATAGCTGCCATATAAACGGTCGGTCAAAAAACTACTTCTAGTGAGAAAAACTTTTTTGTTTTTCATCGTAGCGTCACTAATCTTGGTATATGTTAGTCTTATATGCTTTCACATAATACAGGAAAAATTTATCAAAATCGGATGACTATAGCATATAGCTGCCATAGGACCGATCGGTCGGAAAATGTGTTTAACTAAGAAAAGTTTTTTTTTTTGCTATCAAATTTTAATTATCAATGATTTAAAAATTTTAAATATCTGATATCTATATCCATATATATTTTAGCGGTTAAATCAGTTGGAGTAAACTGTTTCAAGTGTATCAGTAAAACTTCGCCACAGTCGAAGTTAGCTTTGCCTTCTCGTTTTTTATAATTTTTTAAAACTAACTTAACATGTGGAAAAATGGGGAGTTGATGATATTTCACTGCGGGGCGGGGTTTTAAAGTTAACTCAAACTGCTAACTCTATGGAAGAAATTTTTATTAAAGAATAAATCCGATTTTGATATCATTTTGGCGGCTATTCTGATGGTGGCGAGGCGAAGCGCGCCGGGTTATATGCTAGTCTCTCTATATATAAAAGAGTTTGTCCTCACCGACTCACTACGTAGAGCCTGAACGGTAGGAGATGGAAACCTGAAATTTTCACTGAAGTTTCTATATGAGTCGAAAGTGGGCACTAGGGTGGGGTTTTGGAAAACTCCTGGAATAGCTACTATGGGGAAATTACAAATTACAAATTTGGTTTGTAAGTAAAGAAAGCGAAATAATTGGACAACTGTTTCCCAGATTTTGGAAAATCCACCCGCAAAGAAAATGGCCGGAAAATTCTTAATGATAAAAACTATTTATCATCCGATTGACTTCAAACTCGGTTTGAGAACAGTGAACACATTATAGGAAATAATTAGACAAGTGATTTCTCGATGGTAGATTTTCCGCCCCTGCACAGTGGTTGATTGAATCAACTCGATTCTGCCAATCGGCTGGCAATAAATGCGAAATTCTAAATTAAAATCTAGACGATGTTTTCAATTTTCTTGAAAACTAACATCCCTCCAATATTTATTCCAACTTTTTTATTTTCGATGGTCACGATAGTCTGCCCATACCTAAAAACATTTTCGCGCCTTTTTAATGTGTTTTGTTTTGCGTTAAAAAAATTATTAGTTTATTAGATTATACAGGTAAAATGTCAGTGCTGAGAGGCACGCTCTTGGGACATTTTTTCAAAACCTTTCTTTGACTGCAAACCTCATTGCCAAGTTCAATGGGTTTCTATTATGATTAACGAAACCTTCAGCGAAGAATTGGTAGTAGCTGCATTATTGTACAGAATTACCCATGGTTTTATATGCCTTCCTCTTTCAATAAAATCTTAATACATGGGGCAGATAAAAAAAAATAAATAATAAATAAAAAAAATAATAATAATAAATAAAAATGTATTTTAATAATTTAATTTTCGAACATATCAAGTTAATCTTCGTAATATTGAAGGGAAATAAATATGGAAAAATGTGGAAATGACTTCCCTGCTAAGTAGGCATGGTTTAAGTTGCCTAACATTCGGTAATGTAAAATGACAGTCAGTTTTATAATTTTCGGCTAAAATAATTTTCAAATTTCTTTAATAATCAAAATTTTCTGTTCATTCCAATGTATATAACTGTGGTGTTAACTATTTCAATACTTTCGGCGGTAACCATTAATGATCATTTACTTAAAGTTACACTCCTAAAAAGCACTTGTTATTTTAAAGGTACATCCGATTTATGGAGGCTACCAAATAAATGTCCTAAACGAGCACAATCGCTTACGTAAATTACACGGTTGTCGACCTTTGGAGCTAGACAGCGATCTTAGTGCTGGTTGTGATGAACACGCCAGAGTAAGCGACAACTTTAAATGAAACTTGAATTATGTGTAAGATTTGACACCAGGATCTTTTTTAGTTTCTTATGACTAATGATTCTACAATGTACACTAACTCGTCAAAATTTGATGAAAATTTATGTTGTGAGGGATATGATTTTAGTCCCGTTCAGTGTGTACGAGATTGGTATAGCGAAATTAAAAAATATGATTTTGACACTCATAAGCCATTTAAAAAGACTGACAGATGCAATTCTTTTTTTGCGATTGTGTGGAAAGTGTATACAAAATTAGGTGTTGGCCTGGCTAAACATGGGTAAGCAATAATGTGGAAATATGATTTATGTTAATGTACCATTTTTTTCTAAAACTGTTAGCAATAAAACGCATGGAGAAATGTGTCTTGTGACAAGATACACTCCATTTGATGTTCGTGATCACAATTATAAAGATAATGTGCCCAGACCAATGTAAGTAGCAGAAGATAAGAAATCGGCCTGATATTTTTCCCGTTTTTTTTGTTAGTTTATTTGATAGATAATGCAATGCAGTAAGATATATATATTAATAACTTTTCTTTTTACAGCCCTGTTCCCAAGACTACTACCAGCAAAAGCACTAGCTTCAGTTCTACCAGCAGAAAAAGCACCAGCATCAGTTTTACCACCAGAAAAAGCACTAGCATCAGTTCTACCACCCGAACCAGAACTAGAACCAGAACCAGAACCAGAATCATAAAAATAACTTACTTTAGCTCCAGCTCAGTAATTTGGAACCCTTTTCAGTATTTGGTCCTTTTGACATTCTCTTTGCTGACCATATATGTATATTCTAACTACATAACTTTGTTTTTCTTAGCCGGCTCGAGCCGGCTGGAGCCGGCTAAGAAAAACAAAGTTATATAGACTTACAAAAGGTCACCAGCCCAAAATACTATGGCCTAAAAAAAAAAATAAAACAATTCGAAGATATTATGCAAGGTATGCCACCAATTATCAGTGTAAATCAATTAGGGTGTTCAAGACAAGTTGCTCATTAGATAAACTGATGAATAATGAATAACTTGTGAGTGAATATCTTGATTATTAAAACTCAATAAATAAGTGCGTCGTTGGACATGTAACTAGGCACCATTGGTCATCATCGTAATATTATTCAAATTTATACGAAAATCCTAATGCACAGTTAAATTTTGCTTAAAGAGATCATAGCAATACTTAACTTAATCTTAAGCAGTCTTAGATCCAAACTACAGACGAATCATTTTTACAATCGTTTTTGGCGAATAACGCCAATATGGTGCGATGGCTTTCTTCGTTTCATCCCATTCGCTGAACTGCGGCAGTTTAGCCATTTACCAGCTATTTTTTAAGATCGAAAATCCGAAACCATTCAGTTTTGCCGGAGGCTGCAGTTCTCGCTATTTCTAGTTTGTGGAATTACAAAAACAAAATGCATGCAATTCCGTCGCCTAACAGACAAACGGCTGGGAAAAAAAAACAACCACAAACAGTTGTTGTTATACACTTGCAAAATTAATATTCATTTTGCCCAGAAGTTTGCAAAGCGTAGATATTTTGAAGACAACAATTAGATTCTTGATGATTTTAAATTTACATTTATGTATATGATCAACAGCGTACTCTACCCGCTACAGTAGATGTAGTAGAGGGGCAGTAGATGCCCCTCAACCGATGAAACACCTCCGTATCATCCCGGCCAGAACAACACGGGATGTCGTCAATGACCAACTCACGGATGTGGCTGCAATCTGGTGACCAGAGGATAGCCTGAACACGCCTCGGCGTCGCTACAAGCCTGATTTTGGGCTTTAGAGAGTGGCCGTGCATCCACCGTCAACCGAAACTCGTTTCCTCATAGGCTTAAATTGTATATATAATTTATAGATGTAAATTGTACATTGAAGTGTAAAATTGAAGTTTAATCCAAAAGATCAACCGCCTGTATGGTAGATCGCCACTAGTATGTAAACATGTTGCAATTGCAGTCTGGCTTATGTTTTAAAGCAGGCGCGTTGTGCAGTTTTTTAAGGTGGGATTAGCAGGTCTTCGCGACTTGGATTGCCCAGCTCAATAAATGTACGTAGCGTCTGTCCTTCTCCGTGGGAAACCTGGTGGGGAAAACTCGCTACAAAGACTAAAAAAATATGTATATATGTATATGACATCTATACGTGGGTTGCTATTTAAGTTTCTGGCCTAGGTCACTTCTAGCCATTTTAGAACCAATTGGCTTTTTAACAAAAAAAAGTTTGGACTTTTATCGATAAAAGCTCCATACAACTCTTTCATGAGTGACCTCGTTTGATATCGATCAACGATTAATCAAAAACTTACCTCGGCAGAGAAATGGAATTAACTCGTGAACATTTTCATGCAATCATTTTTCACAACTTTCGACGTGGATTATCACGACAAGAGTGCAACGATGAACTTAAATCTTTGTATGGCGATGAAGCATCATCCTATAGCACTGTGAAAAATTGGTTTAATGAATTCAATCGCGGGCGACTTATGGATCTATGCTTATGAGCCCGAAACAAAACAGCAATCGACCGTGTGGTTCTTCGAAGACGAGCCAAATCCAACGAATGTCGTTCGTGGAAGAAGCACTTCGAAGCAAATGGTCGCCTGTTTCTTCGGTAAAACTGGTCATGTGGTGACTGTTCCGCTTGAGCAACGTTGGACGGTCAATTCTGAGTGGTACACCACACTTTGTATGCCTGAAGTCTTCGGAGAAATTTAAAAAAACGAACAAGAGAAGACAGATCAGTGTGCACCATGACAATGCGAGCTCTCACGCATCAGCTCACACCAGCACCTTTTTGACCGCCCAAAACGACGAATTGATGGGCCATCCGCCGTACAGCCCTGACTTTGCACCCAATTTCTTCTTTTTTTATTCCCGCACAACAAGGGAAAAATGGCACATCAACTATTTGAAGAGTTCAAAAACCATGTTTTGGAGGTGTCTCAATCGGAGTGGAAAAAGTGCTTCGACAATTGGTTTGAGCGCATGCAAAAGTGTATAAATCTTGCGGGAGAATACTTTGAAAAACAATATAAACATTTTTGTATAAAAATTCACTGTCATTTCAAATTAATTTTTTCTCTGTTTAACAGTTTTTAAAAATTCAGAAAAATTTTCGGGTTCATAATACTTCTTGTTAATCCCCCACTCGTACACTTTCGCCAGTTTTAATCATAGAGGGCAGCGATTTTTAGCAAAAATTGAGATAACAAAAATAAATCACAGCGACAAAAAAATATTTATTTTTATTTATTTATTATATTTTGATTGGCATAGTCTTAGGCTATATGAAACAAAATATCATGTCTCCAATAAATATCATTACTGTACATGCTAATTTTCGGAGCCCCTCCATTTGACAATCGTTAAATTTAAATAAATTAGCAAACACTAGATATGCTGAAATGGTCGTCACATCACTCTTAGCCGCAAGTACTTTATTTATACTGTCCTCGATACATTCAGGTCCTAACTTCCCATTCAATTCAGGAGTACAGGACTCCTTTAAACTATTCAATTTTTTATTAATACTGTGAATTCGATTTCTAATAAATTTAATACGTTTGTCTTGTTCTTTTTTAGGTTTTTCAATTTCGCATTCGATGATTTTTGAAATTAATGTAATAGCGTCATAAGCCAATGCAATACACACATTCAGGAAGCATTTATGTTTGATAAAATTAGGTAAGCCGATTTCAAATAATTCTTTCAAGAATTGATCGATTTCCGCTGGAAGAGGTTCTGTTGGCTCCGTATTTCCGACTTCCAAAGAATTTTCTGGTCTCGGTGTATTGGTAGGGGTTACTGGTTTGTTTATAGGAGGGTAACCCGGTATAATATTCTCACTCTGACTATAATAATTAGTATTATTAACTTCTATATAATGATCATCTTCAAAAGATTGACCGTCAGAATCTTCGGAACGTTCGCTGCAAAAAAATAAAAATAATTTTTTAATGTAATAATGTAAGTTTAGGCTCGTCCTTTTCTACAACAATAACGATGACGAGCTGTCCGTCCGTCTGACCCGTATGCTTCTGCTAATATGCAGTGTTAGGAATGACCTAGGTATTTCGCAGCCAACCATATCCCGAGCGCACCTTAACTGGATTGAAAAGGAACTCCCACAGCTACACCATTTACAAGTGTTTATAGAGCGCTCCTAGTAGGATTGAAATAGGAGTCCCTAGTAAACTTCCCTTAGGAGAGTTTATGGAGCGCTCCTAGTAGGAGTGGTCCTTGCAAACACCTCTTAGGAGTGTTTTTAAGTGCGCTCCCAAAAGAAGTAACAATGGGGTTCACAAGAGAACCGCATGGGAGCGTTTTTGGAGTTTTAAAATACATTAGTGGGTCAAACATTTGCTTTTCTAGAAATTTTCAATAATTTTCACAGTTATCCAAGTTTATTCGAAAAAATATTAATTGTAATTGAAATGGGGAGTAGTGCAAGGGTTAGTGTGTGAGCCTACTCTGCGGGAGATCCTGTGTTCGATCCCGCCTTAGAACATTTAATAAAACAAGAGTTTTCTAAAGATGAATAATTATAAATAATAATTTTTTTTTTTGTCAAGCCTCATCTTTGGATTATTATTGAAGCCCAAAATCAGACCACATACACTCCGTCTGAATTATCTAAGAATGATTGACGGAGTCCTTTTAAAAAAAAAAATACGATTGAGCATTCTGCGACTCCGAAATTACTCTTTTAAGCAGTCTATGAGGAACACTTTTTTCATAACTGTAAAAAAGGCCTTTTTCTAGGAGCCTTCCTAGGAGGGTATAGGGAGTTCTAAAGGAGTACCCAGTGGACTCCGCTGGTTGGCTGGGACCTAGTTACATACCTAGATACAAATTTGCTGTAGGTATTTAAAAATTCGAATTTGTTAGAATCAATGAACTAGTCAATAAATCTGGATAAAAGACACACAAAGGGCCGTATTCTCATCTTCATGTTCATTAAATCTAGGTGGATATTAAAAAGAAGTAGCCTAAATGTATTTTGCCCAATCGCGGCCTTAAAGTTGGCAACATCATTTTCTTATTATCCACCTAGATTTCAAAACATAATGTGCAATGTATTAAGTAAATCTAAAACCATTTTGCTATCTCTGCCCCCGTTTGAAAGTAAATTTAGAATTCTAGGTATAACACCTATAAGAAGGAAGGAAGTTCCTTGAATTTTTGAAACTTTAAAGTTTTTAGCATTTACCTCGTACCTTATCTAGGTAAACAATATAGAAGGCTAACATCGGCTACGCCTCGCAGGTTTTTAAAGACGCTACCATTGATAACAAAAAAGTGGTTCTCACTAGAACTAGTTTTTAGACCGATCATTCCTATTCGATTCTATAGTGATCCGATTTTGATACATTTTTCCAGAATTATGTGGAAGCATACCAAATTTCCAAATTAATTGTAATTTTTATTGCTGTACTGTAATACAGTTTTTGGCATTTGCATATAAGCGATATTCACTGTACATATATGTTGGAATGATCAGCCAGTTTTGCACTTTTAGTTTGATTTTTATAAAAGGGTTAGTCCTGTCGTAGTGTGCTTGTCAACATATGCTACTAAAGTGTGTACGGAAATCTGAAATCGTCGATTTCAAATCGACAATAAGAAACCGTGAATTTTTTTTAGATTTTGTACTCACGTTGTGTTTGTAGTTGATCCTTCAACAGATATTAAATTTCCATTTGTTGTTGATTTTGATTTATCCTTTGATTCTGGAGCTACTGTTATTTTTGGTCCCATATTGATATCTGGCTTGTTGTTATCTTCTGGATCATTTCCATTAGATTCTTCAGAGCTGCTGATGTAAATAAATAACACGAGAGCATTAGTTAAAGTTGGTCTTCCTTGACTTCGATAAACCTAATACTTAAGTATACTTAAGTATAATTATTTAAAAACATTTTATCACTAAACTTTATATCACTACATGTTCATATTAACAAAAAAAATGTAGTACTAACATAAAATCTTAACCATTAACATAAAATGATAGTTATACCCGTTACTCGTAGAGTAAAAAGAGTATACTAAGTACTAACAGGCAGAAGGAAGCATCTCCGACCAGATAAAGTATATATATTCTTAATCACCATACATCATTTTTCTAGTGAAAATTCGTTGGTTAATTTCTCGAGTGTTCTGATGTGTTTGAGAGATAAGATACGGGGATCAGAGGACAACATGCTGAAAAGGTAAGTATTTTTTTGTCCCAGTAGGAATTAGTTTTTTGTCCGGATTTTTTTTTTTTGGAACATAAAAGTTTTCTTGTCTCCTTGGCATTTTTTTCATATTTGCATGTCAAAGAGTAAAAGGAAGCTGAGGAGGGTGCGGAAACAGGAAGATAAGCAATGGTAGAACTATATTTGTACGTCAATCAAATTAACATTAATTTTACAGCGACTATTCCACATTGTGGAAGTACACCTTATATTGGTGGTGTGGAAAAGAGTTCAGAGAAGTTTCATCTGATGTAAACCGTAATTTCATAGTCGAATTCAAATGAAAAGATGGAAAATAAATAGTTTCAGTGGAAAGAAGCAGAATCCGAGTGCCCCGTCGTATTCCAGGTTTCCGGAAGTAAGATTATATTTTTTTATATGTAAGCTATGAAATATACTAAACCGAGTATATATATTTATATATTTTGTACTTACATTTCTTTGGTATTTGCTGTTCCAGTCGATATTAAAGTTCCAATAGTAGTTGATTTTTGTGTTATCGTCGTTTCTGGAACATTTGTTGTTTTTGGTATTGCAGTAGATATTGGTGATGGCGTTGTTGTTGGATTTGATGTTGGATTTAATGTTGCATTTGATGTCGGATTTGATGTTGCATTTGATGTTGGATTTAATGTCGGATTTGTTGTCAGATTTGTTGTTGGACTTGATGTTAGATTTGCTCTCGGATTAGTTGTTGGACTTGATGTTGGATTTGATGTTGGATTTGATGTTGTGATTATATTTGTGTTTTTGATGTTGTTTGATGTCGTTAGTTTTGGATTTGATGTTGGACTTGATGTTGGACTTGATGTTGGATTTGATGTTGGATTTGATGTTGGATTTGATGTTAGATTTGATGTCGGATTTGATGTTGGATTTGATGTTGGATTTGATGTCGGATTTGATGGTGGATTTGATGTTGGATTTGATGTCGGATTTGATGTTGGACTTGATGTCGGACTTGATGTTGGATTTGATGTTGGATTCGATATCGGATTTGTTGGATTTGATGTTGGATTTGATGTCGGATTTGATGTCGGATTTGATGTTGGATTTGATGTTGGATTTGATGTTGGATTTGATGTTGGATTTGATGTTGGATTTGATGTCGGATTTGTTGTCGGATTTGATGTTGGATTTGATGTTGGATTTGCTATCGGATTTGTTGTTGGACTTGATGTTGGACTTGATGTTGGATTTGATGTCGGATTTGATGTCGGATTTGATGTTGGATTTGATGTTGGATTTGATGTTGGATTTGATGTCGGATTTGTTGTTGGATTTGATGTTGGATTAGATTTTGGATTTGATGTTGGATTTGATATTGGATTTGATGTTGGATTTGGTGTTCCATTTGGTGGCGTATTTGTTGTGGGCGTTGGAGCATGGATTGATGAGGTTTCGTGGTTTGTAGGGGAGTTTGGAGAAGAGTTTGGAGAAGTGTTTGTTCGGCTGGTCGGACTGGTATTTGATGGAGACTTTTGAGGGGTGGTTAGTGGAGCGTTTGATAGTTGGTTTGGCGGGGGTCCTAGAGAAGTGCTTGATTGGCTATTTAATGTAAAAAAAATAAGCATGTGGTTATTAATAATAACTAGGAATATAAGTCAATAGCTATGATTATTGCATTTTTAAAGCATCGAAACCAAAACTGTCAGGCTGACTCTGACTAACAACACTGTGATCAAAAATAACTTGAACGGTTTTTTTTCTAACTTAATACTTAGGAATCGAACTGCATCATTACTTTTTATACTCTTTACCTATAAAAATGGCTAAAAAGCGTATCATGATGTAGTGCAAATGTATGTAACAGACAGAAGGAAACACTGGCGACCCAATAAAGTATATGAATTCTCGATCAGCATCTATAGCCGAGTTGATATAGCCATGTTCTTCTGTCCGTCCGTCAGAATGAACTCGTCGATCTCAGAAACTACAAGAGATAGAGCCATGTGCTTAGGAATAGGCAGATCAAGTTTGTTTTAGATTTGAAAAAATACTTTTCAACCATCCAACATTTAGCGAGTGCGACAACGCACAGTGGCTCGATTTGCAAAACTCGTTGGTAAAATCATAAATTTTGAACCATTTAAGTTATCAACTTGATTTTTTTTTCTTACAATCTGCAAACTTTAAAGTATTTTTAGACGTAAAGTGCCGATTGTCGTATGTTACATATATAATCGTACAAGCGTTCGAGGCATCTAAAAAACTAATCTTCTTGTTAACAAAACTCCCTACCTCTCAAACAACTTGCCTGAGCTAAGGCACCCTTTAGTGGAGAAAGCTATTGGGAAAATGATCCTACATGAGACCATTTGCAGTGTAAATGACTGAAAAATTCAGTGCTGCGTAAGGAGTAACACAAGATAGCTTTAAAACTGAGGGAAGAGATAGCATAAAACCAGACGCATGGACACGCCGCAAACTGAACTTTTGGCTGAACGATATATAGAACCTCTGGTTCGAATGTTGAATTTTAGGGGTTTGCAGACTTGAATCTATTGTTCTACGTTTGCATATACAGACTAAATACTTACGTCGGCACTTTGCTAGTTGATTTCAGAGTTACAATTGATGATGGTTCGATCGTTTCATTTGAATCTTTTTCTGCCTTAACAGGTTTCACCAATTTATCTCTTGTTCCTCTTGCATGAATTTTATGTTTACCATGAGATGCATGTTTCACCTTCTCCGGTTCTATTAAAGTGATATTAAAATAATGTTCAAACTCTGCTTCTAGTTGGTTATTAATGTTGAGATCACTTTCAGTGCCGCTCTCTAAAAGAAAAGCAACGCGAAAAACTGACAAAATTATTAAGAATTTATTTATATCCATCTCTCAAATGTCGAACTCAAAATAAAATAACTCTACTCATTTCCATGTCATTCAAACTAAATTCGATTCGGTAATTAAAAAATTTAACTATGCCTTAATCCGTTTATGTAACAAAAACTAAAAAAAAAACGAGAAGGCAAAGCTAACTTCGACTGTGCTGAAGTTTTAATACACTTGAAAAAGTTCACTTCAACTGACTTATCCGGTAGAATATATATAGTTATGTAGGGGCCGTATTCCCAGAAGCCTACTTACATTGAAGGCTGTGTTAGCTCCAGTTAGGTGGCATCCTGTGTTCGTAGGGGAGCTACAGGTTAGGTAGGAGCCGTGTTCGTAGAAGCCCACTACCTAGAGAGGTTGAGTTAACCTCAGTTGGAAAGCATCTTGTATTCGTAGAGTAGTAGCTACAATAACAATAGATGAGAGACATTTTCGATGTTGAATCCATACATGTATATTTGACGATTGATAGACAAATCACAGTCGTTAATGCGACAAAGCAAATTTCGTTCTGTGAGAACATGAGGAACCCATTTGTCAAGCTTCGAAATTAATCCTAGACGTTTCATGTACTTGCCGAACGGTCGAGTTAAACAAATGGTGAATCCTTAAGATCGGAATTGCCGGAACGAAATTTTGCAAACCAATTTTGGCATTGGCATTCGGTCAACATATTTTCTCCGTACACTTCAAATCATTTTCACCTGGCTTCAACAGCATTTTTACCCTTTTGATCTTCCATCTTCGATAGGGCACCAAACAAAAACTATTCCATAAAATGTAACAAAATTTTTTTGCAAAAAAAAAGCCTTACTATATCAGCTGTTCAAATATAGATTTTTGTTAAGTAGATGGTGAAGATTTTGTTAAGTAAAAAACATGGCTAACAGGTATTCTCCCATTCCCATTCTCGAACTTTATTAGGCGGCTAAAAAATTCAAAAAATAAAAACATAATTTCTTTTTATTGTTTTCAAGAGATTAGTTTAGCACTTTAAGTGTACAAATTAATATATCTCCAACAAATATAAGTACGGCACATACCACTTGACGGAGCGCTACAATTTGACACTGGTTAAAACCCTTTGTAAGAATAAAAATAGTTTTTTTCGTAATTTCTATCAATGATTTCGCAATTTTGATCAACTGTTCTATTACAGTGATTATACATTTTGGGTTGAACAGTACTCCAAAGGTAGTATCACAAGCCTTCTTTAATATATCGATATCTTTGTTAACCTTTTTAACCTCCCTTGAAATTTCTTTAGCCTTTGGATTTCGGTCTTTCTTTTCTTTTTGAAATTCGCACAAAACGACACTTTCAGCAAATATTTTAATGGTACTAGCCATGTCTAGAGCCATATTCAAGTAGCAACTAAACTTGCCAAAATCAGGTAATAATTCTCTGACTGTATTAAATAATTTCGTATCTATTGTCGGTGGACCGTATTCATCGGTCTCATGTGGCGTTTTTCTACCATCGGAATACCCATCAAGCACCATGTTCGGATATTCATAATTAAAATCCGGAACGTCGTCATTGCTCAGGAAATAAGGATTCGGAATATCACTAATGTCAAGATAATTATCTTTTTGAAAAAATTTATTGTCGGATGCCATAGGAAATTCGCTGAAAAAAAAAACAAAAATGTTAGTATATGAAGGAAACGAAATTGTTAATACATTTAGTCCGTGTTTACACGATGAAGTTTGCTTCATCTTCGATTTTGCTTTGAAGCATCTTTAAAACTTCACGCGCATTTACATGATGCAGTTTGCTTAGTGAAGTTCTATGCCAACTCGCCTGACAAAACGAGTTATCGATAAGCTCAGGAACCCACAACTTAACCCTGCATCAGTTAATTCGGGACAAATCAAAATTGAATTATCGAAAAGGTCATGAAGCTTTGCCAGCTTCTGCCGCCCCTATTCACCTCTTCCCCACAAACAAAAACTTCTTGAAGAACTTCATGAAGGAAACTTCATCGTGTAAATGCGGACATAGTCTGGTCCTTTGCGAAATCAATCAAATTTATTGAATTAGCCGTCTTTTCTGTGTTTGTGTTGATGAGTCCGTCCGTCTAAAGCAATTGAGCTAAAATTTTGAATCGGATGACTATATCCTTTAGGTGTTATAGGTCCGATCGGTAGTAAAATGAATTTAATTACTTCCTAAACTCAGCAATTATCAATATTATGCTTTAAAATAGCCCTGCATTTGTTCAAAATCTGATATATATATATATATAGCGGTCTGGACTGGGACTTTCTATCCGGTACTAGCATTAATATGGTCATACCAATGACTGTTACCCGCCAGAAAATGGCTTGCCGAGACACTTTCAACGTTTGCCACAAAATGGCCTACAATTCGGCGATCACAAAGGTTGGTCCTTTCTTTGTGCTCCTTTTTTTTAAAACGTCTGAAACAGAACTTAGAGGTTGGAACAGATCCGTACTCAGTGTGACCATCAATTTTCAATCCTTTAAAACTATTTTTTTTTTTTTTTTGTATGTCTGAAGAGCCGCACGAGTGATTCCAGGTAAAAGTTATCAATTTTACTTAGGTTACTTACAAATCATAGTAGGAAATTGATTCATTTTTTGGGATTGTATGATCAATTGTTGTAGTTGGTGGTCGCGGTGGTTCCGGACGAACTGATAATTTTACTCCAAAATTGATATCTATGTGGGAGTTGGATTCCTCAGAAATTTCATGAGATCTGTTGATGAAAGAAAATAAAGACATTAGTATGTTGTAAGAATTTAACTATTGAAAAGCAAACGATATAGTACGCTGAACTCGGTCCTTTTCTAACTTTTTTTTTAACGCTTTTATCCACAGCTTTAAGAAGGGTTGAACTTCCGAAAAGGTTCTACCTTCAATCGTTTCAATTTTGTGATGAATTTTCTGAATATGCGTTTTATATATCAATATATATTTTTTCAAAAGGATCTTGATAAAGTTTTTTCCAGCGGCGGTGCCATATAAATTCGTAGATGAGCTCATCCAGTTTTTCTAAATCTATCTAAATTGACAAATTCAACCGAATGATTAACGGTCTGGATTCTAAGCCAATGCATCCTTTGCAACAATCAGTATGAATTTCATAACCTACTAGTATGTGTTTTTTTTTTTATAAAATTTAAGAGTGTCTCCTTATCTTTTTAGTTTACTGGACAGATTTCACGACAATAGTTTTCGGGACACGCTCGACAAAACATAAAATACAGGAACCCTCAACCTCCGGTCGTCCCCGGATGCGGAATCACAATACGTGTACCACGTAACAAAACGTCTCAGCTATTACTTGCGTGCGACATTTAATATCGTAATATCCCAATGTCATGTTCGAAACGAGACTATCTTTCAGCATTTTAAATGATTTTTGATTTTTGTTACCCGAAATCGTTTGCTTCTGAAATACTTATTTCAGTGCCCCGTGTTCCAGGTTTTAAAAGATATTTTTCTAAGCTGACATCTATTAAAACCAGTTATATTTGTCTGTTATCCATATGTGATACTTACCCCTTTTTTCTATTAGGTCTTGGTTTTCTAGTAATTTTTATTTGTTTATTGATACCGATTTCGAAACCGTCTTCCCCAATGTCATACTCAATCTCAGGTTTACTACCTTCAGATTCTTCAGACCTGTAGATGGAAGAAGTAAAAACATATAGTGTTAGTATTGACCTAGTGTGAAAGATATTGTTAGTTGAGCTCGGTCCCTTGCGAACTTGTTAATAAAATCGTCAAAAAATAATTTTCTATGTTTTGAAAACAGAGGAATATTCAAACTTTGAACAAAAACAAAATGTTCTCACAAATATTAAATATTAATTCGATATTCCCGTTACTCAGGAAAAGTATAAATTTTAACATTAATATTGTTAATGTTGTTATGAATATGGAAGTACTGAGAAGTACTGTTGCGCTTAACAGCGCAATAAATGGAACCTATGTTAAGCCTGTATATTTGATTTTACTTTGAACAGCTGAAGAAATATTGTTGCAAACAATGACCGTGTTCAGCAGAAGAACTTGCTCCCTGATCAATGATATATTTCTTGGTAATTAACGTAGCCTACTTTTCCTTCTCTAAATAATTCCCCCAAAAGTATGTTAAATAATAATAAGAGTAAAATAAAAAGCTGATCAGTTATAAAGTGTCTTTGCTGAACGCGTCCAATGTTACTTCATTCTTATTGTGCCTTTACATCATCAGCAAACAGCTGAAAATAAATTTAAGACAAGAAGGTAAGTCTAACTTCGTATGTGCGGAAGTTTTGATACAACCATAAATGCTCGTTTAACAAAGCAAAAATCAAAAAATTTGACTAATTCATACCCTGCAAAGAATTTTAAAAAAAAGTCGTAGCAAAGTTTGATTATGCAAAATATAAAGTCGACATTGCATTTGCTTGGTCTGTATTTTTAACAAAACAAGAGCAACTACATAGCTAATAGAGAAAAAAAATTGAAAAACAGCACGAAATTCAAGATTTGGTGTAAAATCTTATTAAATCTGGTCACACTAGGCTTGCGTTCCATTTTTCATTCATATATCATTAAAGAAAAAAACTTAAAGCATGATTTTCCCACAAATCAAAACATTTAATTTTGAGTTATTGACTGTATATGGATCATACAATTTCAAGTTTTGACGTCAAGGTGCCTGAGGTTAGTTAAATTCTACATTTTGTTTAACTATAGATTGCTGCAACATATTTTTTTAAGGTATTGGATGAGCTTTGAAATTTGCAGAGCTTCTTTCTATAAAAAAATATTATAAACTAATATACAGCCAAAAAGTAAAAGATTTAAAGAAGGCGCACACACTAGCCATCTATTGTAGAACTCTCTGAACAGCCTGGCCTGGTTCAGTATCATTATGAGATTATTTAAAAGGGGATTAGTTCAGTAAGTTATTTTTCTTAGCTGACAGCTATTGCTGGTAGTAACTCCAACCTATTATATTATTATATGTTTTTTTTTAGATCTCTTACTTACCCTCCATTTTTCTTAGTGGTTCTTGGATTTTTCCCTTGTTTTCGTTTTCTAGTAGTAGGTCGATGTACAGGTAAAAGTCCTCCTAAATTGGCATTTGCTTCGAATTGGGAACCCGCAATGTTAATCCCAACTTCCAATTCAATACTAGGTTGTTTAGGATTTTTAGAGCTGTTACTGTAACAAATAAAAACATATGTTGTTAGTACGCAGCTAGAGCGAAACATTTAGTCGACAAAAATTCCTTCATGCAGTATTTCTTTATGGGGAAGAGAGGGAAGGCAAAAAAACTTCCTGACTTGCTGAGCATTGTGCTTGTTTGCATAATTCAGATTGATCTGATTTAGGGTTGACTTGTGGGTTATTTGCTTTTCGATAACTTTACGTAAGTAAAGAGAGCCATGTAAATGCGCCTGCAGTTGTGAAAATGCTTTAAAACCAAATCGAAGGGAGCCTAGTAAAGCAAACTTCATCGTGTAGATACGGACTAAGATGAAGTTGGTCCTTTATCCACTGCAAAATCGACCATTATTTTCGCCATGGACCAACGTAAATGAAAATATAACTTCTAATAAAATATAAAGTTTATGGACTTGAAGTTTTTGACTTCTGGGCAATATTATAATACTTTAGGCAACGGTTTATGTTTTTATTGGTTCAGCAATTCAGATTTGAGTATTTGTTTTTTTTTTAATTTGGTACTTACTCCTCTGTTTTGGTAGTTCCTGCTTTTGTCGATTTTAATGTTCCAATAGAAGTTGATTTTTTTGTTTTCGTCGTTTTTAAGGGGGTGGTTAAAGGGGTGTTTGATGGCTGGTTTGGTGGGTGTTTTTTCGAGGGTCTTAGAGAAGTTTTTGGTCGGTTATTTGAAGGGGATTTTGATGTGTGGTGTGCTGGAGGGTTTGGTGGATAGCGAGTTGGTGGTTTTGGTCGAGGGACTGGTGGGCGGTTTGTTGGTTGCTGTGCTGGAGGGTTTGTTGGATGCTTTGCTGGAGGTTTGGCTGTATTTTGTGCTGGATTGCTATGTGAAGGGCTTGGGTTTTTTGAGGGACTTGGGGGCCTTGGCCTCGGCCTCGGCTTCGAAAATTTAGCATTTAAATTAACGTTCAAGGTGTTATCCGTAGAGTTCCCTAATGGCACCTGCCATTTAATTGGAAGTGTAACTTTTTCTTCTTCGGAGCTTTAAAGATTAAAAATATAAGCATATGTTGTTAGTATATATGTGTAGTATAGCTATAGCTTTTGGGCGTACAAGTTAGTTTTAAAGGATTTGATTTACAAATTTCAGCCTCTATTTCTGGCTGTCCACACCAGAAACCGATAGTGCTATGGGAGCTTTACGATATATTTGGCCGAGGGTATATTAAAATTGTCATGAAGTTTGTAACGCATAGAAATAAGCATCGCCGACCCCATAAAGTATATATATTCTTGATCAGCATGACGAGCTGAGTCGATATAGCCATGTCCGTCCGTCTGTTTTTATTACCAAACTTTGCAATAAGTCTATAAATACACATAGGCTGCATTTGTCGTAATTGGCCGGATCGGTTGACTATATTATATAGCTGCCATAGGAACGATCGGTCCAAAAACAAGTTCTTGTGAAACAACTTTTTTGTTTTCCATCGTAGCGTCACCAATCGTGGTATCTATAAAATGTATATACTTCCACATAGTTCTGGGCAATTTTATCAAAATCGGATCACAATAGCATTAAGCTGTCATAAGAATGATCGATCTAAAATCAAGTTATAGTGAGAAAAACTTTTTTGTTATCAATGGTAGCATCTTTAATAAACTGCAAGGGCCTTTAAAACATCGGTGGAGCCGATTTTGTAGTACCTACCAATTTCTATACAATATAATATTTACTTTAAGCAGATGATTAGGCATTAGAAGTAATTAATCAATTAAAGAATCCACTTATTTTTATCATATGAATGTTTCTTTTGTCAAAACAAAACTGTTACACAACTTAGTATATGCGGGTATAAAAATCTGTTTTAAATTTAACTAGATACAAAATTTGGGGGCGCCCTACGCCTCTGCGGCTTCTGGGTAGGGTAACCAAATAGTTACAAAAGAGGCGCCGTCCATTGATCGGCTTGGGAAATTTCTTAGCTTACAAAGCTCGTCAATATATATTATTGTGTGTATTTTGTGTGCCTCTTTTTTAGGTTTGTTACTTACGATGGTTTTTGGGTTCTTGGTTTTTTGGTTTTTGGTCTCCTCGTCCATGGTTTCCGACTTGGTTTTAGTCTATGCGTTAGTTTTGCTTTCGTTGGCTTATCACGCGACTTACGCGTAATTCTGGGTTTTCGGGGAGGCACTTTACGTTTATTAGGATTTTTGGAGATTTCATGAGGATGTCCTGGTCTGTAAATCGCTGGACTTGCTGGTTTTGTGGGATTTGGTGGAGGTTTTGGTGGTTTTTTTCCTTTTAGTCTTCCATGAATTTGATGTTTACGATGGGCTGCATGTTTTATTACATTCGGTCCCTTTGTTGTGATCATTACATCCTGTTCAATCTTTAATGCTTTTTCCTTCTTAATGTTAAGATCAGTTTCAGTGCCATTTTCATATGGAAAAGCACAAGGTAAAATTGGCAAAAATATAATTAACAATTTTATTATGTTCATCTTTCAAATGACGAACTTCAAATAAAATATCTCAGCTTATGGGCATGTGATTCAAAATGAATTCGCCTTGGTAGTTAAAAAAGTAGCCATGCGTTTTTCGTTACAGTAATTTAAAAAACAAGTAAGATAGGCGGTCAAGCCCGACTGTAATATACTCTGCACCCGTCACACAAACTGAGTAAGTGGTGCCCATCACGATGGCGGCCAGTGCTGCTACGCGTAAATATTTGACTTGTTTACAACTCGACTATCGTTCATCTGATCTGGAAGCGATGTATAGTGCATCGATACGTAATGAAGATTAAAAATATTCTAGAAGGTTCTAGGGATCAATCCATCTTTAAAAATGTGGAAGATTTGAGTTTTTTTTTAAATTTTAAACCTAAATCCAAAATTGTGGAAGATATGAAAGTCTTGATGCTCAAAACTTTTTTCACTAAAGAAACCTCTCTCCTTTGCTGGAGGTCGTGTCATGAAGGCTAAAACGTTCGACCGTTGGGCCAAAGACTACTTCTACGATCTGCTCCTGATCGGGGTAGGGTTCATAAAGGTGTTCAAGGCGCAGATAAGACTAATATTTAAATACTTAGCCTTTAGTCAGGTGTGAAGCTGATGACAGAGCTCCGTAGTCTTTCGCTGACCACAAAAAATGTTCTTTAATTAAACATTGGTACACTAAAAATTGGTACGGATACACCATTTCACATACGGAAAATATCTTACTCCATATTACCGTAGGTTTTAGTTGATAATAATTCCACAGATCAATTTTTAAATAGGTTGACAACTATTTAACCGGTTTAGTGCGTTTGGAATCGGTCTTTAATCAGTGAAACGTCAGACGTTTCCAAATACACACCATATTTCAAGTTCATTACTTCAATAATTTCAAAGATATGTCAATGAACCAATTTTAAAATTGGTAAGCTGTGGCAATTTGTCTTTCTCTTATATCAAGAACTAACAAGTAAGAAAGTCGGTCAAGCCCGACCGTAATATACTCTGTACCTGTTTGTATATAACTAATAACTTTAAAGTGTGGGGTCACACAAACTGTGCAAGTGCTGCCCATCACGATTACGGGCCGTGCTGCCCAGCGTAATTATTTGATTTGCTTATAACTCGAATATCGTTCATCTGATCGGAAAAAATGTATAGGAGTTCGATAAGTATTGATGAGTAAAATATATGTCTAGAAGGTTCGAACAACCTAACTCCAAAATTGCGGGATATTTGAGGAGATTTTCAAATTGCGGGGGTGGCAACTCTGCTATCGTTCATCTGATCGGAAAACGATTTATGGGGGCTCGATAAGTAATGATGAGTAGAATATATGTCTAGAGGGTTCGAACAACCTAACTCCAAAATTGTGAAAGATGTGAGGTTTTTTTCAATTTGCGCGGGAGGCAGGGGGCGTGGCAAAAATCAAAACTAAACTTGATCTGCCTGCAAGTATAAGAAATATATGTACCATACACTTCAAACCTCTATCTCTTACCATCTCGGAGATCTCTTCGTTCATACGGACAGACGGACAGACAGACAGACAGACAGACGGACATGGCTATATCGACTCGGCTGTTGATGCTGATCAAGAATATATATACTTTATAGGGTCGGAGATGCTTCCTTCTGGCTGTTACATACATTTGCACAAACCCAATATACTCTATGTACCTTCGGTAAAGAGTATCAAAATTATTGCAGAAAAAACTACCCGAAAAATATTTGATATGCGAAATATCGCGTTAGTAAAATAACCACATATTAATATATATATATATTGTACAATAATATCTATCTTATTTTCGGCATGCCTATTTCGTCCTTAATGAAATTGTGTAGTTTGCACAGACTGACAGACCCACCATGTGCGCCAGTTTGACTGTTCCGTTGTCTCTAGTGTGTTGCGACCTAAACGATCGAAATCCAGTAACTTAGTTTCTAATGAGCACACGAAAATCATCTTGGATCCCTTCTATGCTTCTACTTAAAACGGTACCTCGCAGCCTAGTGTAATTCATTTCTTCATAGATGAACCAACCTTCGAAATAGAAAATAGCACATTCCTTTCTATTCTAAACTTAAAACTCCATATCGTTAGTTACATCAGTTATGGTCGTTAATTACATTCGCTGCAATTGCTTAACACTTAGTTGATGAGACTACGAACGTAGCAAGTTCAAGCCACATTTCAATTCCCAGTATCGAACCATATAGAGCCAAAATGAAAAAAATTTTGTTTCTTTTTGTCTTTGCCGTTCTTGTTGGTAACATTTCAAGTAAATCAAACTATCAGTGGCCAAATAATTTTTGGGTCAAACTACTCATGAAAATTCTAACTTTTGAAATTTTTAAGAACCTTGGTGATGCTATAAAAGCCACCAATTTTCCTCTCGCAGAGGCTATTGAGGCATTCATTGTATGTATACTTACACAGAATCCTTTTGGACCTGTAATACAAGCATTAAAACTAGGATTTGAAATATTATCAAAAGGCTGCGGAAACGATACCATACTCGACTGTATTATCAAAATGGTAGTTGCTGCCGCAAAAGCCTTATGGGCTATTGTTAAACTGGTTATTCAGGTTGTGGCACCACCTCTCGCGCTTGGAAAGTTGTTACTCATCTGCATTTGGGAGGCAATAAAAGTTTTAATGTGTTCGATTGTTGAGTTCATTCATCGATTTATTATGAACCTAATGGACTCCCCATTAGAGGATTAAGAAAATGTAAAAATATTGTTTTATTTCAAGGTTATGGTTAATGAAAGATTAACAAATTCTATTTCTAGCATTTTAGAAAATAACTGAGCTACAAATCGGGCAACTTTGATACGATGTTCAGCTTCTTCTGGCCGCTGGCACAAAGTGCCTTTCTATAAAAACCACTGTGACCCGCTAAATATCAACTTCGACAGTTTACACAAAGTGAACATTTCCCTAGGATTTTATAACCTATATTTATACAGAAGAAACAAATTTATATGATCTGGGGCTCAATATTATATTTTCTCATATCAATATTAAGCCGATATGAAACACTTGAATCTGATATTTCGAAAATATATCAAAATGATATTTTTAAGGTCAAAGTGGCGTTTAAAAAAAATGGTAATCGGCAAGTGCAGGTAGGGTAATATTTATAATATTCGAAACTTGGGGACCTTAAACTTAATACGAATGGAATGCTGCCATAGACCAAAAATAAAAAAAACGGAAAAAGGTCTTACCATCAGCTGATTGTCCAAACTTTATGACGTTATACTTTTTTTTTTTATTCTTTAACGGGACTTTCTAAAAAGAGAGCGAAAAGAGTGGACACGTATTTCTGTATTTGACATTTGTCAGCAGCGCAGTGCAGCTGACTACGACGGGATTTACATGATGAAGCAAACTTCATGAAGTTTTCCTAGTAGTCGAGAGATTTAAATGTATTTCTTAACTATTCGTTCAAAAGGTCTAAAAGATTTCGTCTAAATTCCACGCCTACTAAGAAAACTTCATGAAGTTTGCTTCATCATGTAAATCCCGACTAAATTTGTAAAATTAAAATGTATTATAAAACGTTATTAAACTAGAAACAAAAGATATTCGTACATTAGATTTGTTTAATACACTTATCATACAGATTGGATGAAAAAATATGGTAAATCCGATCACAAGAGGCCAAACAGAAGATTTCAATGAGAAAACAAATTATTCAAAATGAGTTCAAGGCAAAAATGGGTCTGATAGTAGATAATTCTAAAACTGAAGGAAGTGGAACATCGTTAGAGGGCAACACAGCTAGAATATTTTTCAATAACTCTGATGCATCTGCCGATGTGACGGGAATCGATAAAGACCTTATAATCAGAGTCTTAATTTTGTTACAAAGTAAATCCAGCAAAATTTGGGCACTATGCTCTTAAAGCGGCGAAGCAGCTGTTTGACAAGTATCCCTGGTTTTATCTCCCCCTATTGGTTCATAAAGTATTACTTCATGTTACCGATATTATAAAACATTCCTTACTATCGATTAGAAGAAGCCGCAAATTGCTTTTAAGTTCTGATCCCTTTATAACTGGACAAACAAAACTTACCTCCAACTAGGAAGTCACCGCTATTAGAATCAACTATTAATTTACTCGATGAGACAATATGGTTTTCTTAGTCTATTTTTATGTTATCTATTTTCGTATTATAGTTCTAACTATTCAAAGAGCTTACAGTAAAAATTTCAGCCCTATATGACCACTAGAAGTATTTATGGCCGCTCTCCCATGTAAGCGCAACCACTGTGTGGCCGTTTTTTCATCAAATCGATATGTATGTTGCCTACTTTTAGGACGCGCAAAAAATCATATGCTGGTCAAGCATTGCTATTTTAAAGATGCCTAAAAGTAGGCAACATACGTTTTTAGCAAAATGTACTTAGTTTTGAAAAACACTAACATAAGAAAATGGCCCTAAAACTAAATACCAGGGACCGAACAAATCACTCCTTTTTATATAAAAATCAGAAAATAAAAATAATTTTTGATTTTTAATTTTTTTCCTCTTGAAGTACAAGTTATACAAGATTTCTATTATTTTTCATCGTTAATAATAATTTTGACTGATTTTATTTATAAAAATCAACAATAATTACTTACTTGTCGAGTTTTATTTGAAAAATCATTGATGATGTTTTATTTCGAGTTTTATTTTATTTACTCGAGCATAACTATTATTCTCGATTGTTTTTCGTTTCTAATCAAAGCATCCATTTGAAGATAATATTAGCAATGGAAGTTCACAGACGTATCTCCTATTAGAGCAATCGCCCAAACGTCTCAAAATTGATTTTCCATCTTATTGAGCTGACTCAAAACAAACCCTTTTCTCATCATCATGGTTTGTTGTATGTATGTTGCCTACTTTTAGGCCGCTTTTAAAATCATACTCGGGTCGTTGTAGACACAAACAAAGATATTTTTAAAGCTGCCTAAAAGTAGGCCACATATATTTGATCAAAATGCACCTGGATTTGAAAAACATGAAGATGAGAAAACTGCCCTAAGAGTTTTAAATAAGGATAATGAGCTACTACCACAAGTCTAAGGCAAAGACAAGCATTTGACAATCTATGAAATAAATTAAGCTTTTATGTCTGCCTATTTTAAGAACTTTGTGGAGAAGATTTTGTTCTCTGTGAATGGGTAAAATATGTAAAAAAAAAACATGGCTAACAGGTATACATATTGGTAGTCTCGAATAGTTGCCGCATTCTCCGGCTTTAGCCTTTCTGTGACTTGTTCCCCTTCTCGAACTTTATTAAGCGGCTGGGCCAGTGTAGTTAGCTAAACGGCAATTGAAAATTTTAACACTCAAACAAAAAAAAAACATATTTTTCTTTTTATTGTTTTCAACACATTAATTTAGCACTTTAAGTGTACAAAATATTATATCTCCAATAAATATAAGTACGGCACATACCATTTGACGGAGCGCTATAATATGACAAAGGTTGAATCCCTCCGCAAGAATAAAAATTGTTTCGCCCGTAATTTTTATCAATTTAACCCCAATTATCACCAACTGAGCTATTACATCGAATATACATAAAGGATTTCCCACTACTCCAAAGGTAGTATCACAAGCCTTCTTTAATAAATCGATGTCCTTGTTAACAGCTTTAATATCCTTTGCAATCTTTTTAACCTTTTTATTTCGGTCTCTTTTTGGTTTATCAAATTCGCACAGAAGGATATCTTCCGCGAATATTTTTATGGTATAAGCCATGTCTAGAACCATATCCAAGAAGCAACTAAATTTGCCAAAATCAGGTAATAATTCTCGAACTTTATCAACTACATGCGTATCCACTGTCGGTGGACCGTATTCTTCGTACTCATCTGGCGATTCCCTTCCATCGGAAAACCCATTTGGCAACATATTCGTATACTGATAATTAAAATCCGGAACATCGTCATTGCTCAGCATATAAGGATTCTCAATATCACTAATGTCAATATAATAATCTTTTTCAAAATCTTTGCTGTCGGATGAAACAGAAATACCGTTGCTGCTGCTGCAAAAAAAAAAAATTGTTAGTATATGAAGAAAATGAAATTGTAATATATATAAGATATACACTTATATCTTATATAAAATCAAAAATACGCATACATTCATACTTTTTTCCCAGATTTGTTACTTACTCAGAATAGTAGGAAATTGATTCATTTTTGGGTTTTTTTTTATCATTTTTATCTTTTTTTTGTGCTCTCGGTGGTTCCGGACCAACTGTTAATTGTTCTCCAGCATTGATATCTACTATGTTTAGGTTGGAATCCCCAGAAATTTCATGAGATCTGTTGATGAAAGGAAATAAAATACATAAGAATGTAACTATTGAAAATCAAACGGTATAGTGAGTTGAACTCAGTCCTTTTCGAACTCCATTAACGCAGTGAATATTAATGTGAGTTCACAATTGAAGCCGCTGCAATCGGCTTAGAACCGGTTCAAAGGGTGGTTCACAGCAATAGTTCTGAAACTATTTAAGCTCTTAACTTGAAATTTGAAATTTTCTGTTTCAAGACTGTTTCCGAACCAGATGAAACCGGTTTACAAATTATTTACGCCATGAACTTACAAATTGAATTTTACATTTTCCCGAAGACAAGCCGGTTCTGATCCAGTATTAACAAGTGTAACAGTAATTATTTTCGATAGGAACTTGAAACTTTGAAACACCTTACGAACCAAAATGAACCGGTTCAAAGGCGCTTTAGAGCCATTTCTTAGAAATGATTTAAGCTATAAACTTTAAGTTTGGTGTGTAGATTGGTTATATGAACTTAGAAATTTTCATAGATCAAAGCTATATCTATATATAAAAGAAATTATTAAAGCTATGAATTTGAAATTTGGTGTGATTAACCGGTGAAACGTTGGAGTATTTCAGTACCCCCGTGTTCCAGGTTTCGAAAGTTATTTTTCTAAGCTGACAGCTATCGCCCGAAGTAATTAAAACCAATAACATTTTTATATAATACTTACCCCTTATTTTTATTATTAATAACAACTTTTTTATTATCTTTTTTGATAGTGATTTCGACACCGTCTTCCCCAATGTCATACTCAATCTCAGGTTTATTATCTTTAGATTCTTCAGACCTGTAGATGGAAGAAATAAAAACATATGTTGTTAGTATTGAGGTCGGTCCCTCGTTAATAAACACATTTGTTCTGCAACAACAATGGTTGGATCTTTTAGCGAAGTTTCATAGAAAATTTGAAGAAAGACGAAGCATAAGTAATGATTCCATCACCCATTACATTGTGCCCATACGGAGCAGAGAAGTACTTCATGACTTCAACCTTCTTCTGTCTTGACACCATCAGCAAACAGCTGAAATTTAATTTAGGACGAGAAGGTGGGTAAATCTATTTGAATTACATTGAAAATACATAGCTGAAGCAAAGATATTCAAGAATTGGTGTAATTTCTTAATAAATCTTGTCACACTAGGCTTGCGTTCCCCATGGCCGAAGTCAGCTTGCTTCGCATGTCCGTATAGGGCTTTAAGGCCTATACTCTGATGAGATAAAAATGTAGTATTTCACAATACTTTATATAAATAAGGAACCTATTCAATAGTATTCAGCAGGGGCCGAAAATTACGGTTAAGGGGTAGATTTAAGACTAAAAAAATCATTGGGATGCATATGTCCTACTCATACATCAATTATATGAATATATTTGTTTTTTTATGGACTTTGGAAATATGTAATGAACCGTCATTTTTGATTTTTATTTTTAAAAATTATTGTTAAAAATTATTTTTTATTTTTACTTTAAAAATTATTTTTAAATATTCATTTTTGATTTTAATTATAAAAAATCAATTATAAAACGTATAAGTGATTTTTATTTAAAAAAAATCAATTTTAAAAATCAAGATTAATTTTAAAAAAATTATTAAATTAAATCTACCATAAAAAAATATTTTATATGAATTTATTATTATATTTTGTGGAATTCTTTGGGGAATTAAAATTTCGGTACATTTCGATATTTTTTTTAGTATTATCCAAATAATTGTATGAAGTACGAATTTAGTTAGTTTTAAAAATTTGTTCAATATATATTTTTTTATACCCTTGCAGAGGGTATATTAAAATCAGGGCTGCAAACCCCTTTAATTTTGACTAGGGTTCGGTTCGGGGTTCGAACCCTTACCCTACTCTGGGGGTTCGGTTCCACAACCGGTTCCCTTCAAATTGAGAACCGGGGTTCCGGTTCGGGTTCGGGTTCCAGATAGCATTTTATATATTTATGTACATAATAAGTAATTTAATAGAATTTGAAGACGAGATGCCATATAATCTGCCTCTTGATGGCTTGGAAGTCAAGTACATAAGTGATCTGTCTTGATTGATTGATTGTATGTATGTTTAGAAGAGTTAAGCGATTCTGCCAACTTGCACTCACAGCGAAAGTGCAAGTAGTGGGATTGCTAAATCTGATGTGATTTTTGTGGCTATGAAACCTGCAAAAAACACGGCCACTTTTGGCCTAAAAATAAGAGATGAGGTTTATCTGCGTACCCGTGATTTAGTAACTGTGATTGACCATATCGGCGTAACTGTGATTAAGTCACAGTGACTGGCAGTCATCAAATCACACTGTTACTTCAAATATGCAGTCACTGTGTGATTTAATGATTGCCAGTGACCGGGACTTAATCACAGACATGCCGGGTTGTCTCATCCCTAACTTAAAGTGTTCAGCCACACACACACGTACATACATTTCCGAGAATTCAGTCAAATTATTTTTTCTACAAATGGGACCGCCACAGCACGGCTTTGACTGGCATATTGTGAGAGTGAAATGTTAAAAGAACTTTATTTGTGATTTGGTTAAAAAAAATTAAGAAATTTAAAAAAAGTGCAACTTTCTGTGTGCAAAATTGTACACAGAAATACGGTTTCAGATACAAATTGAATTCCCTTGCTTGAGGTTGTGTAAAATGTGATGGGCAAAAGTGTCGCCATCCGTACATGGGCATATGAATGGATACATTTTTCTTCATAATAATGAAATATTTTAAACCATCAAAGTGCAAAAATAAATTCTATGCTTGCCAATTTATTTTTAGAACCGAACCCCATCGATAAGAAAACAGGGTTAGGTTCGGGTTCGGGTTCTCGTGATTATTTTCAATGGGGTTCGGTTCCCGGTTCGGTTCAGGCATTACCAGAACCTGAACCGAACCGGTTCTGAAGGGTTCGGTTCCGGACCGGTTTGCAGCCCTGATTAAAATTGTCACGATGTTTGTGAAGGAAGCATTTCCGACCACATAAAGTATATATATTCTTGATCAGCATGACGAGCTGAGTTCATTTCCGTTTGTCCGTCTGTCCGTCCGTCCGTCTGTCCGTCTGTTTCTATGCTATCTCCTCACTCACTTTTAAAGCTATCTTGACCAAACATTGCAAAAAGTTTTTAAATACACATACGCTGCACATTTGTCGGAATCGGCCGGATCGGATGACTATGTCATATAGCTGCCATAGGAACGATCGGTTCAAAAACTAGTTCTCATGAGAGAAACTTTTTTGTTTTCCATCGTAGCGTCACCAATCGTGGTATATATAAGTTTTATATGCTTCCACACAATTCTGGAAAAATTGATCAAAGTCGGATGACTATAGCATATAGCTGCCATATATACGGTCGGTCCAAAAACTAGTTCTAATGAGAAAAACTTTTTTGTTTTCCATCGTAGTGTCACCAATCGTGGTACATATTAGTTTTATATGCTTCCACACAATTCTGGAAAAATTTATCAAAATCGGATGACTATAGCATATAGCTGTCATAGGAACGATCGGTCTAAAAACTAATTCTTGTGAGAAAAACTTTTTTGTTATCAATGGTAGCGCCTTACAAAAACTGTAAGGGTATTTAAAACATCGGCGTAGCCGATGTTAGCCTTCTATTTTTTTCTACACTTGCAGAGGGTATATTAAAATTGTCACGATGTTTGTAACGCAGTGAAGGAAGCATTTCCGACCACATAAAGTATATATATTCTTGATCAGCATGACGAGCTGAGTTCATTTCCGTTTGTCCGTCTGTCCGTCTGTCCGTCCGTCCGTCTGTCCGTCTGTTTCTATGCTATCTCCTCCCTCAGTTTTGAAGTTTTATATGCTTTCACACAATTTTGGAAAAATTTATCAAAATCGGATGACTATGGCATATAGCTGCCATATAAACGGTCTGTCAAAAATCTAGTTCTAGTGAGAAAAACTTTTTTGTTTTACATCGTCGCGTTACCAAAATTGGTATATATTAGTTTTATATGCTTTCACACAATTTCGGACAAATTTATCAAAATCGGATGACTATAGCATATAGCTGCCATATAAACGGTCTGTCAAAAAACTAGTTCTAGTGAGAAAAACTTTTTTGATTTCCATCGTAGCGTTATTAATCTTGGTATATATTAGTTTTATATGCTTTTACACATTTTTGGAAAAATTTATCAAAATCGGATGACTATAGCATATAGCTGCCATATAAACGGTCTGTCAAAAATCTAGTTCTAGTGAGAAAAACTTTTTTGTTTTCCATCGTAGCGTTACCAATCTTAGTATATATTAGTTTTATATGCTTTTACACATTTTTGGAAAAATTTATCAAAATCGGATGACTATAGCATATAGCTGCCATATAAACGGTCTGTCAAAAATCTAGTTCTAGTGAGAAAAACTTTTTTGATTTCCATCGTAGCGTTATTAATCTTGGTATATATTAGTTTTATATGCTTTTACACATTTTTGGAAAAATTTATCAAAATCGGATGACTATAGCATATAGCTGCCATATAAACGGTCTGTCCAAAAACTAGTTCTAGTGAGAAAAACTTTTTTGTTTTCCATCGTAGCGTTACCAATCTTGGTATATATTAGTTTTATATGCTTTCACACAATTTTGGAAAAATTTATCAAAATCGGATGACTATAGCATATAGCTGCCATATAAACGGTCTGTCAAAAAACTAGTTCTAGTGAGAAATACTTTTTTGTTATCAATGGTAGCGTCTTTCAAAAACTGCAAGGGTATTTAAAACATCGGCGTAGCCGATGTTAGCCTTCTATTTTTTTTTTTTTAAATGTAAATATTTAACGCAAGTTGATTTTTATTTTCCTGATCCAGAAAAAAAATCACTGAGTGATTTTATTTTTATTTTTAAAAATCAATCTTGATTTTAAAAATTGATTTTTTTAAATAAAAATCACTCATGAGTTTTATAATTTATTTTTTAAAATACAAATCAAAAATAAGTATTTAAAAAAAAATTTTTAAATAAAAATCAAAAATAATTTTTTCGATTGATTTTAAAAGTAGAAATCATAAATGATTAATTACAGTTGATTTTTATGGTTATAACTTATAAACGTTACGGTCCCTGGTATTCAGCTTTCAAAGCTGCTTGAAAGTGTTTATATTTATATGAAGTATTGTAAAAAATTACGTTTTTATCTCATCTGAGTATAGGCCTTTAATACAAACAGATTGACTCAAAAAAAAATAAAAAATTGTTAGAATTTAATATCGAAATGACCTGTTCTTTAACTTCAAAAAATTAGTAGTCTATAAGTTAGTCGCAAAGATCGCACAATCCGTGCTGAAATCAGGAAAAGTTTGCACATCAGACAAAAATAATTGAAGGAATTTCAATTTCGCCCTTATTAGGGAGGAATATTTCATAAAAAGTAAATTTTGAGTTTGTTTTGTTTGTTAATTTCAAATTCTACATTTCGTTGAACCTCAGAATCACGAATAACGTCTTTTATTATATACATTATATTAGTTATTTTTCTTAGCTGACAGCTATTGCTCGGCGTAATTCCCAGCTATTATATTATTATGTTTTTTGTTTAAATCTGTTACTTACCCTCCATATTTCTTAGTGGTTTTTGGCTTTTGCCCGGGTCTTCGTTTTCTAGTAGTTCCACCTGGTTTTCTTACAGGTATAACATCTAATAACAAGGGATTTGCTGCGAATTCGTCACCCGCAATGTTAACCTCAACTTCGAATTCAATACTAGGTCCTTTAGGTTTTTTAGAGCTGTTACTGTAACAAATAAAAACATATGTTGTTAGTACGCAGCTAGTGCGAAACATTTAGTCGACAAAAATTCCTTCATTTTATAGGAAAGAGAGGGAAGGCAAAACTTCCAGACTTGCTGAGCATTCAGATTCATCTGACATAGGGTTGACTTGTGGGTTATATGCTTTTCGATAACTTTACGTATGCTTTAAAACCAAATCGAAGGGAGCCTAGTGAAGCAAACTTCAAACGGACTAAGATGAGTTTGGTCCTTTATCCACTGCAAAATCGACCATTATTTTTGCCATGGATTAACGTAAATGAAAATATAACTTCTATCTTAGTCGTGTGTCTTTCAAATAAAAAGTCTATGGAATTGAAAATTTTGACTTCTGGGCAATATTATAATACTTTAGTCAACGGTTTATGTTTTCAGATTTGAGTATTTTTTTTTTTTTTTTTGTTTTTTTAATTTGGTACTTACTCCTCTGTTTTGGTAGTTCCTGCTTTTGTCGATTTTAATGTTCCAATAGAAGTTGATTTTTTTGTTTTCGTCGTTTTTAAGGGGGTGGTTAAAGGGGTGTTTGATGGCTGGTTTGGTGGGTGTTTTTTCGAGGGTCTTAGAGAAGTTTTTGGTCGGTTATTTGAAGGGGATTTTGATGTGTGGTGTGCTGGAGGGTTTGGTGGATAGCGAGTTGGTGGTTTTGGTCGAGGGACTGGTGGGCGGTTTGTTGGTTGCTGTGCTGGAGGGTTTGTTGGATGCTTTGCTGGAGGTTTGGCTGTATTTTGTGCTGGATTGCTATGTGAAGGGCTTGGGTTTTTTGAGGGACTTGGGGGCCTTGGCCTCGGCCTCGGCTTCGAAAATTTAGCATTTAAATTAGCGTTCAAGGTGTTATCCGTAGAGTTCCCTAATGGCACCTGCCATTGAATTGGAAGTGTAACTTTGTCTTCTTCGTCGCTTTAAAGATTAAAAATATAAGCATATGTTGTTAGTATATATGTGTAGTATAGCTATAGCTTTTGGGCGTTCAAGTTAGTTTTAAAGGATTCGATTTAAAAATTTCGGCCTCTATTTCTGGCTGTCCAAATCAGAAACCGATAGTGCTATACGATATATTTAACCGAGGGTATATTAAAATTGTCAAGATGTTTGTATCGCATAGAAGGAAGCATCTCCGATCCCACCCATTATATATATATTTTTTTTTTTTGGATCTGTCTGTATCTTTGTATTCTCCTCCCTCAGTTTTGAAGCTCTCTTGACCAAACTTCTTTAAATAAAGTCTTTAAAATCACATAGGCTGCACATTTGACGGAATCGGCCGGATTGAATGACTATATCATATAGCTGCCATAGGAATAAATAAACTGCAATGGTATTTAAAACATCGGCGGAGCCAATTTTGTAGTACCCACCAATTTCTATACAATATAGTATTTACTTTAAACAGTTGATTAGGTATTAGAATTAATTATCAAAGACAGTACAAACATGTGAATGTTTCTTTTGTGAAAACACTTTCTTAAGTTTTTTACCTTTGCCTGTTACACAACTTAGTATATGCGGGTATAAAAATCTGTTTTAAATTTACCTAAGTACAAAATATGGGGTCGCGCTATGCCACTGCGTCCTCTGGCTTGGACAACCAAATGGTTACAAAAGAGGCTCGGGAAGTAACAAAATTATATAACAAAATTAATAGATCCTCTATATAAGTAGGTACCTATATGTATGCAAAGAACTGCTCCAAAGTTTCAATGTCAATATATATTATTATGTGTATTTTGTGTGCCTCTTATTTAGGTTTGTTACTTACGATGGTTTTTTGGTTTTTGGCCTTTTCGACTTTGGTTTTGGAGTTTGTTTTGGTCTATGCGTTAGTTTGGGTTTTGTTGGCTTATCACGCGACACACGAGTAATTCCAATTTTTCGGAGAAGGTTTAGAAGTTTTTTAGGATTTAAATGCAGGATAGGATTTCTATTATTATTGTTATTATTATTCGTAGCACCTTCTTTACTTGCTCTTTTTGGGTTACTGTTAGGTCTACCTTTTTTTGCTCTTCCATGAATTTGATGTATACGATGGGCTGCATGTTTTTTTACCTTCGGTCTCATTGAAGTGCTAGTTACATCCAGTTCAAACTTTAATGCTTTTTCGTTCTTAATGTTAAGATCAGTTTCAGTGCCATTTTCATATAGAAAAGCACAGGGTAAAATTGCCACAAATATTATTAACAATTTTATTATGTTCATCTTTCAAATGTCGAACTTAAAATAAAATATCTCAGCTTATGGGAATGTGATTCAAAACGAATTCGATTTGGTAGTAAAAAAATTAACCATGCGTTTTTCGTTACCGCAACGAAATTTCTTAAAAAAAAAACTAGTGAAGTTCATTTTGAATCAAAATAATAACGAGAAGGCAAAGCTAACTTCGATTGTGCCGAAGTTTTAATACATTGTCAAAAGATCACTCCAACTGATTCAAAAGATCGAATATATATATGTGATATAGATGATGGATAAAATTTTGATTACTCTACCATCAAAAACCAATCAGTTTTCTTAGTAACACATTTTCATAGTCATCCGATTTTGACCAAATATTGCAGAACTATTTGAGAGCATATAAAATTCCAGATCCATTTTTAGACCGATATAATATACAGTCATTCGATCCGACCGGTTCCGTGCAGTAAAAAGAATACTCTGTGTGTAATTTCCGCTTCCGATAGCTTTAAAACTGAAAGAGAGACAGACGAACAAAGCTCAATCGAACAGGAATATTTATAAGTAGTTTATGTGGTCGGAAATTAATATTTTCAAACAATTATTAATACTCGAGTTTTGTGACAGTGTATTTTGTATATCAACCGTTCGTTGATATTTATATAATGGCAAAAAATGTTAACTGTGTGACTTAATTAAAAATGTCACTTGTCTGGGAGTTAGACTGCACCTGTGACTCTCATGGCAGGTGACCAAAACTTTTGCCCATAATTCATGTACTTATGTATGTAAAATTGTATGACAATCAGACAAATGGAATTTGTTATAAGCGACCACCAAGACGCGGAATTACTTTATGATGGGGTGGAGAGTAAAAGAGCTGCTCCCAAAGCAGACACATACATACACACACGCACACAACTTGCTATTCCGACACACCAATTTCCATTTAGCCTGTTTCTTTATCATGTGGCAAACAGCTCAAATAAGATGACATTTTTATATTTTCTACTCCTTGGGGATTATTGTTGGCATTTGTAAATGTCAAAAAAACCCGGTAACCATTATTAGATCTATTTGTATGCAAGCACTCAAAAATAAGTTAAAAATAAATTTAGATTTTTTTAATATACGAGCTTATAACCACAAGCTTGCCAAATTTATTGGGACCACCTGTGTTTAAAGTAGAATTGAATGGACTTTTACCATAAAGTTTAAGAAAAAATCGCTTAGAACAAAATAGTTAAGCCAATGTTGGGTAAAGTTGAAATTTTATAAAAAAGGGTGCAATTTCCATATCTGTAACCCGCATTTCAAAAAGCGGTTTTTGGGCCATAACTTTATATTTTGGGGGTGTATTGAACAAACCAAGTATGAGGAAATGCTATACTCGACCTCCTCTACAGCGTACGATAGGTCATTTCAAAAGTATATTTTCACTGTCACACGGTGTTATTTTGTAATTAATTTTTTTAGGTTAAAAAATAAGAGTTATTTGCCAATTTATTGAAATAAATTAAAAATAAAAATGTTATAATTCTTTTGGTTTGCGCACTCAAAAACTGCACCTGTCGTGTTTTTACATTCATTCTAAGACAAATTTTCCACTTTGATTTTTATAAATCCCATAACTCTTATTTGCAGATACCTGGAAAAACGAGCCTTATAAAATTTTGTGCTGACTCTTTTACTATCCCTTTGCATAAATTATATAACTTATCTCTCGAACTTTCTCACTTTCCTACCAATTGGAAAGAGTCTATTATAATACCACGTCACAAAAGTCGCTTAACTCTCCGCAATTCCAAAACTCTTAGAGCAGAAGCCAAATTTCAACTAGTCGCCATGGGTTCTTTTAATCAGGGTCCACTATAACTAACCTCCTCGAGTTCAGTTCAATAATATCTGAAGCATTTAAAAATAAAGTTCAGACAGACGTGGGGTTTACCGACTTTAGTAGGGCATTTGATTCAGTTGATCATATAATTCTCTTACTTAAGTTACAGCTTTCTGGATTTCCACTAAAGCTGCTTAAATGGATTTCTGAATATCTGTCTGATAGAACTCAACGCGTATTGATAAATTGCTCTTCCTCTATACTCGAATATGTCACTTCCGGAGTTCCCCAGGGGAGCCATCTAGGACCCGTTCTTTTCATTCTGTTTATAAATGACTTACCACAAGTGTTATCTTTCTCTCGTGCGCTAATGTATGCAAATGATGTGAAGATGCCTTCCCCTCAACTTCACTTGCAGTATGACTTGGATATGTTATGCTCCTGGTGTAAAACTAATCATTTGAACCTTAACTTCTCTAAATGCAAAGTCATGACATTTCATCGGAATAAGCACCAACTCAACTTCTACTCTTTAAGTAACTCTACCAATTTAACTCGAATCTATGTAGTAAACGACTTTGGTGTCATGTTTGATCCAAAACTAAACTTTTTTGTTTACTTTAAGTATATGTTACTAACAATTTGGCAGCAATGTTTGCCCGAATAAACAAATTTTAAAAATATCTATATCTATCAACAAAACTGGGGGGAAGAGCAGGTGACTTGGCTGAAACTGAAAAACTGAAGAAAGAGCCAAGCCGAGCTTCTCAATGTCTACGTCCCATATATTTCAAGTCTCTAGCTCTAACCATCTCTGAGATATCTTCGTTCACACGGATGGACAGACGGATATGGCTATATCGAATATACTTGATAACTGTCTGGTACTCAATAAAAGAAACCAAAAACTATATGACTTGCATTGTTTTAATGTAGCGCGAATCTTTTGCCCAACTCTTTAAGTACATTTCAATTTTTGATTTTACATTATTCGAACGCTTCAGTTTTGACCTTAGCACTTGGGTTATCTCCCTTGGATATGGCAATCATCTTGACGGCTTTAAGCTTGCGACGAGCCTTTATTTTATCGCTTGCATAGGAGTAAATGCCACACAGAGTTGTCAACATTATGGCGAAGCACAACACTAGAGCAGTGCGCACCAGCCAAGTGGCTTGTTCGTAATCCATACCAAACCATTGGCCATTATACACCGCATCGATGGCACGTATATAGAGTATACTGATGTGTATTATGACACCATTGGGATCCTGCCAAAATGGCAACGGTTCAGTTTTAATCCACTCATTCAGCGCCAGTTTCTTCAACGAATCCACTTTATAGGTCACCGGCAATTTGCGGAATACGCCATCCTTTACATGCAGAATAGTGGGTAGTTCCCGCAATGAAAAACGTCGTACGATCGTCTCGGAATATTCCAACTGCATGCTGGCCACCATCAATTGCTTTTGCGGCCGCATCTCCAGGGCAAACTTGGTCCAAACGCGCTGAAACTTGAGGCAAGATGGCACAAGTGGCACACAGAATCCAACTATCCATTCGCCATTCAACATCAGCTCCCAGGACTGCTCATCCAACTGGCCAACATTTGGCCCACTCTGATCAGTCCTCTGGCTTGCAATGTTGTTGGCCAGCAGACTGATCAGCAGAACAAGAATCAACGAAATATTCATTTTTGAAATGTTTGTTTGCTTTTTTGCTGTATAAAAGTGAATTGGAAAGGCTGTGGGACTGAATGTGATAAGTGACAGCGTACTATGAGTCTAAACAGTTGGCCTACTAGGAGCGTAACAAACCAAGAATTGATGAAATATGTAGAATTTAAGATTCATTCAAAAATTATTTTTATACTCTGAACCGAAGGTACACAGAGTATATTGGGTTTTTGGTTCCTATTCTTGATCAGCATCAACTGCCGAGTCGATATAACCATGTCCTTCTGTCCGTCTGTCTGTCCGTCTGTCCGTATGAACGAAGAGATCTCAGAGATGGTAAGAGATAGAGCTTTGAGGTGTATGGAACATATATTTCTTATACTTGCAGGCAGATCAGGTTTAGTTTTAATTTTTGCCACGCCCCCTGCCTCCCCCGCAAATTATAAAAACTGAAATAACTCCCACAATTTTCAAGATAGATAGTTCAAACATTCTAGACATATATTCTACTACTTATTTTGAATCGACCCGCCATACATCGTTTTTCGATCAGATGAACGATATTAGAGCTATACGTAAAAGAAAATAAGAACCAACGACAACAACAACACCGTTGCGATTGATAGAACTTACGAGAAAGAGAGAGCGAGAAGGCAATAGCGAACTGGTAATTTCCCAATTGGACCTTGCTATGAGAGGAGCGATGTAATTGAGATGGCCTGCGGTCAGGAAATCACGCGTGATTTCCGCGTGACTAATATAGATATGTTTATGTTAATAGGAAATTATATACAAATTGTATAATTTTAATTTTATTAGTTTCGTACAAACAGGTACAGAGTATATTACAGTCGGGCTTGACCGACTTTCTTACTTGTTTAATATATAATAATTGAATTATTTATTGAATTTATTATTTCCTCAGTGCACAGTCGAAGTTAGCTTTCCCTTCTCATTTTATGTTATTTCAATTTTATTGCTTCAATCAGGGATTTCCTCAGTGTATAACGCAGGGTATACGTTAGAAAAAAATTACAAATTTAAGGTTAAGGGACCATCTGGTATATACTGAAATTTTCAATAAAAATAACAATTTCATCTATTTTGGTTCAATAATTTCCAAATATTATTAATTTGTCCTTTATTTTTGCATTTACAAAGGAAATGAATTAATAATTGTACCATATGGGCTTAACCTAACAGCAGAGTTAAATTGTGATTGTAACGTTATCTGAAAACAGTGTATCTTCCAGTTGTACAAGTATTATTAGTACATTTGTTTTCTGGGGTAAAGTTTATTATGTTTTATTTTCCTTCTTTATAACTACTTTATGTTGTGTAGGTTGCTATCCGTTCTTTTATATCTTCGGTTTTTCGTACCGGTATACCGAAATAAAAACCAAGGTACCGATACGGAACCGAATACCGAAATAAACTAAAACCTAAACAGAACCTTTTACCGAACTTTTGTTTTGGTACGTACCAGAACCGGAACCGGAACCGAAATCATGGCTATATCGACTGGGCTGTTGATGCTGATCAAGAATATATATACTTTATAGGGTCGGAGATGCTTCCTTCTGGCTGTTACATACATTTGCACAAACCCAATATACTCTTTGTTCCTTCGGAAGAGAATATAATAAATCAATAAACATTTGCCTTTTACGTCAAATGATCAAAAATATATTTTTAAAATTTTTTTAATTTTACAATAAATTAAATCTTAAATATGTTAAAAATTTTGGTTATAAATATTTTTTGGATATTATTCATAGTTCATACGCAAGCCGTAGGTAAGCTATATTATCAACGGGATCCAGACTGTTTTTCATTTAATATATACATATGTATCAGAGACCGGCAACGAGCGTATACGAACCTGCTCGCCCAGCCCGATACGAGCAAGCTTACTGATCAAAAGCTTTCACACACAAAGCTCGACAAACACTATTGAACTGAAGAAGGATAACATTCTATCACATCCTTTGATAAACAAGTGTTTATTATCTATATTCAATTTAATTGGTTAGTCAGTAACTCAAAGAAAAGTAACTCCTCAATGATTATGTCAAATTCTTGATCCATTTTTAGGCGATATTCAAAAATATTGTTGCACTTGGGACAAAATTGCTGCTAAAAATATTACCAGCTCCCCAGAATTACCAAAATCCTGCCATTACTGTAAGGATTATAGTGCCGCAATCAACAGTTCCAAGCCATATGAAATAAATGACTACTTAAATCGAAAAGGGGGTCGGCCTAGTGGCGGAGGAAGCGGTGGCGGAGGAGGCGGTGGCGGGGGACATGGTGGCGGAGGCGGAGGACATGGTGGCGGAGGCGGAGGACATGGTGGCGGTGGAGGAGGCGGAGGAGGTGGCGGAGGAGGTGGCGGTGGCGGAGGCGGAGGACACGGAGGCGGTGGAGGTGGAGGAGGTGGCTTAGGCGGATTTTTTAGCGGTATCGGATGGTTTAGCGGTCGCGGTCGCGGCAAACGCAATAGCGCTCAAAATTGCGCCAAATTTAACAACTATTTAGTTATTGTTCCAATAATCGTTTTGATTTGTTATGTGCACGAGGATTCATTAAATTTCCTGTATTAATCCATTTAATAATGCGATTTTACCTTCGATTCTGGCTTCTGGTTTATAATATATTGTAAAACACATGAACGGGACCAATAAAATCAGAGAAAAATACATCGATTTTCGTTCAACAAAACCGATAAAAATCTTAAGCTAATAAGAGATTATATTTTTATACCCTTGGGTATATTAAAATTGTCACGATGTTTGTAACGCATAGAGGGAAGCATTTCCGACCACATAAAGTATATATATTCTTGATCAGCATGACGAGCTGAGTTCATTTCATACGCAGCACATTTGTCGGAATCGGCCGGATCGGATGATTATATCATATAGCCATAGGATCGATCGGTCCAAAAACTAGTTCTAGTAAGAAAAACTTTTTTGTTTTCCATTGTAGCGTCACCAATCGTGGTATATATTAGTTTTATATGCTTCCACATAATTCTGGAAAAAGTATATCAAAATCGGATGACTATAGCATATAGCTGCCATAGGAACGATCGGTTTAAAAACTAGTTCTAATGAGAAAAACTTTTTTGTTTTCCATCGTAGTGTCATCAATCGTGGTATATATTAGTTTCATAGACTTCCACATAATTCTGGAAAAATATATCAAAATCGGATGACTATAGCATATAGCTGCCATATAAACGGTCGGTCCAAAAACTAGTTCTAGTGAGAAAAACTTTTTTGTTTTTCATCGTAGTGTCACCAATCCTTTTATAAAGTAGTTTTATAAGTTTCCACATAATTCTGGAAAAATTGATCGAAATCGGATGACTATAGCGTATAGCTCCATAGGAACGATCCGGTTTAAAAACTAATTCTAATGAGAAAAACTTATTTGTTGTCCATCGTATTGTCACCAATTGTTCTATATATTAGATTCAATGTGAGGTTTTTTTTTTCATAGTCATCTGGTATACATTATTTTTTTTCCACATAATTCTGGAAAAAATCATCAAAATCGGATGACTATAGATATTGCTCCATAACGATCGGTTTAAAAACTAGTTCATGGAAAAACTTTTTTGTTATCAATGGTAGAGCCTTTCGAAAACTGCAAGTATTTAAAACATCGGCTGATTTAGCCTTCATTTTGTCTGTTGATACCAATCAATCGATTTATATGTGATACTTTGCCAGGGGTGATCATTTTGTCTCTATAACAATAACATTTTTTTGTGTATCGTTCGTTAAAATTTAAGATAAAGAAAATGTAATTCGGAAAACTTAAACCGTTTTACTTATTCGGGTGAACTATCTAATGGAACTGTCAGTTCGCATCTGGTCACACTAATTATTATGTAATATACATATCTCGTACCATAACTTTATTTTGCATATTTTTGCACCACTACTTCTCTCTCTCTCTCTCTCTCTCTCAACTTCTCCTCTTTTTGTTTTTATTTATTTATTTGATTTGTCGCGCGTCGTTTTGCCTTCACAGTTAATTTACGAGTTTTAATTTATTAAATCAACAACAATCTACAACAGATGCTGCCCATTTGCGACCAAGCTCGAACGCGCCAGTCCACTGTTGATTTTGCAGCTTGATAATCTTATTGTTACCCCCCTCCCCATACCGATTCTCCAGCTGCGAAGAAGCTCTGAGACTGCTGACCAAAATGAAACGAAACAACAACAAACGACTGAAAGTCAATTGGTGATGATACACAATTGATAGAGCTCCACTGTACGGCAAACTACAAGACATCTAAATATAGAACACGTTAATTACGCGCTTGATAAGAACAAACTGAAGAGACGCGAAGAACACTGTGACAGGGCATAGCAGAATGTCAAAGAATGAAGAGAATTGTAAATGGTTTTCAATTGAAGGGGAAAAATTTAATTTATTACTTTTTAATGTTTTATTTTTATATACAATCTGTTAGTTTTTATATAATACAGATCTATAAAAGTGATGTTTGAATTGTATTTATAGGCATCTAAGCCGCAAAAGCCAATCTTCATGAAATGTTCCCAATATGTTCTTATCGATCAGAAAAGAGACGAAGTCTGTAAACTGATTCGAAAGCGAAACTTTCAGAGTCATATCTAAGAAATTATTTAAGCTATGAAATTTTAATAATATTCAAATCTGCTTGGGTTCCAAACACAAAAGTGATTCACGGTAGTCCTTAGATATTATTTAAGCTATGAACTTGAATTTTCTTGTGGAGATTGTTAATTACACATTTTAATGGTGCCGAACTTATGTTAACCAGTTTAAAAGTCCTTCAGAGCCATTTCTTAGGACTCATTGAAGCAAGGTGTAAAACAGAGATGCCCACAGCCTGCTTAAGACAGAGCAGACACCCATACATATGTGAATAAAGGGGTGCTTCATACTGATTTATGTATCTTTGCTTCATCTGTCTGCCTACTGCACGAGCCCACTGTGCCACAAAGGACGAAACGAATTTTCATTAGTTATCAGGCGCGAAAAACAAGGCTTAGGTTACTCGTTACTGCTCTCTCAATATTCAAGTGCCTGTTGGTGGGTTGGGCGTTTGAGCTTCATGCTTCGAATTTCAATTGCCGAACACATGACCCCAGGACACTCACTCGCTCACGTTTCACTTTGAAAATTGCCCTAGTAGTTTTTCAATTTCTGTACAGGATATGTGAAGGGGCTCTAAACAAATGCAGTGAAGCCTTGAGGGTTTTTCTGCCAACCAGCTGGACCAAAGCAAACTGACAAAAACAGGCGACAAAACTCAAACTCAAACCTTAAAAAACGGAAATGGAAATTTCACTAATTGATAATCTATAAAGTTTAAGTAAATCAAAACATTTTCAAGCAAAAATAGCACACGTGTGCCGGATTCGAGACAATTTACTGATAAGCCCGTGAGTAAATATGTGCATATGCCAGCAAAAGGTAGATACATACATACATACACACATGTGTGTCTCCTTTCATTTTGTTTACTTTGCCCACCGAGGGTGGCCTCTGGCGCAGCTGGCCAGCTGAACGACTACCCTGACTTATCAATGTATCCATCTGTATTAATGATGCCCAGGCGTTTTGATAACCGTTAGGTTTAGGTATCAAACAGACACGTGTGAGCTATGGCTTGTCGATAAGTCCCATTACCAGGTCTAGCCACAGTTGTGTTAAAGCCTTTGGTAAACCAATTGATTGATTTGTTGCATGATCCGTTGCTTACTACCCAATATGACATACACATGATTATATAATTATAAACGTTAATCTTATAGTGGAGAGGACACACAAAATAGGTGCGGTACCCTTGAAGCATTTAAGAGAATTTGTCTTAACTATTGAATCTTTAGACCAGTGCTCAGTGATCCAAATGGGTTAATTCATAAATCGAAAATATTATTTTTTCATATTCGATGTGTTCCGGAAATCGCTAGAGCTTTTGGCATCAGTTCTTTTCAATCCAAATGTCGGTGTTGCTGAAATGTGACATTTTTTTTATATTTCGGACTTAAATTCGGAATTGCCTGATCCGAATGTTAGACATTTGAATATTGCAATAAGAATAAAAAAAATACCCACAAAGTTAGCAACACATTTGTGAAAATGTGGCGTATGCGCAATTCGTGCCCCACAAAGTAGGCAATATATTTGTGAATATGTGGCGTATACGCTATGCCCTACAAAGTAGGCAACACTTTTGTGAAAACTTGAATAAAAACCAACCGTATTTACTTTGTATAACGCTCGCGAAAATACCATGAATAGAAACAAATCACTCTATAAAGATTGTTTAATATTAAGGGGGTCTTATACCTTAAAAAAAAATTTTTTTCGATTTTTTTGTTTAGCATTATTATTATAGCTTGGACATTCCCCTTTCATCCTCTCCAAACCATTTTCCAAAATTCGAAATAGTTTAACGGATATACAGCCATGTTCTCAATTCCATTTCCAACAAAGTTTTATGATTTCAAACCGGTTTTTGGACCAGATTTGGTCTCCAAAATACAAAACTTTTGTGGAAGTGGAATTGAGAACATAGCTGATAGTCTTTTAAGTAGAGCAATGTTCTTGCTAAAGTGCATATATTTTACCTTGCTCATAACTTTAAACGCGTTTTTCTCGAAATCACGTTTTTTGATCTGGTAGCCATGATTGCGCCGTTCGAACCGTTTTGATCAGCCATGTTGCAATCGATGCATAATTGATGTAATTCTGACCCGTACCTCAATCAAAAGGAAAAACATTTTTAAAATATTTTTTTACACTAAACTCCAAAAAAAAAAAATTTAACAAAATCGAAATTTTTTTAAATTGCCGCCAATTTTTTTAAAAATAATATTGAAAAATAGTATTGAGATACGAGCCGGAATTACATAAATTCTGATCATAACCTCATTTACCGTTTTCATTTCCGATAACCTGGAGACCCGGAATCGTGGCCACCACTTCTATACCTTTTTTGGCAGGCCGATAACTTCTTGAACTGCCCTCGAACTCGAACATATTTTTTTACATTTTTTTTTATCTATTAATAAATAACACAAAACAAAAAACCACATTGAAAAAGCTCCTATAGTTTTTTCTACAGAATTTTTTTAAAAAACACTAAAAAAAACCATTCGCAAAGGTAGAAGACCCCCTTAACAGAGGACATGAAGTGGTTCATGCAAAGATATTTAGTTCTAGAGCGTTCTAGAGGCTGGGTTTACATGGCCTCATTTTGAGTAAAATTCCTGACATTTTCAAGGTAAAGCATATGCCATTTTAGGACCCAATGTAAACCTAGCTTAACATGTTAAATCTTGAAGCAAAATGTTCCTATTCCATCGTAGCACCCACACGACTTGTTAGTAGTCATGAGACAAATCGGTGGTTGTGGCTTCGATTCCGTATCGGAACATCTAATATTTTTATTTTCTATCTATTGGATCCAGCTGTAAAGTATGTAGCCAAGAAAAAAGCTTCCCAAACAACTTTGCCTTTGTAGCTTCCTTTCTCTTGATCAAAAATTAAAAGACACACGAACCAAGAGATTGAGAAAGCTTGGCCTCTGGGGCTGTAAAGTATGAAAAATACTAGTGACAACACAATCAAGAACTGATAACCAAGATGTGCTGGTAAGTTAAGCATGCTAGACACTGGGGTAGTAGAAGTCGTAAAAGAAGCCCATAAAAGCCCAAAGAATCGTCGTTGCGTCTTTAAAAAACTGCAAGGGTATTTTCTAAATATGTCAGAGACCATCAAATCAACAGAAATTTTTTTTTTTACATTTTCAAATTAAAAAGTACCCGGGAACCCTCTAATAGGGTTAACGAAAATTTTCAGTGCGTAGCTATGAAGAGGACTGTTAAAAAGAGGTGCCTTCGAAATATTTTTCTACCAAAGTACTCGTCAACTGTTTACCTTTAATGCTCTCTCTATCTCTGAAATTAAATTCAAATATTTTCCTAATGATAATAAATCAGATTAACAATTGCTTTAAAAAAAATACGAAATTGAATTCTCTTAAGCCAGTGTCAATTGTCTTTAACAATTCGCCGCCGCGTCCACTAAACAAAATACATAATCGTTAATCTTTACTTGTTTATATGTATATATATGTATGTTCAATGTACATATATGTATGTATGTAATCTGTGTAAATATGTACAAAGCAATTAGTACAAATGTCTAATGTAAATATTTACTGGTGCGCGCTCAGCTTATCGGCCGCAAAATACAATGGTCATACACACACACGCACACACACTTAACACATCATGCTGTGTGTGTGTGTTGGTGTGGACAAATAAGTAAGATAGTGATACATACACGGTCGGGTCAGACAACTTAAAACGCCGCAACGTCTGGCGGCGTTAGCATTAAAAACTTTGAAAATCCGCGCTATACTGCTTGATGATCGGTTGAAATAGTGGGCTAAAAGCCAGACCCATAGAAATTTAACGAGGCAGCAGCAACTCAGCAGTAATGTGAAATTTAGTTTACAATTGTGGTAATGGTAAGCAGTTAGAAGATTTGTTTTGCAAATTTGCATATTTGCATATTTTTAGATACAATTTATTCCTAGTAGGCCAGGATAAATACGTTTTAACAGAGTCTTTTTGTATTTTGAGCAGACTGTTTTGTGTTTTTAACACCTTTACCCTAGCCTACTGAGAATAAATTCAATTTGTAAATATGCAAATTCTGATGTATAGTTATAATACTAAAAATGAACCCGTATCAGAGCAACTTTTGTTGACTGTCCAAACCTCAACCAAGAGATTTCAGAGACTCAGAAAATGGTTTAAAGTTACGGTTTTAGGAATTAAGGTCATTGTCTCATTATTGTTACCAGCAAATAAAAATTACAACAAAAAATGGGTTGGTCATGCATTAAAAATACATCCATATTATCGTTATCGTTGTGTTATAATTACCAGAGTAAAGATTATAACTGTGTCAATATGACGAATGTTGCTAAAATTAAAATTAAAATGGTCGATCATAATGTTTGAATTTGCTCCTTCGGCCTATAGAGCAGTGAAACCAAAAACTAATAATAATGTCCAAATACTTCAATATGGACTTGTAGGGAAATACAAATTAACTGCTTGATGTTAGTCATAATTTCAAAGCTTTTTGGCTACTAGAGATGGGCGAGTTACGGGACTTTCTCGGGAATCCCCAAAATATCTTTAGGATCGGTATTTATTTTAAAAATTTAAAAATTTTCTGATATTTCATTGTATAGGTGCGCGCATGAATTTAAACGGTGTGTCACGACGTTTCACGACGTGATCGTGAGAAAACACAGCCTTTAGTGTGCGTGCATTCGTAATCCGTGCGTGTAAAAGATATACCTCGTGAATATAAGTCATGAACTATTCACAATTTTTTTTCCCTTTTTTTTGTATTAATAATATTATTCCTAAAACTGATTTGACTTTGATTCATTAGAGACCTCTCCTTTAATCGTGCATAAATCGTGCGCTTAAAAAGTGGTGTGCGTGAATAGTGCGACATGAAATTTTTATTTTATGAATCGTGCGTTACGTAAAAAAAAATCGCTCACGCGCGCAAAAAGATAATTCAGAGTATAAATTAAGCGCTTAAATCAGGGACTGTAATCATTATAAGTGAAATTATAAAAATTACAAAATAATCATTATTTTTGATATTTATTTTTTCAATCAGAACATAATGATTATTTTTGATTATTAATTTTTTTACTCAAACCATAATGATTATTTCCCGAGTGAAAAAATAAAAATCAACTATAATGATTATTTTCTGAGTGAAAAAATAAATATCAAAAATAATGATCATTTTGTGCTTTTTATTTTTTCGGTCAAAAATATCACTCAAGGTTCGATTACAACTCTCTCAAAGGGATATGTATCAATTTCGCCACAGCTTCTTTTCAGAGAGTCATAATCGGACCTTGAGTGATATATTTGAGCGAAAAAATAAAAATCACTATATAATCATTATATTTGATTTTTATTTTTTCACTCAGGAAATAATTAAAATAAAAAATAATCATTATCATTGAGGAATATATTTTAAAAATCATTTCGGATTTCCATAGATTATCGAAAAAGAACCCCACAGGTATAATTCATATATTTTTGCGGCTACTCTAAGTGGTTGATTTTTAATATTAAAAAATACAAAATAATCATTATTTACGGTCCCTGGCTTAAATACGATGAAAAACTATATAATTTTTATTAAAGTTGACGAATTTTAGAGGCCTATTTTATACAGGCCTTACCAGCTTTCGAGTAACGTAAATCGAGGCCTATTTATATTTGTCTTAAATTTAAATCTAAAAACAGAATGCATTAATTTGTTGATACATTTTGTTGGCTAAACTTGATTGAACTTTTGACTGATTGATTGCTTAAGCAATGATAAGCAAGTGGCGACTAATTGAAATAATATTGCCAACGTTTTATGTATAGCCGCCAGCGAACACGTTTTACTTCTTTTTTTCATCGTCGCTGCCGCAGACGGTTTAATTTTCAAAGCAAACGAAAAGTTTGTTGACTTTATCCAAAAATTGATGCCAATTTTCGCACTTCAAGTGAAAATGTCTCGTGTAAAATGCAAGTGACAGAGGCACAACACAAATCGAATTCACTCAAAAACAAAATAAACAATTCACACATGCAACTCTTGAGTTTGAGTGTGAAATGCAGCTCAAGAGCGTGAACTCGATGTACGTGTACTCAAGAGTGTTTCGAGGCTCAAGAGAGCATTATTTGCTCAACAAAAACACATTCGCTCAAGAGCGTTATGCTCAAAAACTAAGAGATATATACTGAACTTGTTTTACTAACCAGACGCTCGCTCTGGAGCAACACTTTCAGTGCGCCACTCTTATTAAATTGAAATAGAAAACTCACTCATTTGAGCTACTGTGAGCCAACAGCTGTAATGGCAATATTTTTAATAGGCCTCTACAAAATGGGCTTATAAAATAATTTTATTTACAACTTTTTCGTTTTTATGAAAATTAATGAGACTGCGCCTTAGTTTTTATACTTTTGTAATAGTGTTAAGCATAAGACGTGCATGTTTATATTCTTAGGGTATTTGCTAATTCAATCTTCAAAATAAGAGAAAAAAAATAGCTAGTGAAAACTAAGTTTTTTGACAAGCTAAAATAAAAATAATCTAAAAAATCGGAGACAAGGAAAATAAAATGAATTGATTGAGCTTAAATATAATTTCAGTGTGCAAGCAAAGCAATGTTGCGGCCAGGTGCTGCATGTTACTAAACTGATCCATGACGCTCCTTGCTTTGAGTCGTCCTCCGTTCGAGCTCAGACACATAAAGAGATGCAGTGTATTTTATTGCTCGAAAAAACTAATGAAGCTACTGAAAGTAAGCAAATTGTCACAGAAATCATGCATGAGCTACTACTTTGCATTGGATCATCGATGTCAGCGAAATATAGCTTGCTGATGGATTCGCAAAGAACCATGAGGTGTATTTTTAGTACATATATATAATGGATTCGTACTATTATATAAGAAATGCAAGCTTTATAAGGAGCATAGAAAACAGCGGACCCCTTATCAAAATTTGTATCTCCACGATTGCCAAAAGGAAAAACAAAAGCGGATTATCGTATGCTAATGAGTCACTTGGTGCTTGTGAAGATACTGAAATGAATGGAGATGTAAATGCCGTGATATATATGATTTATAATTAAATGTTCTCTTAATAAATGTTAAAACCAGAGACCGAAAATAACAGTTATGGAAGTGAAAAAAATTACTACGAAATATGGATTCCCTGATAAAATGGAGTACATGAATCTTCATAATTTTGAATGGCGAGTCCTTAAATGGGATAAATTTTTATTTGCAATTTTTATTACAAAAAAATTTTGAAATTGTTATATTTTAATTTTTAAATAAAAATTTTGTTTTAACAGTTAAATGGTAATTTTTATACAAAGATTTTTGAATAACATTTAAAACTAATTTTTATTATAAAAATTTTAATTAATTTTATTTTGTAGTTTTTAAAATAAAAATTACTTTTGATATGAAAAAATTTTTTTATAAAAGTTTTTATAAAAATTACTAATCAAGTAGGTTTAAGTAAATTTTGTATTCTTCTATCAAAGATATTCTATAATTTACAAACGCCTACTAGATAAGTAATTTTTATAAAAATTTTTATAATAATTAAAAAGTAATTTTTATTATAAAAATAACAAAATAAGAATTAATTTAAATTTTTATAATAAAAATTATTTTTTACTGTTATTCAAAAAATTTTATATAAAAATTACCATTTAACTGTTAAAACAAAATTTTCATTTAAAAAATCATAGAATAACGATTATTTTTAAATTTTTATTTAAAAATTAGAAAATAATTGTTATTTCAAAATTTTTATCCAAAAAATTATAACAGTTACGGTTCCTGGTTAAAACACATTTAATTATAAGCATTTAACATATTTAATTTCTTAATATTAAGTATCGTTTCTGCATTTCTAGTGCTTTTCAATTTTAATGAAATTATTTTTTATTTTTTCGTGCTCCAGATCTAACTTTTTGGCCTTCACCAGGTTCCACTCTATCTCTATTTTTTTTTTCTCGCATTTATATCCTATGCCATTCCCATTAGCAGAAATTGATCGAGCTTGTCTTGACCGTTTGTTTCAATGCGAAAATTTAGAATTGACAACTGTTTTACATTTGAGATATATAAATATAACCCAGGGCATTACAAAAGTACAATTGTGCTAATGGTTATACTCTGTATTAGAGGCATAACGAATAGAATGAGTTTGTGCAAACAGTTTGTAACAGACAGAAGGAGACATCTTCGACCTTATAAAGTCTAAATATTCTTGATCAGCATCCAAAGCCGAGTGTCTGTCCAGTTTTATTACTTTTCAGAGATTTTCTGAAATATAATATATCAAAAAGTTGAAATTAACCCACACTAAGAAACTATTAAAAATAATTAATCCAAATAAATCATATTTCTTTTGTAATGTTTGACCAAATCGTATACAATAACTTTTATAATTAACCTAACGCCAGACTCAAAGGGACACACAAGTGAAATTAGATTGATAAATGGACTAAAATTTCCATTTTTCCATTTTTTTAAATCCTAGAACAAATTCCATTTCAAACCGATTATTGGCACAACAATTAAAAAATTGTTCAAATTGGCGCGATCTTGTGCATTTTTCTTTCTGGGACGTCTGCTTTCTTTGTATAAAGGCTTTCTTTCTTTCTTATCCGGCTTAGTGCCTTGAATATTGGCACAATGATCCTTACAGTAATGACAGGTTTTTGGAAATTCCGGAGAGCTGGATATATTTTTTCCAGCAATTTGATGGCAGCCCGTCATTTTGTCCCAAATGCAACAATATTGTTGTATATCGCCTAAAAATTAAACATAAACTAAATGTATTCACTGAAGTATAATAAAGACTTACCAATTAGATTGAATGTAGATGGCAAACACTTGTCTAGCGCAGGATGAGACGCAATATTATCCTTCTTCAGAGCAATAGCGTTTTTGTCATTATCATCAATGCAGAATATTGTCGAGAAGTTACTGGGTACAAGGCCATAATTAAATTCGCTGCAGTCGGCGCATTGCTCTTCTAAGAAATAAAATATTAAATGAATGTTTAACCTTAAGGAAAGTTCTACCAATATGTTTAATTTGTCCAATTAATTCACTTACCTCCGGCTTCCGTTTGCACAATAAGTAGGATCAAAGAAATATATATTAGAACTTGCATTTTCCACATAATTTTTGTTTTCTTTCAATTTAGTTTAGTTTACGATGTGTGCTAGTCTGATAATTTGGCATTAATGAAAATGATTTTGATTTTGTTTCTCGGTTCTAGTTGATTTAGTCAAATTTGATTAAAGTTGATTGGTTGCTTGGGTCAGTGAAAATCTCGTGTAAGCTATTAAGACGCAAGTTTATCAAGTTTACAGGATATTTTTTTAGAGTGAGATAAGGAGACTCCGCATTGGTTTGCATAAAAACCAAACTGATTAAACCGAGACACAAAAATCATAACTTTTGAACCAAATGAGATAATTGCATAATTTAAATAGCAAAGGATACAAAATTGTTCAAGCTATGAATCTAATGTTTAAAAGGGATGCTGCGCATACCAGATGCTTACCTGTGGGTTATCAAAGTCATAATTTGTGGAAAAATACATTTTTTGGCTACGCCGATGTTTTAAATACCCTTGCAGTTTTTGAAAGGCGCTACCATTGATAACAAAAAAGTTTTTCTCACTAAAACTAGTTTTTGAACCAACCGTTTATATGGCAGCTATATGCTTTAGTCATCCGATTTTAAAAAATTTTTCCAGAATTGTGTGGAATCATATAAAATTTATATATACCACGTTTGGTGACGCTACGATGGAAAACAAAAAAGTTTTTCTCACTAAAACTAGTTTTTGGACCGACCGTTTATATGGCAGCTATATGCTATAGTCATCCGATTTTGATAAATTTTTCCAGAATTGTGTGGTAGCATATAAAACTAATATATACCACGATTGGTGACGCTACGATGGAAAAGAAAAAAGTTTTTCTCCTTAAAACTAGTTTTTAGACCGATCGTTCCTATGGCAGCTTATATATATTCCTTCTTCTAAGGATTTATACACGACAGATGCTGCTGCTCGTAGCGAAATTTAATATTGAACTGTAATAGTTGTAAATTTAAATTGTTTTAAGTTTTAAGAGACTTAATATTAATATTGTTTTGATTTTTGCTTTGACAGCAGTTTTGTGAAAATTAATACTGAGCATAAGCCAGCTTTTAAAATCGGCTATACTTGATATACCGCTGATTATGTACGGAATTCTTGATTTGTTTTCTGAGTGTACCTAAATTTAGGATGATATTCGGATCAGTGTTTCCTGTCCACACACCGAACCTTGCACTTGACAATGGGTTCCAAACCACGCATCAAACCATCTGCAATAATTTTGAAATTTTATGGTGCGATTAGGTCCGCCTACGAAATATGAATTAAAAACACGTTTACTTAATCGTTCACCCTCACCAGCTAGTGGCGTCAGTTGTTAAGTAAGTAGAAAACGTTTCTCAAACTCAAGAGAACAAAAGAAGCTCGGCATTGGCGGGCCAATGCTGTTAAATCCAAATATTTATTTTTTTTAACGACAACTAATAGCATGTCAAGCAACAGATGTTTTTTGTCAGAGCTGATTAGTGATCAAATTTCTTTGGGCATTAATAGACTTATTATTTGAAAAAAAAAAAAAAAATATTGTGTCTCAAATCATATTGGTCCAGTTACATATAAATCTTTCCATAGCAAATTCAATTTATTGCTTGACTAGAACATCTTCGTTAAAACTCAAACTCACTTTGATCTAATATTTTTATAAATAAATATAACACATTTCGGCTGCTAGCAATCTGGCTCCCAATCCAAAGCTCGCGCGCGCAAAAAAAAAAAAGGGCCAACACACATTCATAATGCCCCGATCATCATTTATCAAGTGCTTGGGCATAGAATTTCTTCTTCATCAACCAAAAACTGCCTTTGGGGGCAGTTGCTTGTGAGTGGTGACCAGTGCCATCCATCAACTTCACAAGACGAAAGAGAGAGAGAGAGAGAGAAGCGAAATGAGCAAGTGTGCGTGTAATTTGTGCGCGACTGAGGCCGCACACACACACTTATTGAACTTTCCCCAAAGAAAAACCCCGGCTACTAAGCGAGGGTTGAGAACCAGAAACACAAACCACCCAACCATTCCGCTCATCCATCAACCACATCACTCATTTAAACATGCATTTCTCTGCTTCCTGGTATGGTGGCACTTCATCAACATCAAAATCATAACCCTAAAATGTTTGCAACTAGCTAACTGGTCCATCTTAAAGAATTCTACAATTTCATCCTTGGTCACATGGTTTAAATTTGAAAATATTATTAAATTCCTGTTCCGAGTTGGTATATGATCCAGGGCATCGTCTACACTTGGCTACGCAATCAAAATTGATTTCCACTTTGATGGCTACGCATTATTTTGCACATTAAACTGATTAGGCGTACTATATACAATATATTGTAGCTGGAAGTCAAACTTTTGCCCTCCTGAAAGTGAATTTAGTAATTTTTTTTTTGTGAAGAGGGGACCGGGAGACCTGAGCCTGAGCCTGAGCCAGTAAAGTGAACTGTCATAAATAAAATAAATATTTTGCGCCAGCCACGCGGCTAGCCAATTTGTTACTTTATAATCAACGATGCCAGGAGGCAAACGGCTAGAGACGAAAATGAGAAACAAGGCGCGCAAATCAAGTCTAGGAACGGCTGATGAGTGGGTGGTTTGGATGGCATTCGCTCAAATGGAACATCTGTCATTTAGGAAGGGACCCAGGCATAGGCTAAAGGCACATCGATACCCTATATAAAAAAGGAAAACAAAAGTAAAAAAGAAAGCATCTTCCACCCCATAAAGTATATATATTCTTGATCAGCATCAATAGCAAAGTCGATCTAGCCTTCTCCGTGTATTTCTTTGCTATTTTCTTTCTCAGTTTTAAAGCTATCTTGACAAAACTTTTCAGAAAGTCTTTAAATACATATAGGCTTAACATTTGTCGGAACCGCCCGGTTCAGCTGACTATAGCTTATAGCTGCCATTGAAACGATCGGTGCAAAAACTAGTTCTAGTGGGAAACACTTTCTTGATTTCTATGGTAGCGTCTTTAAACTTTGTTTCCATTAATTTAATATGCATTTACACAATTCTGCAAAGTTTGATTAAGATCGGAACGTCGGTCTAAAAAGTAGGTTTAGTGAACACTTCTTGATTTCTATGTATCTTTAAACTTTTTTCTATAGCATTTACACGTTCTGCAAAGTTGGATATGCCATAGAAACGATCGGTGCAAAAACTAGTTCTTGTGAGAAACACTTTTTTGATTTCTATGGTAGCGTCTTTAAACTTTGTTTCCATTAATTTAATTTGCATTTACACAGTTCTGCAAAGTTTGATTAAAATCGGGCGGCTTTAGCATATAGATGCCATAAATACGATATACAAACTAGATCTAGTGCAAAAACTTTTTGTTCTTATGAGAAAAACTTTTTTTTTCTAACATTTTTGGAAGCGTCTTCAAACTTGATTTATTAGTTTTATTTTTTACATTTATTTTAAAGTTTGATCAAAATTGGGAGGCTTTAGCATATAGCTGTCATAGGAATGATCGATATAAAAACTAGTTTTAGTGAGATAAACTTTTTTGTTTTAATGGAAAGCGTCTTCAAACTTGTTAATTATTTAACCTTTATGCATCTACATATTTTTAGAAAGTTTGGTCAAAATCGGATGGCTATAGCATATAGCTGTCATAGGAATAATCGATCTAAAAACTAGTTCTAGTGAGAAAAACTTTTTTGTTTTCATGGAAAGTGTCTCCAAACTTGGTAATTATTTAACCTTTATGCATCTACATATTTCTGAAAAGTTTGGTTAAAATCGGATGACTATATGATGACTATAGCTGCCATAGGAATAATCGATCTAAAAAGTAGTTCTAGTGAGAAAAACTTTTTTGTTTTCATGGAAAGTGCCTCCGAACTTGGTACTTATTTAACCCTTATGCATATTTACATTTTTGGAAAGTTTGATCAAAATCGGAAGGATATAGCATATAGCTGTCATAGGAACTATTGGTCAAAAAACAAGTTCTAGTGAGAAAAACTTTTTTGTCTTCAATGGTAGCGTCTCCAAACTTGAAATTTATTATTTATAATAAGCATCCACATAACTTTGCCAAATTTGATTAAAATCGGACAACTATATCTTATAGCTGTCATACAACCGATCGGTCTAAATATTAATCTCAGTGAGAAAAACTTTATAATTTTTAAGGGTACCCTCTTTATACTTGAAAATCCTGAATATTATCTACTTTAACACAATTTTGCTGAGTTTGATCAACATTGGATCTATATATCGTATAGCTTCCCATACAACATTTGTCTTTTTTTTTAATAAAAAATTTTCTAACCCTACCAAAATTTCGGGATCATGAACTCATTTCCTTCCATCTGGGGGACTTTCCTCTTTTCCTCCGTATTTCGCGGGTCAAAAGGACTTTTAGTTGATCCCGCTTGACTTCTGTTGCAAAGCCCAACCATAACTTGCAGACGACATACTTGAAAAACTGTGGAAATCTGTGTCCAATGTGCCTTCCTCCCGCTTCACGTCTTTGCCCCTGCCTGCCTAAAGCATGCTCGTTTTCCTTCCATTTTTTTTCTTTTTTTTTCATTAGAGTCACAAAGTTTTCTGTGTGAATTTATTAGCATAATGCGTAAAAATATCGCCAGCGCTTTTGGGTTTATTTGACAGCTTTTTCCTAGTTCTTGCTGGGCGGCTGGCCCCCTCCCATTTCATTGTTCATTATGTTAATAAGCGCAAAGGCAAACGAAGGGTCTGCCCCGGCACTAGCCACTGCTGCTCACATCTCGCAGCTCGAAATCTCTAATATCCAAGTTTATTATGTCATCTCAAGCGACGACTTTGTCGACGACGACACTTTGCTGCAATGGCGCCATAAAGTTTATTCGTGTACGAAAAATACCTATTTGTTTTAATACGGATCGGGCAAAACTGGGCAGTGGACAACCCAAAAAGGGTAATGAGCTGCTGCAGCCGGCGCCGGGATTTTTGGGGGGGAGGGGCCCAGGCGTCAACTATGCCATACAAATCGACACAATTATTTCGACAGCGCTGCTCGCCTGGAAGTGTTTTCAGTTCGGCAAATTGGTATATTTACATAAATTACGCATTTTGTCCAACAGTCGAACAGTCGAGCCGAGCAGGAAGTAAGAAACTGTATTCTGTTTTTAGGGGGGGTAAGTGGCGTCACTGTGGGCCATCATCATCCAACAAGTTGATATGCCTCCTAAGGGACACAGATTTAGTTATGAGATGAGTTAAGTACAAATATCGAAATATAAGTGTTTCTAGACACTGCGGTTGACTGATGCCCCACACAAATTGCACTCGAACGACTTAAAATTCTGGTCGGAGTAAAATGTCAGACTCTCAAAGGTAAGTTGAGCTTTTTATCCCATTTATTTATTTTAGTAGATCTATTTTGCAGCCCTAGCCACTTCTCAGGATTGCCATCAAATAAATAAATAAAATTCATAAAAATCAGGGACCGTAAATAACGATTATTTTAGATTTTTTCATAAAAAAAAAACCATTCACTTATAATCACTCTATGAGGGTGAGAAATACAACAATCCAATCCCAGACAACTTATCTGTCCATTTGCACCATGATTTACAAATTTTCGACTTTTTTTGATAACTCTCAAAAATAACGATTATTTTGAACATTATTTAAAAGCTTAAGAAATAACGATTATTTTTTGAGCATATAAATAAAAATCTCAAATAAGTGTTATTTATGGATTTTAAAATAAAACTCAAGATATACCGATTATATATGGATCAACAAAATAAAAATCAGAAATAAGAGTTATCTGAGGATTTTTAAATATAAAACATGAAATAACTATTATTTTTTGAGCTTTAAAATAAAAATCACAAATAAGAGTTATTAAATGATTTTTATATTAAGCTTACAAAAAACCGAATATTTTATGATTAAAAAATAAAAATCTTATATAAAAGTTATTTAATGATTTTTAAATAAATCTGAAAAAATAACGATTATTTGTTGATTAAAATAATAAAAATTCTAAATAAAAGTTATAAAATGATTTTTATTTGTTCACTCAAAATAAAAATCATTTTCAAATAATGGGGATATATGTATTAAAGTAAGGTCACTCTAAAAATTAAAAGCAAATAAACTTTAAAACAAATTATTAGAGCGTATTTGCTTAGGCGGAAGGCAGGTTGGTTTAAATTGTTATACTAAATTCTAAAAAATATTTTACGAGCAAAATTTGTTTTTTTAAATGTTGGCTTGGGTAGTTCCTCTACCTTCAGTTTAAACCTTTATTTTGAGTTGAACCAATAAAAATCATTTTATAACTTTTATTTTAGATTTTTATTTTTTTAATCAAAAAATAATCGTTATTTTTTCAGATTTATTTAAAAATCATTAAATAACTTTTATTATTAGATTTTTATTTTTACTCAAAAAAAAAAATCGGCTTTTTGTAAGCTTAATATAAAAATCAATAAATATCTCGTATTTGTGATTTTTATTTTATTCTCAAAAATAATAGTTATTTCATGTGTTATATTTAAAAATCCTTAAATAACTCTTATTTCTGATTATTATTTTGTTGATCCATAAATAATCGGTAAATCTTGAGTTTTATTTTAAAATCCATAAATAACTCTTATTTGAGATTTTTATTTATATGCTCAAAAAATAATAGTTATTTGCTAAGTTTTCAAATATTTTTATATATTAATCGTTATTTCATGAGCAAATGGAAAAAATCAAGAAATAAGTATTATCAAGCGATTTATACAATATAAATTATAATCGTTACGGTCCCTGATAAAAATGTATTCTGCGCCATTTAGCACAGTGTGCAAGGGAATCAAAAATAACTTCAAAGTTTGCTGGCCACCACAAATTTTATTTCTCAAATATTTATAAATGTTGTCAATGGGGATAAATAATAAACAAGCTCTCAAAAATGCTGACATGACATAGAGCTTAAGGACATAAAGCCCACATCAAAATAAATCGTACTTTACTTTGAACTATAGCTCAGATTTAAGGAGAACATTTTAAAGTGCATTTGCACAGAGTCTTCTTTTCGCTGTACGCAACTAATATGTCGGAATTGGCCGGATCGGATGACTGTATCTTATAGCTGCCATAGGAACGATCGGTCGGAAAATAAGTCTTAGTGAGAAAAACTTTTTTGTTTTCCATCGTAGCTTCACCAATCTTGATACATATTAGTTATACATGCTTCCACATGATACTGGACAAATTTATCAAAATCGGATGACTATATCATATAGCTGCCATATAAACGGTCGGTCCAAAAACTAGTTCTAGTGTGAAAAACTTTTTTGTTTTCCATCGTAGCGTCTCCAATCGTGGTATATATTAGTTTTATATGCTTCCACACAATTCGTGAAAAATTGATCAAAATCGGATGACTATAGCATATAGCTGCCATAGGAACGATCGGTCTAAAAACTAGTTCTAATTATAAAATTTTATTTGTTATCAATGGTAGCGCCTTTTAAAAACTGCAAGGGTATTTAAAACATCGGCGTAGCCGATGTTAGCCTTCTATTTTTACAATTGATTTTGTACAGATTGAATTGTTTTGTAAGAATGTCTTAAGAATGTCTATAGACGTTTATTAGCGCGTTACCATTCCGATTTTTAGCATCATAAATTTAATTAAATTTTTTCAATAAAAATATAAAATCTGTTCAATTATCTAAATCAGCTGTGGCAGGCATTTTTGAAAAAGTTTTAGCCATTTTTCTTCTAGGTTTATGTTTTGTTCTTTTTTTTTTGTGAACCCAAATTAAAATCCATTTGCCCCAAACGGCGAGTGAGAGTGGAGAGGAGCGCAGACAAATTCAACAAAGATTACCTCATTAATTTCTATTAAAATTCAAATAAGTTTGTTGCCCAAAAAACGCACAGGCATAAATAAATGAACAAAATGAAGAAGGACAGCGGGTTTTGGGGAGGCGGAGGTTGGCCGGGTTGGTCGCTTGAATGACTTTGTGGACCATTGAAAAGCGAATGAAGCCGACAAACACAATTTGCTACTTACAACACATTTCATAAATATTTTAAATGCCCGGACAGAGGCCGAGTCCCTGGGCCCGGGTAACATGGTGCCAGGGTCCACGGCCCATAACCGCAATTGAAAGTTATTACTCGAGCTCAGTTGGTGCGCCCAGCAGTGGTCCATTGTCCTGTGTTGTGGCAGCATTTAACATTTAACTCGCTTTTAGGAGGAAGCATATGCGAATGCGATGAGATCAATGGAATGATGATGGGTTTTACATCAAAGTTGCATTTTTTATGTCCAGCTGGCCTAAGCCTATCAACCAGTATATTGTATATTTTTGCGCACATTAATATTTTCTTTTCTCATTTTGGACAAACAAAATCCGCTATAAGCCTTTTGCGCAAAAATGTTGTTTTCTTTTTCTGTCCTTTCTTCTATTTTGCATAAGAGTTGTGCTTATCCTTTTCTTTTTTTTTTGCATACGCATATTTAAATTCGAGTTTGTGATATTTGAAATTCGATTTTCGACCCGGCTTACGGTACATACGAATGTACACATACACACATGTTTATCATTCAAAAGGTTGCGTCGTGTCCCACGTGTGCCACGTGTTACTGGCTTCTTCTGGTTGCGTGTGAAAACTCACAAATGCCAATTTTTGTGCTTTGCCGCATTTCCTCCATTGAAATGACTGTAATTGGCGTTGGCAGCGATTGATAGAGAGGAGCCAAAATTAAACAGTTTGTTTGTATAGATGTGTATGTATGTATGAAAACTAATGCTGCATTTTGCTGCAAGGACCTAGTCAAGAACAACTCACAGCAGCTACATTGAGCTAAAGGTCAGCTCAAGGACAAAGTAGTCAGCAAAATGCACCAACTGAAAATAAGCAAGTTGCTCTTATTAAAATCAATATTTAACAAAATGAGAAGAGCATTTAAGGAAGCAACGCACAGTGGTTCAGAACTGTGATTCAATAAGGGAATTTACTGGCGCTAATAAACTCACATATACTTATCATTATCACATTATTTGTTTACACTTGAAAAGCCCAGAAGTTTGTAAAGCATAGAAATATTCATTTCCGACCCCATAAACTATATATATTCTTGATCAGGACGACGAGCTGGGTGAGTAATCATTAGTAAGAGTAAGAGTTTACATTTTTGTACAGTTCTTAATATTGTTTTGTAATCGTTATAGTCTTTATATAGATTTGGGTTAGTGTAAGCTTTTTCAACATTAAAGTAAGACCCAATAAAAAACGGTCACACTGCTTTGTCAGTTGTGAAATGTTTACATTTGAGTTTAGTAAACGGTTATTATTATTTAATAAATTAGAAATGCAGTCATTTTCTAATAAATAGTCGTGGACAATGCGAATTTATCCGCTTGGGAATTATGACTGGTTCAGTTCAGTGGTTTATGTGGCCCTCAAACCACCGGTTCGGTTTATAACATGGTTTTCAAAACAAACCAAAACGCGGATTTGATTCGATTATTTTCAAAATTAGAGTCGTAAAAATATTTTAAATATTTATATTCACGTACATGATTATATAAAGTTGTTCAGGATTATCGAGAAGAGCAGAATTATCCAGGTCATCCTCTGGGGTAAAATATGGGATATCCTAGCCAAGTAGGTGCCTGAAAATTCCATTACTGACAAGATCACGTTCCTGATAATGTGGGAACACTGGAAGCCGATTGCAGCCCCATTAACAGGTAGTTAGAAAAACTCTCCATTACTGGAATAAAGCAAGGCTTTTTGAATAGTTGATTTTCCTCAATCTTCAAATCATCTTTGACTTAGTTAGGCACCTTCAAACCGTACAGAGCATTTTTGAACAGTTTCCGAGCACGAATAAGCGGTTCGGTACGGTTTGGTTCGGTTCAGAACCGGTTTGCATCCCTGAATTTATCTCAATGGTTACAACATTCGCCCATCTTTTAAAAAGCATTCCGGCACACTTTCTAATGGATTGTCTACTCGCATCTGGTCACACTAAAAATTAAAATACAACGTTTTATGTGCTAATTATAATAACCTGTACCACTAGCTGACAACGCGTGTTCCCTAGAAAATAATACGTATAATATTTTATTGTTTTTATTCTCGCTACGCTCCTGAATCTGTCTTCACCATTCTTTTGATGTGAGCAGGGGCATATCTATAAAAAAAAACTCCCCTAATCTGGATGGTGAACGATATTATTATTTATTATATTATACAATGTTAATTCTACAGCGTTGACAGAATATTGTTAACCTTTTTTGAACAAATAAATAAAAAATCGATCAATTAAAATTAGTGAGAGCAAAAATATAAATTTTAATACTCTGTACCAAAGGTCAGGGGGTGCCCAAAGAACGCTTAAGAAAGAGTAGAGACCAATACAAATAAATAATTTTTTTTTCATAATTTAAGTAAACTCGCATTTACCAAAAAAAAAGATGTTCTGTTTAGGCGGCTTTAGCCAAAAGGAGTTAGAGAGAAAACAACTAAATTGTCTTGTTTTTATTGTTAATGACTCAAGCAAATGCTGCGAGTTCTGTCTGAGAATTCGTATGCTTGCGCTGTAGCGGAGAGTGAGGCGACAACAAAAGAGCACGGAGAGTAAAGGGCTTGGGACACTCTGCTTTAGGTCCTAAAGAAATCATCTACGATTCTTTAAAGTATTTATATTCTTGAGTATGGAACGTAAAGTCATACTTAAAGGCAGATCAGGTTTATTTTTGATTAATGCCACGCCTCCTCAATTTGAAAAACCCTCATATCTTCCTCAATTTTGTAGATAGATTGTTCGAAACCTTTTCTACATAATAGAGTTATCAGCAGTATCCATAGCCTTTTATTTGCCTATTTTTGACACACTTTCTGCCTTCTTCGCAATTTGTAAAACTCTTTATATCTCTCACAATTATAAAGGTAGTTTATTCTAACCTTCTAGACATATATACTTATAATCATAATAAGATAAGATAAACGATAGTCGACGAAATTATTACGCTGGGCAGCACCAGCTGCAACCGTGATGGGCAGCACCTAAAAAAATTTGTGTGGCTCCTCACTTAAAAGTTGTTAGTTGAATAGTTTCTTACTTGCTCTGACTCCATCTATTTTATTTTGTTTTTATACTACAAGATATTGTATATCAGTTTTACTACACAGTTTTGTACACAGTATTCATTCGACAGTTTTTATTAGAATATAGTTTTAACGCTATAGATGCATAGAATGATCCTATTAGGATCTTCGTTTAAACAAAAATAGAATAATAAAGAAGAGTCACGCTTAATCCTTAGCGGGTCGACAGTTTCTTGACCCTAACCCAGGCCATTTAAAGTGTTTTTCGCCCATGTCATTGTGATGGAGCACTTTGATGTTAGTTTTTTTTTTTTTTTTACAAGATGTAGCCAAAGTGAATGAAAGAACATTTTGCATGCTTTGCCGCCTTAATGACGACGATTAAAATGCAGTGGCTGACAGGGCCGCAGGTGCGGGGCGATTACAGATGGTCTGTGGGCGGGGGGACCGGGGGGGTTTTTACATGAAAAACTCATAAAGCAAAAAAGGAAACAATTACAAATACAAGTACACATATGCTTACCTATAGACCAACAGGGAGAAGGATGCTGTGGCAAGTGGAAAGCAGATGGAGGGGTAGATGGGGAGGGGGGGGGGCTGTTCGCAGATGTTTGAAGGATTTCAGTTACAATTTGTTTGCGGCGCTTCGCTTTAACAAGTGCCTCGCTGTGTGTGTGTGTATGTGTGTGTGCCAGCATTCCTTTTATTTCCTTTTATGGTTTTCCTTGTGCTGAAGAGTGAAATTGTTTCCGCCGCACTTAACGATGCTGCTTTCTGTTTTCCCTTCTCCAACCCCATTTGGAGGGCAAACATTTCCGTAGCTCGTCGCATAATTTAATGCAAATACCCCGCAATACTCAAACCATCGGATAAAATTTAGTTACGGATTTTAATAAACTTATTTGATACGCAGCCAAGTCAGCTAATAACTTAATTAAATTAGTTTTTATTAAACTCCGTATTGATTTCAGGACTACAAAAAATATGTTTTACTTTTGAAAGATTATTCATTGAGTTTTATTAAGGAACATACATTACCAAATAGCGACATCTTATACAACAAATTTTGAATTTTGTTTTGATTTTTCATAATGTGGGGGAATAGTGAAAAAGGGGCTTCAAACTCTTTCGATAACTATTATTTTCTGAGACAAAGTCAATTTTCCCCTTTCGTTTTAATATTTGAATATAACTTTCTATATATATATATACGATCCTATTGACTCAAATCGATTTGAATTTGGCTGGGAATGATATTAATTTTTAACTACAATTATGCTGATATTATTTGCATAAAATATTCCTTAAAACCATTGTGTTTTGGTTTTCTTTTCATTTTGCTTACATACATACATATACATGCGCAAGAAGCCAACATTTCTTTATGCTCTTGACAGAAGCCGCCGCACCCCTTTTATGCGGCACTTTAGCTAAGAATTTTCTCTAATGACTTAAACGCAGTAACCACTAAAACATTTACAGCGCACACAGTTTACGCCCTCTCCTCCCCTCCCCCACCAACCACACCATCTCCCACCACCACCACCACTACCACCTTACTGCTCCATTCGTTGTAGGTAAAGTGGCGCATTTTTGCGCAAAATTTTCCTCGAAACCGCAAGTAGAAAACTCATTAAGCGAAAAGCATTTGATGGCAAAACGGCGGGGACTAAACTTACAGCCTCCGACAGTTTTTCCATAGGGTGGGCGTGGCATGTTTGGTTTGCCTTTGGCAAAAGCATTAAGGTAAGGAGCTAAGCACATGTTGTGTGGGTGTAGAAAACATTGGGGGCCTGACCAATATGGCAAAATTCACCTTGAAGTATGGCAAATGCTTTTGACATATCGCTTAAGTGTCTTTTACACAATTTCCTGAGCAACCCTACATCATTCAAAATTCAAAACCGTACCAATACTTATGCAGCGCTGCAACTCTGATCCAGAATAATATATATATACCCGACTCTAATTTACTCTGTACCTGTGAATGTTTCTATATAACTGATCAGTTTAAAGTGTGGGGGCAACATAAACTGTGTAAGTGCTGCCCATCACAGCTGCAGCTGGCACAAGAATACGAAGAAAGCTTCAAAAACGTCTTCCGGGTGACGTGTGGACCAATTCGAAGTCTTCTTAGCCCACCCTAAATAACAAGCTCTGCATTTCTCATCTATCCTGTAAACTTGATATACTTGCGTCTCAATAGCTTACTCGAGTTTTTACTGACCCAAGCAACCAATCGATTTTAATCAAATTTAAAACCGAGACACAAATCCATATCATTTTTCATTATTGCCAAATCATCTGACCTACACACATCGTAAACTAAACTAAATTGAAATAAAAAAAAAAATTATGTGGAAAAAGCCAGTTCTAATATATATTTCTTTGATCCTACTGATTGTGCAAACGGAAGCCGGAGGCAAGTGAATTAATTGGACAAATTAAACATATTGGTAAAACTTTCCTTTCGACAAATGCTCATTCAATATTTATTTCTTAGAAGAGCAATGCGCCGACTGCAGCGAATTTAATTATGGCCTTCTACCCAGTAACTTCTCGACAATATTCTGCATTGATGATAATGACAAAAACGCTATTGCTCTGAAGAAGGACAATATTGCGTCTCATTCTTCGCTAGACAAGTGTTTGCCATCTACATTCAATCTAATTGGTAAGTCTATATCTTTCTTCAGTCAATACATGAAATTTATGTTTAATTTTTAGGCGATATACAACATTATTGTTGCATTTGGGATAAAATGACTGGCTGTCATCAAATTGCTGGTAAAAATATGACCAGCTCTCCGGAATTTCCAAAAACCTGTCATTACTGTAAGGATCATTGTGCCAATATTAAAGGCACTAAGCCGGATAAGAAAGAAGGAAAGCCTTTATACAAAGAAAGCAGACGTCCCAGAAAAAAAAATGCACAAGATCGCGCCAATTTGAACAATTTCTTAATTTTTGTGCCAATAATCGGTTTGAAATGGAATTTGTTCTAGGATTTACAAAAATGGAAAAATTGAAATTTTAGTCCATTTATCAATCTAATTTCACTTGTGTGTCCCTTTGAGTCTGTCGTTAGGTTAATTCTTAAAGTCATTGTAATCGATTTGGTCAAACTGTACAATAAATTTGTTATTTGGTTTAAGTACTTTTTATTTTTTCACTTTTAACTCAATACACTTGGCTTAGTGTTTTTGTAATCAAAAACCGTCTCCAACGTCTCGAAAATAAACGATTCAAACTAACTGGAACCTTATTTATTTATTTATTGAGAACTAAAATTTGATAACCATTATTTTTGGAACCAACATGACCGAAAGGAAACGAAACATTGTTAATTATTAATTACACAGGTTTACAAATAAAATTTAACATTTTGAATTTAAATCAATCGTCCGATCTTTCCCTGGTTCATCTTGTACAGATGATATCACTGTTATAATTTTTATCAAAAAATAAAAAAGACATGACCAACTTGAACGGTTTTCCCCTAATTTGGGCATCATTGCATTTTTTGAGTTTTAACGATGGTTTCATAAAATTTTTTTACCTCGTGAATATAATTCTTGCCTTATTTTTTTTTTTTTTTATACCTTTGCAGAGGGTATATATTCAAATTGTTCAGATGTTTGTAACGCTTAGAAGGAAACATTTCCGACCCCATAAAGTACATATTAACTTGAACAGCCTCAATAGCCGAGTCGACCTCTGCTTTAACACAATTTTGCCGAGTTTCATTAAAATTGAATAAATATATCGGTATATATGTGGCGGATCTGGCCACACTGATCTATCGATAATTATTAAGATTCATGTATCACCTCTAATAGAAGAAGACTTCGGCTGCAAGACACAGAACATATCTCATACAATATCAAATAAAGACTATTTAAGAATACTAAATAAATTAGTGTAGTTAATATTGGTTTACCACCATTCAGGTAACCAAATATATGAAGAAAGTGGCGCCATCTATTAGTCACTCAACTCACCTTGTTTCTTGCAAGGTTTTTTTGTTTTTAAACATCAGCGGAGCCGATGTTAGCATTTTCTTTTTTCTTTTATTATATTTGATTTATAATATTATTCCTAGAACTGATATGCTATTAATTTCGTGAATTCGCTGCTCGCAGCTGCTCCAAACAAAAGGCGCAGTGTGGCCATGACACTTATGATAGAAGTTAGGTCTCTCCACGCAAAAAATAGGGGGTGATTGATCGTGCGTGATCATTCGTGACCTCTCCTCTGAATCGTGCATGAATCGAGCGTGACGCTTTAAAAATTGTGTGCGTGAATCGTGCGTAAAGAGATTTTTATTTCGTGAAACGTGCGTTGCGTGATGGAAAAATCGCTCACGCGCGCACACCGAATTAAAAATCTGGGTAGCGTATGGGAACCGAAATAAACTAAAAACCGAATTAGAACCTTTAACCGAAATTATCATTTCGGTACGTACCGGAACCGGTATCGGAACCGCTATTAATTTCGGGATTAATTCTTGGTTAAAACAAAAGTAAGAATTAATAATAATTACACAGGGCAACAAAATGACCATTTTTGTGAGCTCTGGCCTTCTCGATGACAAAATTCTGTTCTCGGTTTTGCTCCATCAGCTCTTGTTTTCAAGAAATCGCGGAAAATCCATTTTGCAGTTTTATAATTATTATCAGGCCTGATCCGGATTTCACTTTCGACTAAATTTGTCGGATTTGAATGTGAAGTTGTGTAAAATTGATTGAGTAAATCGAATTAAATGGTTTAATGTTAATAACATAGTGATTTGATCACTTCAATTTAAATAATATACGAGGTTTGCCTAGCGATTCTGTGACCAATACGTCTTAGAAAATGGGATTGTATTCCCAGTTCTTCAACAAATCGCTTATGACCCAATAACAAACAAAATCGTATGGGAAATGGTGCTTTGGTTCATTATGTGCTTCATTATTATGTGTCTTTTCAGTTAAAAATTAATTCAACAAATTTTGAAATTATTTCGTTGAATTAAAATTCGTTTACATAGCCAATTAATGCGCCCAATATTTTCCTTCTGGAGGAATCTAGTTTAAAGTTTATATAATTTAGTTAAGGTTGAATTAAAATTATAAAAAACTTGAAATAAGAGAAATATAAATGCATTTCCAACTAATGTGAGAAATTTGTTGCTGAGGAAAGTTCTAGAGATATGTATTTATTTATTTAAATAGGTCTTGAGGGTTCTCTGTCTCGTACATATTGGGGAAATCATTTTTCATTCATTTGTTGATCTTGGAAAGTTAAAGAAGAGATGTGCTCCAACTTTTACTCAGGACATAGAATATACACTTAGCTAGGGACTCGTTTCAAATCTTAATCAAAGAGAGTCTCACTTGAATAAACTTGATTATCTTAAGAAAGGAGCCATTCGCTGGCTCTTAACGAGAAGAGTTCTGGTTTTGGCAAGGCAAAAAAAAAAACAACAACAACAACTTCAAAAAAAAAGTAGCAAAAAGCTAGGTAGAAGACCACAACAGCAGCAGCAGCGGCAGCAGAAACTGACCAAACTGGTTGTCGTTCCTGTCCCTTCGCCGGTTTGTGGCCTCAACTCTTTGAGTCACGGGGCACTACCGGCGTTACACCTACTTACTACCTCCTTCTCCCTAAAAATGGTCTTGGGTCTTGGTCTTGGCCTGTCCATTCCGTTGTGTTGTTTACGTTTAGCGTGGATTTCTTCATTCCACGCTGGTTTGTTTTGATTTTAAAAAGGTTGGGCTAGACAAAAAGAAAAAAAAAATGAAAACAACAAAATGAAAATGAAAAAACTGGATGCTCTTGTTTGTTCTCGGGCTTTAAATATTTGGCTTTTGTTTTCGTCGCTTTTTTTTATTTTTTATTTTTTTTTTTTTTTTTTTGTATCCAAAAGATAAAAAGAGGCCTTTAGCTGCTGCCTGGCTGGGGGTTTATTATTTCAAGCAAAACAACAAATGGGATAGGTTAGAAGGGGAGTTTGAATACGAGTGCCGGTTCGTCTTTCAACTATTCAACGCTTTACCCCTTTTTTTTTCTATTTTTTTGGCTGGGTTAATTAAGATTCATGGCAAGTTAATCTCAGAACTTTCGGAACTCAGCCAATCTTAACCCAGGGTGCCACAAGATGCTTGTCATGTACTCACCTACTGAAAACTTGTTCCAACTCAATTGGTTAATTTACTTCAATTCCCTATTCCCGATTCCCCTATCTGACCGTGCTTTGCATACAGTCGTATGTTATGCACAAAATTCCAAATCGAAAACATGAGATGTTCTTGAAATTCTCAAGAGTCCCCCCCAGCTTCCCACTTGTGTTTTTGGTGGGTCTCTCTCCCCCTGTTTGTTTGGCCGGATTAGTGTACTGTGTTTTTAGGAGGGGAGGATCCACCAGGCTATGCTATAAATTAAAATAATGTTTGCTCATTTAAAACTTTGCTCAGTTTTGTTTGATGCAGTGGCAAGTGTTTGCCTGTGCGCCGTTAATTTGTTTTTACGACACTTGTTGGCTGTTTATTATTTTGGTGCCTGCAGCTCCCTTGGCGGCGGTTAAAAGATGCTCAAAGATAGGGGCTTTGTGGAGCGTGGGAGGCAGCTGAGTTGAGTATCAACCAATGCCTAATCAGTGATCAATGCTTGGGAAAGCCGCAGAACAAGAAGTGTTTAAAACTGCCAATCAATCAGCTTTCTTTAAAACTTTCAACTTGACTGGTTTCGTTGTTTTTTGAATATAATCGTTAATTACATATCTTGAATGTTTTATGTCAAATTAAAATACAATTGACATGTGTGATGTGTTAGTGGAATATAAAATTAATTTGTCAAAAAATGTATAATCTGGCCATGGATATATATAAACACCAAAAGTGTTCGAGGGTGGGTTATAAAATTTGTAAAACTTGGTAAAGTAAAAAGTGGAAACCTTTCTTATTTCCTGAAATGTTCAGGCTTATTTTTAATTACACTTCCATACAATCATGTCGGCAGGAAAATTGATTCCTTTTTCCACAGTCACAGTTAAAATGTTTTATTTGTTAGTCGGTGATATTAAAAAAATTAAACAGTTTGGAACCCGTTTGGGAACCAGTTTTATTAACAATTATTAAACAATATTAAACGATTTTTTTTAGAGTTATGTCTCAGAACCGTTTTGAACCTTGATAATGTGTGTTGAACCGATCAAATATCTTACTCCATTATATTAACCTACAAAAGAAATTCCAAATTGATTGCTTAAACCAGGGTTGCCCAAAGTCCGCTTACGACAGAGCAGACTCCAATACATATAGGAAGAACATTTGTAAAAGAACAACAAACACATGAAAGAGACAGAGTGAAACCTGTTATTGTCGGGTGCTGTGCGTGTGCTCGTCTGTGTGTCTATACCAGCGCGCATTGCAACAACAATTGAGTAGTTAGAGCAGAGATTTTGGGCACCCCTGGCTTAAACAGTTCGTATATATGGTTCAGAACCATTTTTAAACCAGCTTTGGACCACTTTCGAAGAGGTTCACAGACCGTGCTAAAAGGGGCCTTAAAGAAACAAACAGACATACCCGTGTGTTCTACAAATCGCTTTCGACCCAAAAAGTCCCGATTCCCAGACGAGTTGGGTCGTTTTTGGGTCGAAAAATACTTGTAGAATACATGGAATACATTCCCTTTTATATACATCCTTATACAGGGTTTTCCAATTAAGGTGGATCGATGTTGCCATGTCGTTGTCTATGATCCTTAACTTTGAGCTCCTGAGCCAGTTGGATCTGGTACGGATGCAGGCCCTAAACCAAGTTTAAGTCAGCGAAAGGCTGAGTTCTTGTGCACACTTTCTCTTATAGCGGCGATGTTCTCGGTTGATCTGGCGTTTCTTGACTTAGGACGAACATTGATTTTGATTAACAAAAAAGTTGTATCATTTGGTTTTTCAAATAGTGTAAGCTGTCTTGGTAATTTGGCATCAATGACTGAAAAATAAACATAGACGGCGTCAAAACAACATGGCCGCCACATACTGCCAAAAACGACCCTGCATATACGATTCTTCTGTAAAAACATTTGACACTAAACTTCTCTTTAATCGATTCTCTTTTCTTTGGACTAAAATTTGATTGAAATTGTTTGTGATTATTTTATGGGACCGCTAAATCAACTTTTGTCAACAAGAAAAGTGGCAGTTTATTGGTGTGCGAATACAATTCAATGCAAAGCAGGTCTGACATACTTCGAACGCTGGCTAGCGACTAAACAATTGTTTGCTCTCTTGCCGAAGGGCTCGGCATGCGTTCGGCTCGTTTCTGTGTTTATTGTCGAATGTGTTCGTCCGTCAGGCGGTATGTTTGACAAACGCTGGTTCAGGTTCACTATTCAACTCGGTAGGTGGCGCTGTATTCGTCTTTAAACAAATTTATAAGTTGGATTCAGAGCCATTTCTCAGAAAGCAATGAACTTGAAATTCGGTTTGTGGGTTCAATAAATAAGCAGTTAAACATTTTACTATTAGGACCGGTTCCGAAGCAGATTGAACCAGTTTGAAAGTTATTGAATTTAATCTATTTACTAATACATAATTTGGGATTGTAGGTTGGGTTTCTAAACTTTTTCAAGACCGGATCCGAACCAGATTGAACCGGTTCGAAAGTGTTTCAGATCCATTTCTTAGTAACAAAATTTGTTCTATGTAAATTGGTAATTTGGAGTAGGATATTGTCCACATTGAATTGGTTAAAAAAAGTGGTTCAGATCCTTAACTTAAAAAAAAAAATAATTAAGCTTTACATTCAAAATTGGGAGGGTCTCTTAATGTAATAATATATATATAATATATTATATATTTGACCGATTCAAATTCGGTTCCTTAATAGTTGAAACTGGTTCAGAAGTGATAAAAAGCCATATCTCAGAATTAAATTTAAAGTTATGAACTTAAAGTTTGATTTGTTGGTTGTTAATGTGGGGTCAAATATTTTAGTGTATTAGGATAGGTTCCGAACCAGATTGAACCCGGTTGGAAAAAAATGCATATTCGCCAGAGGGTATTTAAAGCACGTAAGAAGATTTCCCCATAAGTTATCTTGACTGTTCTCCCCCTATTTATCTAACTTTATCTTTAAATATAACGCAGTCGTCATTCTAATCCAATTATTTTTGCCACCTTCTGTAATTAAACTTCTCCTTCTTTTTTCAGTTACCATTTTTTTTTCCAATTCTACTTTCCTTTTTTATTTTATTGCTTCCACCTTTCTGAATTTCATTTAGTAACGTCGTCATTTTCTATAAACTTTTTGTTATCAATGGTTGCGCCTTTCAAACTTATTAGGTACCGTGTTAGCCTTCTTTTTTAAATTGGAAATATGGTTTTTAGCTTGGTTGGTATATTGTTCAGGTTTAAGACTAATTTCTGGTAAGCAATTCTTTGCCATTTCTAATTCTCTGCCATTGATAATAAACTTTCGCATAAAGGTATTCAATTTGTTTTTAAAGAATTTTTTGATAGAAAAATAATAACAAAAATTTTCGGAACCGAGCGACGCCGGTTATATAAGATATGTATTAGGCAAATCCTGAAAATCTCTAGGGATTTTCGTATAAGTGAATGCATTTTTAACTAAACTTGGATGACTTTATATGTAAAGTGACAAGAATAAGTTCGGCTACTAGATCATATATATGGAAAACCGTACGAACTAAATCTACTTAGGTTATTACAGTCGCTTTTAAATTGCATAACTTTTGTCTTTTGATCTAGTATCCGGGCATATGTGTAAGACTTTCCGTATAAAGACGAACAGTTTCAATACAAAATGAAAACGTTAATACGAAAATCCCTAGAGATTTCTCGAATATGTATAGATATTTAAGTTTTAAAGGATTTATTTTCAATAATTAACATTTATTGCTCTTATCTTACATACACCCTTGTTCTCATGTTTTTAGTCAAAAGAAAAGCAGTTTATAACAAATTTTAGAAAAACTACAATATATAATTAGGCTTGATCTCAGTTCCAGTTTCACAAAAATTTTGTGATTTAAAAACGTTTTTGGACCAAAAAATGTCTCAAAATGTCACAAAACAAGGCCGAATATGTCAAATTTAAAGGTTCGAAATTGTATTTGCATAAAAGCCTGTTCATTCCCATGAATTTTACAAAGATATTGATTCGCCCCTCGTATGTTTGTGTGTGGGTGTGTACATATAGCTAACCGTTTCACAAAACGTGCCGTGGCTAATTGCAAAGTGTGCGTGTGCCGCATTATGAAAATATGTAGATGTGAAAAAAATACACATCCATGAAAAAATATATACATATATATATGTATATACTTTTGTATTTTTTATTTGATGCTTTTTAAATGGTTTCCAACCAAGCGTCAGAGCTGCTGCCACTTCCCCAAAAAAAACACAAAAAAAATTGTATGCGGTTTTAATTATAGATTTTTTTTTCGTTTTGTTATAGTTGACCATCATTTCTGGCCATTTAATTGTGGCTTCTTCTTCACACATGAACATAATTACATATATTCAAATGGAAAAGAAAATTAAATTTGCATTTAAAGAGCGTCCGCTGGGCCGCTCCTTAATGGTGCGTTTTGTATTTGCATAATTTTTGTGTCATTTTCTATGATGGAAAAAAAAAGGGAAGCAAGATAATTTTCATTTAAAGCACATTATTGTGAACCACCGAGAGCAGTAGAGCTTTTATTTAGAGCAGGGATGACCATACGTTTCTTATGGCTGCACAAACACTAAGGCATATAAAGAAAATATTTTAAGCTAGTGCTGTAAAGTTTTTTTGATCAGTGTTGCCAATGGCCGTGTTCAGCAATTAAACTTGCTTCCTGATCTATGATTTACGCAGCCTACTTTAAGTATTGTTTTTAAGATGATATTTACATAGAGCTTTCCTAAATGTCCATTAAACAAAACACCCCTAAAAGTATGCTAAATAATAAGAGTAGTTTTATTAAGCTGATCAGTGAACAAGTGTCTGCTGAACGCGCCCGTTGTCTACCAACACAACATACGAAAGTGAAAATGTTTCTAACTTTGGTAACGGAAAGAAACAAGATTTGAAATGAAGTAGACCAAATGGTTTAATAATTATTCATTGGTAAATGGAAATTGGGATATATATGTGTATTCGTATGTACTACCTATGTTTAAGCTTTTTACAACGGCCTTTCTTTATCTGCAGTTGATTTGGTGGTGGTAGACAATCACGATTACTGAAAAGAAATCAAACAAAAAGCATTATTGGTAAGAGCTATTACCAATTGATGTGTAAGCCCACCCAAGATGTAACTATTACAGGTGTGGCGATGAATAAAATTTGTAAAGTCCGAGCTTTTTGCTAAATGCGCCAGAGAGAGACAGACAACGTATGCATAAATACCAAACTTATAATATGTAAGCTATGATATAAAAGCTTTTGATTGACCGCCTCACCTAATAAATACACCTTGAGCCCACCTCTGCTGGAAGCATTTATATTGAAATTTTCAGTGTGACCGACTATTTGTAATACGTTAATATTGAATTATTATTTGTGTGAGGATATTTTCCGATAAAAAGTACTAAAGCTACACAATCCCTTAAAGCCAGCAATCAATATCATTCATCAGAGACTTTTCAGAAATCGCAAATCGATAATTAGTTATCAACATACACTCCTAATCATGGGTTAGGCGCATCAACTTTTCTTTAAAAAAAATTATCTAGGTTTTATCAGGTAAGTGTTGGACGGGATTTACATGATGAAGCAAACTTCATGAAGTTTTCTTAGTAGGCGAGAAATTAAAATGTATTTCTTTACTATTCGTTTAAAGGTCTGAAAAATTTCCTCTAAATTCCACGCCCACTAAGAAAACTTTATGAAGTTTGCTTCATGGTGTAAATCTCGACTTCATTGTAAAGTATTTTGTTCTCATCAAAGTTTGAACATTGTTTGAAAAATTCTTTTTAAGCTAATGTGCTCTCATAGGTTCTCGAAACAATCATGGAAATTTTAAGTTGGTCATTGAAATAGACTCAAAAATGAAAGTCACTTTTTTACCAAAAAACATGCTTACATTATTTGGCCTAAATTTATTGAATGGAAATACTTTACTCGGAGGCCTGGTAAGTCTTATAATCCATCTTACAAGAAATTGATATCATTCAGGTTAGAATTTTATAAAAATCAGACGTTTGTTTAATACTTCTGAAGAAATAAGTAAAGTACTTAAACTTTAACCTTTTAAAGGGCTTCACCGCCTCATCCTTTCGATAAACCATATCTAGTCATAACGCTTAAATTTGCATTTATGTCATTTTCGACTGCCAATTGTGTAAACTAGCCGCCTTCAATTAAGTCGAACTCCCCTCAAGTGAGCAGAATCTGTGCACTTCATTTCAAAAGCCTTTGCCATCTGCTGCTGCTCCGTATGCATCATGTTGTTTTGTGGGCAATCAGCCGTAGTTCTCTCCACCATCTGGCGGGGTTGACTGGCAGATGAGTCACGCTGCCGTCCGATATGTGCTCCACATGTTTTCACTTAGGAGGTTCCTCCACCATAAAGACGACTATGCGCCTCGTTTTTTTTTTTTTTTTGTTTGGGGTGGCTCTGTGCTTCATTTAATGATGCATTTCGTCTTAAATTTAGTGGCAAAACATTGTTGAGCGCATTAAGCAATTATGCTGCATGCTTCACTTTAAGATAAATATGAAAACATATCCGATTTATGGGTCTAAGGCATATATACATATACATATGTGTACACATGTTGATGTCGAGTGAGCATCAAGTGCAGCAACCATTATGTATTCTAAGTATTATTCCCACACCAAATTAGATCAGTGTTCCATACTCCATGCTCAGGGCGGGAGAAGCTAATGGACTTTAATACTGAAACAAATTTCATTTATGTAAAGGGTGATTTTTATGCATGATTCGTAACAAAAATGCTCCATAATGTTGGTCAATTTTTCAGAAATGTATTAACAAACGAACTGCGCTTTTTTTATTATGAAAATTCTTGCTCGGTAAAAAATGAAGTAAAATTTTCTTTAGCATTGAAGCTTAATTTCGGCTCAATTGGAACGTCGACAGGAGAAATGGCGAAATTGATCAGAAGAGCAACTGGAAAATTTACTCTTTGGTGCGGTTTGTGGGTCGGCGGCATCATTGGAACGTACTTTTTAAAAAATAATAAAAACTCCGGTAAAATTTACAAAAATCCTTTAAAATCAAAGACTTGACAGAGTGGGTAGGCAAGAAAAGATAACTCAAAATCGGCCTAAAAGCAGGCAACATAAAATTTATAATTATCCACCTAGATTTTCAAAACATGAATTTGACAGAACGGTCCAAATTATTGACATTTTGATGATTACTTTTTTTAAGAAAAAAAAAAGAAAAGTAAACCTTAAAAATATTATCACGCATAGTAAGAATTGTACGCGAGAGCGTTCTTATGTGCTGAATATTAAGAAAATTTATGTTGCCTACTTTTAGGCCGCCTTTAAAATATCTATGCTTGTGTCTGCAATGAACCGAGTATGATTAAACAGATCTCCGCTATTTTTAAAGCGGCTTAAAAGTAGGCTACATATATTTTCTTAATATCCACCTAGATTTTAAAACCCGATTTCTTTTTATTTCGATAGCTTTCATCCAAACATTCATTTAACTCAGTTACTGGTAAGTTTATGTACTAGATAGCTTTATCTAGAAGATGACAAATCAGACCCCAAAGTGGGCAATGCTATGGCAATATAAAAGGTCACTCTTATATTTTACAGGTTGTTCCTTATAGAGTGTAGGCAATAACGATTTTGAACTTAAATGAGAGGTGATGATAGGTCAGGAATAACACAAGCGTTTTTCTCTGAGTCCCAATCATCTGAGTGCCCACCCACCTCCCCTTCCCCTTCTTCAATCGCGTTTCTCACATCAGTTTCAATTAATTTAATTAACGTTCCTCGAATGCCAATCAATTGTTTAATTATTTAAAGAACAAGAAAATGTCTCGCCCTCTATCTATAAAAAACAAATGCAGTCGGCAAATTTGTTGCTTGGCATGTCTTTGGCTTTAATTTGATGGAAATATTTGTGGGGCTTCGCAGCAACTAAATGCGTTTCTATGATTAACTTTCCATTTGATGAAATATTTTCATTTGGACTTTTGGTATTTTCCCCAATGCCTTGGTGGCATCTGTCATAGGGCTTCCTTCTTTTGAATTGGTGACGCTCCGAACATATGATTTTAAGTGCTCCATAAAATAGATAAAAAAAAAAAAAAACAACAACAAAAAAGTAGCGCAATGTACGCCACATGACAGCTTCTTGATGTCTCGATGGCAGCATAAATTAAGCACAAACTAATTAAATGCGTTGCAATTGAAGTAGAAACTGACAGCAGTTGCCATTCAAGCAAACGTATCTAGTATGTATCTAAGTATCTGGCAGTCACGTAGTCGCTGCAACTATCCCTGTTCGACGGGCCTTAGAGAATATTACTCTAGCAAGAGCTAGAGTTTGAGCTTCCTCCATGGATGATGCTTATGCCTTGAAAGCGCTTACTCATCATTATCAGGCGGCAGCCATCAGCTGATTTGGTGCAGCAAACACGACCATTACCATTACGCTGGCGATTAACCTCGCACAAAACACAAGAAAAAACAAAACAAAAAAAAACAGCAGTCAGCCACAAACTGGGCCACTCTTCAAAAAGCAGCTGGAAGATCATGCGATCATGATTACCAAACCGACCGGACCAGACCAGACCAGGCCAGGCCAGGCCAGACAGACAAAGATGGGGACAGCCAGTCAGCCAACTAGTCATTTGGGCGCTTGGCAACAAACACAGCTCCAAGAAAGAAAGACAACACCAACAAAAAAAAAAACCTACAAGACACTTCAATTCAAAGCCGTGTAATAGACAAAATTGAGGAAACCTCAAACCACAAAAGACAAAAAAAAAACAGAAAAAACAAAACACAGCCACACAAGACAGCTAACGAGGGGGCAAAACCGAACTCTATATACCCTAGTAAGGGTACCCTAACTATCTACGTTACTACAATACAATAGCGATATGTCTAGCTACTGTTCGCTAGTATATTCGCTAGCTAGGCACTGGCGATATACCTAGCTACTGTTTGTTAGTATATTCGCTAGCTAGCACTGGCGATAAACCTAGCTACTGTTCGCGCTGGCGATATACCTAGCTACTGTTCGTTAGTATATTCGCTAGCTAGGCACTGGCGATATACCTAGCTACTGTTCGTTAGTATATTCGCACTGGCTATATACCTAGCTATCGTTCGTTTGTATATTTGCACTGGCCATATACCTAGCTACTGTTCGTTAGTATAATCGCTAGCTAGAGTTACTACCGAAGAGTCCTAATATACTGGACTGGCGATATATCTAGCTACTTTTCGTTAGTATATTCGAGCTGCCGATATATCTAGCTACTTTTCGTTAGTATATTCGCGCTGACTATATACCTAGCTACTGTTCGCTAGTATATTCGCTAGCTAGGCACTGGTATATACCTAGCTACTGTTCGTTAGTATATTCGATAGCTATGCACTGGCGATATACCTAGCTACTGTTCGTTAGTATATTCGCGCTGGCGATATACTTAGCTACTGTTCGTTAGTATATTCGCTAGCTAGGCACTGGCGATATACCTAGCTACTGTTCGTTAGTATATTCGCTAGCTAGAGTTACTACCGAAGAGTCCTAATATACTGAACTGGCAATAAATCTAGCTACTTTTCGTTAGTATATTCGAGCTGGCGATATATCTAGCTACTTTTCGTTAGTATACTCGCGCTGACTATATACCTAGCTACTGTTCGTTAGTAAATTCTGCTGATATATAACTTTTTATCTCATACCTATATTTTGTTAGTATTACTCTATAGCCTGTTCTAGTATATTCGCCTATATACCTAGTTACTGTTCCTAGTATTCTCTGGATATCCTAGCTACTGTTCGTTCGTATATTCGCACTGGCGATATACCTTGCTACTGTTCATTAGTATATTCGGACTGTCTATATACCTAGCTACTGTTCGATAGTATATTCGCTAGCTAGAGTTACTACCGAAGAGTGTCTGTCATAGTTCGTTTGGCTTGCCTTCGTGCATACACTAAGGCAAATCAAAACTAACAAGAACACAAGATTTATTTATATTTTTAAAAATAAACTAGAATTCGACCTAATTGAAGTAAGGTTTTCCCTCTCATTGGGTCTGACGGTGTCAACTAGATCGCCTAATGCAGTACAGGATATTTGATTCGTATCGAATTCATTATTATTTTATTTATAATAAATTAATTTTATTTTGGTTCCGCTAATGCTGATGCCGAAAACTAACAGATTTCCTGTTGATCGATAAATTTTAGAGAATCCCAAGTCTTTTACAAACTAAATTAATTCTATTTTTTACCGAAAGTCTTTCCTCTAGGACTTTATTCGAGTTTTTTCTCAGACTCATTCACATTTCGCTTAGAAAGCTGCTAGAGCAATATGAATGATGCGTTTTAGACCAGGGTACAATTTTTACCCCAAAGACGTAAAGCAAAATTTCAGAATTTGGATCGCTGTAAACTATATATTTATGGAATTATTTTCGAAACGTTCTGGGAACATATGCAAAAGATTGACGAAGCAAGAAAACGTCGATTCTGACTCATATAATGCTTGAATATTTTTTAAAAGTTTCTTGGGGTACAAATGTACCCCTTATAATAGGCATCCTAAGAGCCAAGAGATAAAATTACTTATTTGATTTCGTGCACCGCGGAAGTCCTATCCCAAACACTAATCAAGGTATAAAATTGTATTCTCTATTACTATTTGATCACTTTGCAAGACCAGAAAGAGTATCAAAAACGAACAATAACTTGGCCATAGTCAGACAACTAACAAATGTCGAGCTGTAACGGTTTATGAAAATCAAGTTGGGCGACTTGCAAAAGTGTCTTCATAAATCAGTCAACGCTCTCGGGTCCCAACGTCAGCTGTCAAGCGGAGATCACTTGGCCGCTCGCTGCGGTTCGCTTGGGTTCAGCGGTAATTATGTCTCTCTGTCGTCTCGAACTCCACACACACACACACTTACACACACTTACATTGGACAAAGCCCAAGCTTGAGCTGCTGCTGTTGTTGGGTAAAAGTTTGTTGGCCCTCAAATACAAAAAAAAGCACCAACTTTTACCGCATAGAGAGACATTTGACTGCGTTTGCCATATGATTTTGACAGCCAACCCAGCGATTTGGTGCTCTGTGCTGAGTCAGCTGTTATAATTGTTGCCAAAGCGGAAAAGTTTTGCAAGTGAAAAGGTACGGAGGGAATCATATGATGCACACATGTGGAAAATTACCAATCCGAGGCGGCACTAGAGCATATACAAGTACAAAGAGATGGGCTAGGTGATGGCAATATGTTGCCTAAGGTGTTTGTTTCAAACGAGGTTTGGAAACGATTTATCCTAAAATATATAAGTAACTAAAGGAAATTGTATGATTGAATAAAAATATGAATAAATAATTTTTTTGTCAGCCAAAACGTAATTTTATTCAATCCAAATGGACTCATGTCAATCCGAAACGGTCATGAAAACAGGGTAATCTCGGATATTCTTGGATTGAGAATAGATACCTTGGACTCTTCTTTTCAGAATTGCTGCATATTCTCGTTACGATACGTGATATCAAAAAGGATTGAGTTAAAAGCATTAGGAATGATTTTAGTTCAAAAGGCTTGGGCCAATAAAAAAAGAGTTGAATTGTGCACGAGCTTGAATTTTTATCTTTATCGACAACTTTAGCACCATATTTCCAGAGATAGAGAGCTGAAAGCGAGAAACTCCCATCAGGGGAGTATGAGTTTGGCAGATAAACAAATATGTATACATTCTCAGAAGAACTATCGCAACAGCTCCATCAGACCTCTGCAGGACATTCGGATTGAAATACTAGGGAAAACCTAAACCAGGGCAGATCGACAATTTCTCGATCCCTCCAGTCAAGATACACGCGCTAAGTGGGCATCTTCTTGTTACTAGGAACACACTTCATCAACTTTTTGTAACTGGTTGGAGCTATACTTTTGAAAAATTCCCTAAATACAAAGTGTGAAAGAAATTAACAAATATATAATCTGTCAACGATTTTATAGATTCCTTCCAAAATTTCTCAAGGCAACATAGATCGATATATGTTTGGTATGGTCTTAAAAACAAAGACTTCAAAATACTTGCGTTTACTATACTTACCTGTTCCAGCAACGTAGGTATTAGTTTAACAAGCATTTTCAACACTTAAGGCCTCATTCCAGATGCCATTCACTAAATAAGAAAGCTTTATAAAAGCATTCAGCTTTCAGAGCTTTCCAAAAGTGTTTCCAGTCATATGAAGTATTGTGCTGAAATAAGTTTTTATGTTATCTGGAAAGAGGTCTTTAGGGCCGTTTTTATACACTTGAAAAGTGTATATTAATTTTGCCCAGAAGTTTGTAACGCATAGAAATATTTATTTCCGACCCCATAAACTATATATATTCTTGATCAGGACGACGAGCCGAGTTCATTTCCGCTTGTCCGTCCGTCCGTCTGTTCGTCTGTCTGTCCGTCTGTCCGTCTGTCTGTCTGTCTGTTTCTACGCGAACTAGTCCCTCAGTTTTAAAGCTATCGAGCTGAAATTTTGCACAGAGTCTTCTTTTTACTGCACGCAACTAATATGTCGGAACCGGATCGGATGACTATATCTTATAGCTGCCATAGGAACGATCGGTCAGAAAATAAGTCTTAGTGAGAAAAACTTTTTTATTTTCCATTGTAGAGTCACCAATCTTGGTATATGTTAGTTTTAGATGATTTTACATATTTGTGGAAAAATTGATCAAAATCGGATGAATATAGCATATAGCTGCCATATAAACGGTCGGTCAAAAAACAAGTTCTAGTGGGAAAAAGTTCTAGTGGCAACTCGCTCGAAAGCTTTTAGATGGAGTTGCCAGGTTTTCGCAAAAGCTAAGTATTTCGCTAACATAAATATATGAAAGGGAACTGTCTTAAATTCTGCATTTAATATAAAGTGGAGATTATCGGCAAGTAGACTTTATCGGCCAGATATGAAAATGGAACTAAAGTTTGTTACTTGTAACCACTTCAGAAAGATGCAATGTCTATTAAAGTAAACTAGGTAGGATTAGGCTAGATTTAGCTAAGGCCATAAGGCATTGGTCCCTTACTGTCAATTCCTAATACTCTTCCCTAAGAATAACTACGTGATATATTGGAGTCTTGGATAAAATGAGATGTATAGTATGTATAGTATGAGCATTTGGTTCCGTCAACTTAGGGCAGGACAAAAATAAACTCTTTCTCTTCTTTGAGTCCCCTCGTCGCGACCAGCCAGTAATCTAATATGAACCTAACAAAAGCTGACAGTGAGCTCTGTTGAGTACATACATGTCTGCCTTGCGATTATACAGGTTTAGAGTGTTTGCCATTTCTTAATTGCTTTGAGCTCGAAGATATTTCGTAAAATTAGTCTACACGTTGCCATAGGCATACCTACGTTCCACCTAGTGGGAAGGAGATTGGCGGTAGTGCCCAGCCTCACGAAATTGTCTGATTCGCAGTTGTGGTCGATATCCCGGTGGTCTGGTGGAGGTGGATGTGACAAATCTTTTGGTGTTGGTTAATAAGAATGGGAAATAAAAATTTTGGGGGTAGCTGATTCCAAAATATGTCAATCCTTAACTTTGCGTTAATTTTCATTTTTCTTATGTTATAGGAAATATTTCAGAACTTTCACTTACACTTTAAACGTGCTAACACAACTCCATTTATTCTATATCTTGATCCCATTTTTTTTTACGCAAATTTTTGGTAATGTCCCGCAGAATGCAAAGTCGAAATCTTTCATCCGCCCGTACACTGGATCCTGGGCATCAGGGTGACTTTGAGGAGGATCCACGCAAACGAGGCGTCTTGCGCAATACAAGCTGTCGTCAATACCGCGAAAGGTTAAGCAATAGTCGCCAAATGAATATATTGCAGGGTGTAATGATCATAGTGGGCGTGGTTATGGTATTGACCATACTTCTGCTGCAGGGCAAGCCCAATGTTGGTGAGGTAAATCTATCAGCCACAAACAATAAGCTAGTGGAGGCCTGTTGGTCGCTCTGGCTGAATATTTCGAATTATCTGGGCTTAAGTCAACTCTCTGAGACCCGGGAAGGAGTTAAGCAAGTAGTCCGGGAGCCAGAACAACCAGCTCGCTCCTACTATTGCCAACAGCGGCTGGACACAAAGCGCACATTTCATTTGATTGGCAAGCAGGTGCTGAATCAGGAGCAGGCTTTAAGGCGTATGGAGCGTGTTTTGGCCAGCGATCGAAAATTCCGTTCGTTGGCCCTGATCGGTCCGCCCGGTGTGGGCAAGACGCTGACCGCTATGACTTTGCGACAGCATTTTCCCTGGCCCGAGAATGTGCACACCTACTCCTGGAGCACCTATGTGCCGGATGAGGCGCGCAAGTTTCAATTGATACGCCATTTTGTGGATCAGCTAACGGATTGCGGGCAAAATTTGTTGATTCTAGATAATCTATCGACCTGTGACTATGGCATTGTGTCCATTTATAATCGTCTGATACTGGAGCAGGGGGAGGATGGGGCCAAGAACAACCAGAGTGTCCTAGTGTTGTATATCTTTAATTTGGAAACCGAACACTATTGGCAGCAGTTTGAGTTGCTGCAGCAATTGCCGGTGGAGACCAACATAGTAAGCTTTCGTCCCTTTGGACGGGATGAGCTAATGGATTGTCTGCAGCATGAATTGAAGCTGGAGCAGCGTGTGGTGGAACAGGCTACACTTTGGCGCATACTAGATGAGGCTTTAAATGAGGTTTATGCCACAGGCTGCAAGAGATTGCGCGAACTAATACTGGAGCATGGTTTGCCAGAGATCGACTGAGTATTAAGTGAGAAAATATAGTGAAATTATATATATATTATTTAACTTGAAGTTCGTTTCCATTATTTATGGCATTTGGTGAATCAGCCATGTCGACGCACACAGCGTGAGATTGTTTATGCTTTTTTCCCAACCCTGCTGCAGTTTGGGGAAAGGAACTGCTGCTGCGGCTGCTGCTTCTGTGGCCATCATAATAATATTTTTGCCTTCGTCCATTTGCCAACCATCCGGCTGTACCGCTGCTGTCATCGCATTATTATTCCGCTTCGACATTTTCTGCTCTTTTTCTTTGGCTGCTTTACTATTATTGTGTTTCTTTGATTTCATTTCTTTCCTCTCGGTTTTTTTTTTTTTTTTTGTTTCTCTAGCCATAAATGGTTCATAAAATTTTATATACTCATCCATAAAGGAAACCGTTTGCTCCACTTTTTCACTGAATGGAATTGGACTTCGCAGCAACAAAGTTGTAGCTTTTGTCAGGAAGTCACTGGTAATGCAACTTTCAATAGTTTCGATTTGCAATTAAATTAAACATTAAATAAAACTAGAACTTGGCATTTTAGTTTTTTGAAAGAAGTCGTTAGGATGGCACTTTTATTTCCACAGGGTCACAAAAAAATCAAATATCAAGAAATTTATGTTCATAAATACTTTAAGGGACTTTGCATCATCCATTTTAAATGGTTAAGAAATCTTCAAAAATATCCATAGATATTTACGGGCTTCTCAACTGACATAGCTGTCGCTGAGCATTTTTCTATTCACAGTTGAAATGGACGTTCCAAACACAGATCTAAGTATGAGAATACGAGAGAGTGTCGGTCATTGGAGAGGTCTTAAATTTGAGCTTGTGTTGGTGAGTGCCTCAGTATACACTCGGCTCCCAGTGGCTATGAGCTGGCCAGCCTGATTCATAGCCATCTGTCCCATAGAGCCTTAAATTTATCTACTGGGACAGACAATGCTCACGATGAAAGAGCTAAAGGCGGTGCTGAACAGTCAATCTTGCAGTCAGTTGGGAAAATAATTAAATAATGCTGTTAAATACATAATTCTACTGTTCTTTTCCATAGTATTAATTCTTTTTAAGTGAGTGGTAGTCATGGAGCTACCTTCCAATTCCATGTTTAAGCATATACTGTACCAAAATATGCATATCTTTGGGTATTGTTGAACTTGTATAGTGCTCCATTACCGCATTAATCCCGTCCGCTTCCATCTCTAGTTCAAGCTATATATTTAATCCCCAAATATAAATGATTTCTACCGCCTATCCATTTTATTTCAAATACCTGAAATTGTATAATCTTGTTCGTTTGGTTTTACAAGGCGCAAGGTCAGTCTATGAAAATTTGTGGTATAAATTTGGTGTAGTCAATCTTTACACATTCTCACTCAGCTCTATGTTGTAAGCTCACGTGCAGAAAAACCTTTGGCATTATTCATTTATGCAACAAATGTAAAATGAACTACAATAAATTCAATTTAAATAATTAAGAAATAATCATTCATACATAAGAAATTTGTGTTCGTGAGCAGTCCAACAACAACAACAAAATACCCCTCAGAAGCGAGCCCCAAGACGAGCAGCCCTCTGACAAAATTACCAAACACTTAAACCATTGAAAATAGGTAAGTAGCGTGATTGGATATAAATCGGCTTAGCTCTACTAAAAAAACAAACTGAAAATGTTTTTGACTGCAAAAACAAATTCAAGTTCGCTTAAACCTAACCCCTTTTCTGTATACGGTTGGTGTTCTTAGAATTCTAATTATTGACTCAATATTTTCACCATCTAAAATCTAAAATAAACTACACTCGTTTGTGAAAAATCCATTGAGTATTATCTACACGGTGTGTCCAAAAACTAACCAAACTTTTTGAATACAGAATAAAATACACAATAAATTATCTTTGGAAGTTATTATTTTTTTAATATAGGTTCTTTTTGACTCAATACATTGATTGCATCGATTGTTTTATGTCATGTCATTTATAGGAATATTCTTCAGTATCTCGGTTACGGCTGCTTGAATATCATCATAAAATGCTCCTTTCATCTTGTTTTTAAGATTTGGGAATAGAAAATAGTCGCTGGATGATAAATCAGGCGAGTACGGAGAGTGGTCATTAAGAGAAATCCGTTTTTTCATCAAAAATTTGTTCACTTTTTTAGTCTTGTCAGGTGGGGCATACTCGTGCAAAAAAAACAACTGTCTCCACAAACGATGTAAAACGTCTAAATAGTATTCTCCAGTAACAGTTTGCCCTTCTGGAACAAATTCATTGTGGACAATACCCTTTGAATCATGAAAAGTAATCAACATTGTATTGATTCGAGACTTCTGAAAACGACCACGTAGTACGACTTATACAATCATCAGTATAAACTTTTTTTTTCCCGATCCTAGTCTGTCCCGAACCCGAAGATTTTTTCGGGACCCGCGGTTTCCCGAAAATTCCGGTCCCGCACCCATCTCTAATTCGTATGTCTCAGAGAGTTTTCGCAAGTTTAACACAAAATTTTATATTTGTCCATTTTGTTTTGTACCATTAACACATATTATCTTTTATTGAAATGGCTGTAACTTTGACATCTGTCATCGGATTTACATGACGGTAGGTGCGTGAAGAGGATGTTTTAATTGCTGCAAATTTTGAATAGCTGGCGCTGCATGTTGAATGATATAAGGGGTTCTTCTACCTTTAAACAGAGTTTAATGAGTGTTTTTAAAAAAAATTCTGGTATTTGGTTTTTTTATTTTTTTATATTTTTCAATACTTTTTTGAAAAATCGGCGGCTAATTAAAGTTTTTTTTTTTGTAGATTCGTGTAAACAAAATGGTACACAAATGTCTTTTCTCATGTCTGAGGTACGGGCCAGAATTACATCAATTAAGCGTCGATTGCAACCTGGCTAATCTAGATCAGTTCAAAAGAATTGGCATAATCATGTCTACACCCAGAGAAATCTAGCACGATTAGGCAAGACTGAAATCGGCTTCAATTTAGTTTTTTTTTCGTCTTGAATTTTCAAGAAGAAATCTGCTTGAAATCGAGAAGACTTGTGCGCTCGATTTGAGTTTAGTAGTAAGAGAGGTGAGACGTTCGCATTGCGGAGAGCAACACGAAAAACGAGAGCATTTCGTTCTCTGGCTCTCTGGAAACTTTGTTCTAAAATGGTTCTTTCAAGAAGATCTATTCTTGAATTCGAGAATAAATCATGCTATGAAGACGATTAAATTTATAACCGAGCAGATCGAGCTTAAAAATGCATGCTAGATTTCAGTATTTTCTTTTTGCATCCAAGAAGATTCTGTCTTGCCGAACTTCTGACACGAAATCTGCTTGATATCAAGCACGATCTGCTTGCTTTTTTCTTTGAGTGTACCTGGTCGAAAAACGTGGTTTCGAGAAAAACGTGCTTAAAGTTTTGAGCAACGTAAAAAATACTCATTTTAGTAAGAACATTTTTTTAATAAATGGGGATCAAAGGGGAATGTCCAAATTATAATAATAATGCCAAACAAAAACAACGAAAAACAAAATTTCCAAAGGTAGAAGACCCCTAAAAAATAAAGTTCGGTTATTTTTGGGACACACTGTGTACTTTATATCATTTGAAAATAAAACATTTGGTAATTGTCTAGTATAGCGGCCTACCCAGAAAATTCCAAAAAAATTCCCTTCGATAGATCGCGAATTATGAAGAATTTTCATGCAGAAAAACGCGGGGGTCATACATGGTTTCTTTTTAAACGAATTTTGAGAATTTGATTTTTTTACCTAATAAAACATATTGTGTTTTGAGCAATGTGTCAAATTTAATTCAAATTTAATTGGATTTTTTTATTGATTCTAATCAAAATGGAGTACGAATTGCAATTTTTACGGTGTCGAAATTTTTGTCTTTGACGAATATAGAGGTTATTGAGTATTTAAATAAAGTAAAAATTTTTTTCAAAAATTCGCGGTCCATCGAGGAAATTTTTTTTTGAATTTTCTGAGAGTAGGCCGCTATACTAGACATTTACCAAACATTTTGCTAGAGTTAAGTACTTTGTTTTAATTCATTTCAAAAACATATCAGTTTTTAACTTCAAAAGGAGAATAAACACTGAGCCAAGAGTGGAAAAATAAAAAGTATTTAAACCAAATAAAATAATTTAATTGTACAGTTTGACCAAATCGTTTACAATGACTTTTAGAATTAACCTAATGCACAGACTCAAAGGGACACAATTGAAAATTAGATTGATAAATGGACTAAAATGTTCAATTTTGTAAACCCTTGAACAAATTCCATTTCAAACCGATTATTGGCCCAACAATTAAGAAACTGTTCAAATTGGCGCGATCTTGTGCATTTTTCTGTCTGGGACGTCTGCTTTCTTTGTATAAAGGGCCTTTCTTATCCGGCTTAGGGCGTTGAATATTGGCACAATGATCCTTACAGTAATGACAGGTTTTTGGAAATTCCGGAAAGGTGGCAAAATTTTTACCTGCAATTTGATGGCAGCCAGAAATTTTGTCCCAAATGCAACAAAAATGTTGTATATCGCCTAAAAATGAAACATATATAAAATGTATTCACTGAAGTATAATATAGACTTACCAATTACATTGTATGTCGATGGCAAGCAATTGTCCAGCGAAGGATTAGGCGGAATGTTATTCTTCTTTAGAGCAATAGCGTTTTTATCATTATCATTGATGCAGAAAATCGAGGAGAAGTTACTGGGTGGAAGGCCATAATTAAATTCGCTGCAGTCGGCGCATTGCTCTTCTAAGAAATAAAATATTAAATGAGCATTTACCATAGGAAAATTTCTAACAATAAGTTTAATTTGTCCCATTGAAGAACTTACCTCCGGCTTCCGTTTGAACAATAAGTAGGATCAAAGAAATATATATTAGAACTTGCATTTTCCACATAATTTTTTTTTTTTATTCAATTTAGTTTAGTTTACGATGTGTGTAGGTCAGATGATTTGGCAATAATGAAAAATGTTTTTGTTTTGTTTCTCGCTTCTCAAATTTGATTAAAGTTGATTGGTTGCTGGGTTTAATCTGTAAGAATTTGTGTAATAGGATATTCACACATAGTACATCTTTGGGGAACGAATGGAATTTTTAAAAGATGTGAAACACCGATTCATACTGGCTACATCCAACATCCACAATCCATTGACAATCGTCTGACGCATTTAAACAAAGAAATTGTGGTGGTGTGCTAATTTTATCAGTACATACTTGAAATAAGCCCACGTTCTCAATAGTATACCATCAGCTCTTAATGGAGGTCAGAAATTATAATAATTATTATTTTATTCGTTCCAAAATCATGACCGGAAGGCGGAACGTCCGGCCTTAAAAAAGCGATCTTAACTTAAGCCTGCCGTTCTCGGTATAAGAACAACGGTCTTACCCTACTCGGTACATTCAGAAAGGATTTTTGTCTGAGTATGTGATTAAACAGATTCCCGCTTACTTTTCACTTTGGTTATTTTTATTTTCTAAGCCTTATTACAATGTGTAAAGCAAGAGGGAAACTGTTTAATCATATGAGGGACCTTGTAGAAAATAAGATATTTCAAATGCTGCCTAAAAGCAGGCGACAAACATTTTTTGTATATCCACCTAGATTTAAAAAACATGAACATTAACAAAAGGCAATTAGATCCAATCCATATCGTTTGAAACTACATAATTTTGACTTTCCAATTAGAATTCGATCTGGAGCAAAATTATGTGGTATTTTTCGGCGGAATAATGTTTTTCTAGCGGAATTATGTCGATATGACATTACAACATTTAGAATTTGGAAGAGGAATATCATAACGGGCCTTATTATACTGGGCGTCAGAACTTTATAGATTTTTGTATCATTAGGACTTCGTTTACACGAGTTAGATAATCTCTCTTTTTCGCGACATCTGGTATTGAATGGGATGGTAGTCCCAAAAATCTACTTAAAGTGAACCGAGGTTCGAGCCAAAACTTGGGGTTCAGGGGTTCCAGGAACCGGTACGCGAACCGAATACAAAAAAATGCCCCAAGGGTTCTAACCCCAGAACCGAACCTCTTTAAAAATGTTGGAGCTTTGCAGCCTTTCTTCAAACACAGAAGATATCCTCCCATGGAAGAGTTTGAGGGCAACTTCCCAATCTGCACAATCTGATCACTTAGCTTGAATGATTAGGGATGGAAATCTGCTTTTTGGAAACATTGTCTATGGGATTTACTTGAAAATTGGATCATATTAAGCGGAGATATACAAATTTCAACTTCTGGTTAATGTTAATATTTATTTAAATGCTCCATTAACTGATAAAAATAAGAGGCTTTAAAAAAAACTTCTTTCCCGTAAGTAACGGTTAAACCGAAGTTGGCCACGGCCGACTTTAATTTGGGCTCTGGTTAAATTTGAAAAGCGCTTGAAATTGTTTTTAAAAAAACTTAACACTCAAATTGCAGGCCTAGAAACTGCACATATTTGTGTGACAATTAATGCATAGCTTTTTTTTTTTCAAAATCAACAAATTTCGCATACTAACACACGGACTAGTAGTATAACGCGTATCTTCCGCGTTGCCCAAATCAAATGGCGGCTCTCTCTCTGGCTTATGCAATCGACCCAAACTGCAGCAGCAGCAGTGGAAATCGACGCGCGTTTACGTGACCAGGCGAACGAATAAATCGCCACAAAAAAAAAAAAAATCGCCAAAAACAAAAATTACCGGTGCATGTTGTACTACAGCAAATGTGGCAATGTGCGGCTGCTGCTGCTGCTGCTGCCCCAACCGACTCCAACTAGGCAGTTGTTGTAGTAGGCACTCCTGTGCTGTGTTCGTATCTTATTATCAACTCGCGTTGAGTTCGCTGGCCGTTCATGAACTACAAAAGCCGCTGGCTGCGCGTTTCGCTTTGCATTGCAATTGTCGGTCGGGCGGTCGGGCAGTCGGTAGGGGTCTGTCCTCGATGCGGTTGTTGGCTCTTGCACTCGCATTCGCATTCGCATAGTACGTAAGTATCTGGTGGATGGATGCACAAAACGTGTGCGTTTTGCATTGTATCAGCAATTTAAAGCTCTCCCCATGCGGCCATAGGCGACTTTAATATACACTCAAATGGGCTGCTTACCAAACAGTTGTACCTGATGCCTCAAATAGCGAATGTACTTCACGTTCGTCAATATTTCATAGAACTTTGGCAGCCGCATTCGACGGCCTAGAAGTTTTCTACGCCAACGAGCAAAAAGTAAAAAACAAAAAAAAAAACAACTAAAAAGCCAAAGACAAAACATGCTCCACAGCTCAGCAATTTGGTGCTGTTGGTTGTTGCTGTTGTTGTTGTTGCTTTTTGCTTGATAAATGGGTGCAGCTTTTTTATTTATGTATCTTATTTGTATCTACGCTAAAATAATTATCTGCATTGCATTTCAACAGAGACAACAATTTTTGTTAAGCAAATTTTTTTGAAATTGAAACGTGATCTGCAGATTGAAAAGAAAAATAAACAAATCGAAAAATATCAGACAAACAGAGACATCATTTTCATCGGGTTTAGGATTAAAAATCACAACAAAGGTGAAATGTTTTATTGGTGAATATTATATCACTAGATTTTGATTAAACTTCAATCAACGACTTTCAATAATATAATTGACATCAGAAAAAAATGTCATTCTAAATTTAAGTATTTAAGTGATTGAATTTACAACGTTTATTTCTTAAAATTTAAAGATATTTTTCATCTTTTTTTTTAATCACGCATAAATCTTTCTTCCATTTAAAAATATTTCAGTTAGAATAATAAAAATGGCTTGAAATGTTTAATTATAAAAAAAACGAACTTAAAATGTGAATTTTGTTCTTAGACTTGGAAATTTCAAACTTAGTCAGCTTTTCAGATCGTTTGTACTTGAATTTTTCCGGTTTAAGTACGTAATTCTTGATACTTATACATGTGGTGTTGTGTGTATGCCTTGTTTTTAATAACTTGTGAAAAAACTTAACTTTCACTTCCGATCACTGAAATAGACTCAAGGTATTTTTTGTTTTTAACTTTAAATTCTCTGATTTATGCAGTTAGTTTTCATAGCAATATTTGTTGTTAGACAAACTTAGGAGATACAAGTGGTCTAGAAATTTTTCAGTTGTAGTTGATTTATATTGGCTTGAAGCCGAAAAATTCGCTTTTAGGCAATCACTCGAATAGACTCAGAGGCAGCAATTTAGTTTCTGAAAAACTGTGATAAGGTAATGGATAAGGTAATGCAATTAAGAAAAATATATAAAACGGGTTGTGGCAAAGTTATAATTTCAGAGGAAAGGAACAAATATTAACATATCCAGACAGCAACCTTACAACAAGCTAGTAGTAGTCGTAGTAGTAGTAGTATATTTTATTTGGTATAACATTGGCTTGGTTTATAATTATCAGCCATAACTTAAGATATAAATACAGATTTGATTATTAAAAAAAAATTATTCGAATTCAAAGCATAATAACGTTTTACAATTATGAGTATATAAAAATACAATAAATATACAAAATATCAAGGGGATATTTAACAGAATGTTGTAAAACCGACGACAGTATCTCCCAGTTCTTTCCATTTAACCAGCTTAAAATATTGTTTTCAGTTAGGGCAGACTTATTGAAATACAAAACTGCGTTGTTCGCACAAGATTAGGCATATTCCGGTCAGATGCGTAATATCTTCAGTCACGCTGTGCAATCAGTGTTGAATGAGGGATTGAGATTGAGCATATAACATCGAGCGCGGCATATGATAGAAATTATTTTTATGTCAAAGCGGTCTTTAAAATAATTCTGGGTTCCAAGGTTGTAGTAAAGATTTTTATAGTTATTTCTGCATTCACTTAAAGGCGCCAAGTATTCAAAGTTCTCTCTTTCTCGGAGAGGCTTACCAAGACTCAGGACAAGCCAGATTTAAATCTACTTTATAGCAGATTTGGCTATGGCTTGCCCTTTCTCGAACACCTGCGATTTGCTTGATAATTGCATCAATTCAGCTACTAAATTGGGAAGTCTTTCACTGGGCAAAATTCTTTCCTGTTTGGAGTCGTATATGATTGAAGTCGCTCAACTTCTTCATACTTCACACCTAACCGCAGCTTTAAATAGGCGAAATTTGGTGCTTTCAAAAAAGTTTTTCCTTATGCTGTTGATTTCTTTCTTTGAGTCCTACAGTTTCTCCTTAAGGTGAGGTCTAAAGTTAATGTTCTCCGACCTATCGGATTACTCTAAGGCATTTTAACCTAGTCACAGTGTCTAGGACTTTTGTCTTTAGCACATTTATTTGCAAATTCCATAGCTGGCAGTAGTTGTGGAGTTTATTTATCATGCTTTGGGGCATTTCGGAAGACTCTGCCAGTAATGCCATATTATCTGCTTACCTCAAGGTTTTTACGTTGCATCCATTAAAATTAATGCCTTCGGGCAGTTAAGATAATATGTCGTCGAAGTATAGGCAAAACAGAAGTGGACTGAGAAGGCATCCTTGCTTCATAACGGTGTTGTTGTGGAACCATTCCGAGAACTCGTTTCCGCCCCATACAGAAAAAGAGTTGTGTTCATAAAGGTTCCGAATTGATAAATACTTAAAAATGATAAATACTGACTTAGTTTAAAAAATAAACTTCTACGGTTATTCGTATTGAAAAGCTGCCTTAAAATCTATAACGAACACTCTGTCCACTGTTGAGTCTCGTCGACGAAATCCAAATCCTCGACGAATACAACCAGGTTAAAAGTTGAAAATATATATAGAAGACTGTCTGTTCTGTCTTATATTTAAACAAAAAATCCATTAAATTATGGAAATATTATACAAATTCCTGTTTTTAATCGTTACTCTTATGACAAATAAAAGGAATAACAATTTGGTTTGTCTAAGATAAATACCACTCAGAGAGCTACTCGAAATCCAGTTTCTTCACTTTTCCAAAATTTTGAGGCCATGCCTTAAACACTTAAACAATAATACTCCAATACATTCCGCAGGAGTAGTTAAGATAGAGTAACCTTCTAACTCTGCTGATCTCAACACTATAGAGCAGAGCAGAGCAGAGCAGAGCAAGACGATTAAGTGTGAGAGTATTGGCATTGATGCGACGCAAAGTGTCTCTGACCTAGTTCATTTAATGCTTGCCAGCGACTGATTGGTTTTAAGCATGTGTTTACTTTCTTGACGACGAGCTCGGCATACGTTTGCTTTAGAGAACGTATGGGAATGGCTTTAGCGTAAAGTATATATGAATCTGGGAAACAAAAGATGTTGAATCAATAATTTATGAAGAAATTTAACACAAAGAAGAGAGATGTGTCCATTTTGTAATAATAACGAGAAGGCAAAGCTAACTTCGACTGTGCCGAAGTTTGAATACACTTGAAAAACTTTACTCCAGCTAATTTAACCGGTAAAATATATAGAGGATATAGATATCAGATATTTTAAATTTTTAAATCATGATAATAAAAATTTGATACCATAAAAAAAAACTTTTCTTAGTAAAACACATTTTTCGACCGATCGGTCCATGGCAGCTATAGCTATAGTCATCCGATTTTGATAAAATCTTCCAGAATTGTGTTAACGCAATAAAACTAAATATACCAAGATGACGCTACATGGAAAATAAAAAAGTTTTTCCCACTAGAACTAGTTTTTTGACCGACCGTTAATGCGCAATTCACGTGATATTTCCCACAAATATGTAAAATCACTAAAACAAATAACCAAGATTGTGACCACAATGAATAAAGTTTTCCACTAAGACTTATCACCGACGCCTAGGCAGCATAAGATAGCACCGATCCGACCGGTCCGACAATTAGTTGCGTCAGAAAAAAGAAGACTCTGGCAAAATTCGCCGATAGCTTTAAAACTGAGGACTATCGCGTACACAACGACGACAACACGACGGACGGACGCCGGACTCGGCCGTCGTCCTGATCGAATATATAGTTTTGGGGTCGGAAATGAATATCATGCGTTACAAACTCTGGCAAATTATACACTTTTCTGTATAAAAATGTTCACATATTCATTTGACAATAGTGGATAAAATAAAGTTGTGGTAAGTTGTCAAGCAAACTTGACAAAAAATAGTTCTTCATCACTGCAACTTATCAAACGGCCCTCTTATTATTGACATTTTTCCAAAAAAAAAAAAAAAAATTGTGTAATTATTTTTGCAATTCAAATTAGCTTGAATTTCTACCCTCTCTCACATATTGTTTATTAATGCCAGAAGTGCCAACTAGCGAACCCAACTAACTCAGATTCAATATTCTCCTCGTGTTGATGCTTTTAATTAATGTGAAATCTAATTGGGGGAAAAAGTGCTACGCACGCTGAACGGCGCGTCGCCGTTGTGCGTGAGCGAGAATCTATCTACAGTGTTAATTGAAATTTAATCTAACCAACGCTTACCCAACGCAGAAAGCTGTTGAGATGTGATGAGAATTGGGAATGAGAGAATGAGCCGGAGAATGGCACAGCAAATGGCACAGATTAGAAACATTTGTGCGACTAAATAGGCTGGTGAATACGGATGCGCGGCACAACTTTCCATTCTTTGATAGTTTCCCAGACTCCAGCGCGAAGTTCGTACTCGGTGACTTGGCTGACATTGGCTATCTGCTCTTTAATATCTATCGCTGGAGACCGGCCTTAAATCAATTGCCTGACTGCCTGACTGCCTGCCTGGGCAGCGGCTTTCTTCTTGGTCGCCACGTTTCGTGTTGTCACCATACGACTTTAATTTATTTGATTTTCTCAGGCAACTTGGCCAAAGTCGTCGGCACAATGTTGGCTTGTTGCATTTCTTTAATTTATGGCAGTTTTTGCAGCACTTTGGCATAGATTCAGAGACCATTTAGATATATTTATAGTATGCACCCCATGCAAAGTAATCAGCATCAAGTTCAAAATTAACGAGTTGTTGCCAGTTCTCTCCCTAATGAAGCGCTCCTCCGGCTTAATATCTCGCCGAGTTTGACTCAAGTGGTTTTTTGTCTGAAGTGTAACCTACCATTAGGTTGGAGTGCTTGTATGTTGTGGCTGTGCTCTAGAAAATATTTAAAATATTTATACATCACTTCAAATTGGGAGGTTGCTTCATCAGCAAAGGGGGTCTTTTTTGTTTTGATTATGGAAATATATATTTTGAAGAGGTTTTCTTTAAGTCCAAGCCTAGCTAACGAGGTGAAATGTGACTTTAAAATGTTGTCGCTGATATGACTTACATTATAACTTATTACTTTGTTATCCATTATCACGTTAGTTCTTTTGCAGTTACAACTTGGGTAGCAGTGCCTTTGGCCCTAAGGCCAGATCCTGTCTACACAGCATAATTGTCACATGATTAATTCCACAGTCAGCCAAAACTAAGTCAGTGGCAAGATAAATGTTATGTACACTTGGAAAAAAAAAACAAAGTAAGAAAAGGCAAATACTTAAGATTATACAAGCTTACAGTTTTTATAAGTTTGCATTGATAAGGCCTTAAGGCAAAAGTTTTAAGACTAAAGTAAGTAAACTGAAAGGATTTTCTTACTAAAATAAATGCAACTGATCCTAACTTTAAATTTGAGTAAACAAATAGGGTTTACCCAAAATTATATCAAAATCTTGTATTTGATGGAAGATTTTGTGACATCTAAGATTTAGTCTTTCTCTTCAACTTGGTGAATTTCATCATGTGTCGAAAGATTTCGTATTATCCCTTTTCACAAAAATAAATGTTCTAAATCTGACATTAAAAACTATAGGGGAATTTCTAAGTTATCAGCTATCCCGAAGCTTTTCGAACTAGTAATTGTGTCCCAGCTTCTACACTCTTGTCGCTTAATAATATCGCCTGCCCAACACGGGTTCGTAAAACGCGGTTCCACTTCGACCAATCTTGTCAAATTAACGTCTCTTGTAAATATTGCGTTCCGGAGCAAAATGCAGATTGATGTTATTCACACTGACTTCAGCAAAGCTTTCGATTCTGTGAGTCATAACTTTTTGGTTTATAAACTAAGTCGAGATTTATACGATGAAGTAAACTTCATGAAGTTTTCTTAGTAGGCGAGAGATTTTAATGTATTTTTAAACCATTCGTTTAACAGATCACGCCTACTTAAAAAAACTTCATGAAGTTTGCTTCATCGTGTAAATCTCGACTTAGTCTTCTGTTTGTACCCATAGGGTCGTTTCTAAGTCCCCTCACACCGGGATTATTCATGCAAATTTAAGAGTTTTCCACAGATATTATTGCATTGTCGTGCTCCCATGTACGCAGATGATGTAAAACTGGTCCCCATTGCTCTTACAACAGCATCAGGATGCATTTTACAGATGGTGTTCCCTTCGTTTTCTACCATTTATCAATGCTTTTCCATCCGATGCACATCGTACAAGTTTCAATATGCTGATAATGCCATTCCATTCGAGCGTGTTTACACAGTAAACGACCTATGTATACGATTTCCTTTAATAGTCAAATTTCTATCATTGCAAATATAGCTATGGGCGTTCTCGTCTTTATTAAGAGACGATCGAAGAAATTTACTGACCCTTACATTACAAGGTCACTCTATGTCAAATTAGTCAGACCCATACTCGAATACTGCTCATGTGTTTGGTAGCCGCAGTACCTCCAACTTTAAAAAGTCGTAAAGTTTGTCACAGTATTATATTCCTTCAAAAATTTTTCACTGAATTAATTGACTTCTGTGCCCTTCTAGGCCTTATTAATCTGCACGTGCCTTCATCTGCTTCGGTGACTGAAAACGGTTAATTTGGCATTGACACAACAGCAAGCGCAATGAGCTAGTGCTGTCGGTATGCTGACATCGCTGTCGCTGCGGATTTGCCATGATCACTTAATACGGACGTGTCAATCACTGAATTAGAGATACGAGGGAGTGAGCTGGCTGAGACAAAAGTGCCAAAAGCTACCCATCGCTGATTTAAACTCTGAATTTCACATTCGATAAATAGTTTGTTAAAAAAAAATTAGAAATTGAACTAGTTCAATACCAGTTCCGACCGGTATATAAGTTGTTTATAGCTATATCTCAGATATTTTTAAAGCTATGAATATGGAGTTAGATATTTTACTGAACCAGTTTAAAAGTGGTTCAGAGCCATTTCTCAGATGTTAAATAAGCTTTAAAATTTGAATTCAGTATATAGGTTCAAATCTGGTTCCGAGCCAGTTTGAACCGGCCCAAAAGTGGCTAGTAGCATTAAATTTGGAGATTGGTAATTGGAAGTAAGATATTATTCCGTCTTAGAAGAGGCTTCAAACCAATTTGAACCAGTTCAAAAAGGGTTCTTACACTCAGAAAAAAAGTACGAGAACTTTGTACTTAAATCAAGTGCAAACGGTGTCTATAATAAGCCAAGTACATAAATACTTGATACAAGTACAAAATACTTGGTTAAAGTAAAAAGCTTTGCATTATCTCAGCAATTATAGAAATAAATATTTTTTATCTTAGAAACTGGTTCCAAACTACTAAGTTTGTGAAGAGAAAATCTTAGCCGATTCTAACTTAATTCTAAACTTTCTCGAAAAGGTACATATTTGAAGATCTACAAAATTACTAAGAAAGAAAAATTTTGTTTATGAAATTAAATTACTTCCAAGAACGAATTTTCCTTCCTCTCTTTTATTTTTTATTTTTCCAAGTGTACATACATACATTGTCAGTGTGCGAATAAACAACAATTTCTATTGGGGAGCTGTACAAATGTTATGCATAGCATTGGACAACAGACACAAAACGAGAATTTATTTTTTTGGTCATTTATCATCCGGACAAGAAGCAACAACAACAACAACAACAATTACCACAAATATAAGTGACAATTTTCATCCATTTTCAAGGCGCGCTACGACCACACGGCGTATGAGCGATGATAATAATTTTTCGGGTAAAGCCAAGCCAGCAAAATGTTGTTGTTGTTGTTGTTGAACAAATCGATAAATGTCCAAGCCAGGCAGTAGAAGGAGTGCCCAACCAGCTTTCATCCAAATGAATCAGAATTATGCGACGCAAGTTCGCTGCTGCTGTTGCTGCCAAATTGTGAGAGGCGTAGGAGATGCAGACCCGGAGACGCTTCAAACCGGTTTCCGGGCTCTGTATGCAACCGGCATTTATGTAAATTAAAAATTATTTTGCCTGTAAAAATTCAGTGGGAATTGTTTTTGGCAAGCGGCAATGTTGTCGTCGTCGTCGTCGTTCTCTGTGGGCTCCCCCTTCTTTTTTGCAGTTTCTGTTGCCAGAACCATTCATGGCAATGGCAGTGGCAATTGTGAAAAACATTTGCTTTTTAACTACATTGGCTGTTAAGCAGCAGCAGATATAAAAGATAGTTATTGTTATTATTTTTGGAGACAGTTTAAGCAAAAAAAAAAACAAATGCCAGGGTTGGATTGAAAGTTTTCTTTTCATTTCTTTTAGTATAAACACATACGAACTTTAATATATTCCAACCTAGCTCCCCCTTATGCCTCGCCTGTCTGCCATATATGGCTGCATAGATTATGCAGTTGGCTTCAGTTTATGATTGCCAAATCCAATATATGTCGTGCACTTTGGCAAGTCCCTGGCACTTGCTGCAATTTGGCCTGCCGCTTGCACGCATATTTCGCTCCTCGTACACATGATGGCGGCGCACCCGTTTCCGGTTGATGGGGCCAACGTTGTGATTATCGGCAGACGGGCAAACCGCAGTGAGAAAAAAAAATAACGCACACACACAGAAAATTGCTGTCGCAGCAGTAAGCTGCAAAATAAGCCAAAAATATGCGTTATCAAGACGGGGCCAATAAAAAAACACACACACACACATATTTCGCTAGCCGGGGCGCACAGCTGGAGGAACAACAACGCCGGACAGTGGAGTAAGCAAGTGCATTAAAATAATCAAAATTCAAAAATTTTTATTTCTATGAGAAGGTTTGAATTAGAGATTAATCAGTTCCGAAATGAGATTTTTCTAATTTCTTTTTTCTAATTTGTTCTAATTTTTTCTAATTTTTTTTTTTTTCTAATTTTTTCTCATTTTTTATCATTTTTTCTAAATTTTTCTCATTTTTCTTTGTGCCGGTACTTCAAACGGCTGCCCTAAAAAGTAGGCAATATAAATTTCCAATGCATTGGGCAGCCATTGCAATGGCTTCCGGATGCCGGTCTCTAGAGGTATGCAATAGAATTAAAAAAAACTCAAGCCCAAAAAAGTAGGCAATGCGTATCAACGTTAATTATTTCTAAGCAAACGGATCACTGAAAAATGGTAATATAAAATGAAAAAAAAATGTTTTTGACAAAAATTCAATTATGTATGAAAACTACATATCTGTATTTAATTTTTTTTTTATTTCTGTAAAATAATTTCTGAAATTATCAAAGGAAAATATTCAAATCTCCGGCATTGTCAAGTCATTTCCGTAACTGTGTTTTTTTAAGATGGTTGTCAAAAGTTCTCGAAAACTTTTTAACCCATCTTAATAAAATTTGACAGACGTTTTCGTGGTACAATTTCCGAGAACTTGGATTAAGGATTTTCTTTTTTCAATCACAATTATTAAAAAAAAAAAGTTTAGAAAATTTTCCCAAAATTTGCATTTTTTTGTAAAAAGGTCTGCCAAAAATCCAATTTTTTTTTCCTTCGTCCAAAGTCTAGTTTATGGTCATTACTAAAACACAAACTTTTTTCCACTTCAGATGATCCCGTCATGAGTTCTACTGTCAACGCCGAAGCACCTTTTTACCGAGACGTCACCAGAAATGACGTCACAATGGCGCAGTTTGAATATTTTTCTTAGAAAATTTCAGAAATTCTTTTTGAAATATGCAGTAAAAAGTTTGAATAAAATATTTTATTTTTTATAAAATAAAATTGTTGAAAATATACCTTTTTCCCCATGTAACACCTTAAGCTGTTTAGCAAATAAATCAAATTCCAATCAGGCTCATTTGAGCAACTGATTGCGATTTCAAAAAATTACAAAATGGTCAGCTCAAATCACAAAAAAGTTCTTTAAAAACCCATTTACCCTGGCCTACTAGGGTTAAACTTCAATCAGAAAATATACGAAATAGCAGGCGCTTGCGTCGTAATGCAATGGATGGCAACTACCCAGCAAGCAATATGAGCGTTTTCCGACTCTTTTCAGACACTTTTTTATGAGCATTCACCGTCATAATGTGTCCAAAAGAGAGTCAGGAAAGAGGGTTTTTTCTATGAAAACGGTCGCATTTAATGTGGATGATTTCGAATTCCTATCTGGTGCATTCACCCTCATTATGAAGCATTGAAAACCCTAGAAAATTCTCATAAAAGTTGCTTTTTCAGGCACTTGAATCGACTTCTGAAAGGTTCTTTTTAGACACTTACTGGAGTGCAAATTTATTTGCAAAAAGTGCAATAAATAAGAGACTAAAACTAAATTACTTTAAAAATTTTAATAATATATTTATATTTGACTTAAACTCTAAAAAAATTTAAAAAATATTGCACTAACCGAATTTTGTGAAAAATTGAATCGTCTTGTTTATCGCATGAATCTGCATTCCGTTATTTTCAGCGCTCACTTATTACTTACATTAATTCCGAATATGCTCAGACATAAGAGCTTTTTATGAGCCCGTGCTTAGAAAACACTGAATGTGCTCCGAAAACGCTCCGAATTATTTAATTTAATTTATTCTTAATATTCATCCTAGTGTTACAAGTAAAAACTTAAAGTTTATAACACTAGTCACAACATATATCAAACAATAAAGACATTAAGAATTAATCCTTAACCTAAGTAGAATATAATTTATTTTTATTTATTAATATTTTTTTTTTCTTTTTTTTATTATGTGTTTACTCCAAGAACGCTCTTAAGCTCGGCTCTTTTCAGACACATAATTTTGAGCGCTCCTAGCTTTGCTTGCTGGGATAATAGCCTCATTCCACTACGTTCACATATACCGATATGTACATATTTTTTTTTAAGAACGATTCCACTAGGATATGTAAAATGTACATATTTTTCAGGTTTGTTGACAATTTGACAGCTGATTTTTGTTTGATTCGATTTGTGTTTGCCTAACAAACAGTAAAATGTTCGATAAAAAAGAGTTTTCGTGTGGACAAACACAACTTTAAAGCAGGGATCGCCAAGAATTTTTTTACTATTTTTTTGTACACTAAACTACAAAAAAAAAACTTTAAGAATAGAATTTTTTTTTAAATTGCCGGCAATTTTTCAAAAAAACATTGAATAATATGCTTGAGGTACGGGCCAGAATTACATCAATTCTGATCATAACCTCATTTACCGTTTTCCATTCCGATTACCTGGAGTCGCGGAATCATGGTTACCACCTATACACCTTTTTTTTTGTGACCTTAAGTGGCAGGTCGATAACTTGTTGAACAGCCCTCGAAATCCAAAATAAATTTTTTTATTTGTTTATTTAATTAGTTAATAACAATAAACAAAAAACCAAATTTAAAAAGCTGTTTTGGTTCTCTCTACCGAATTTTAAAAAAAAACACTCAAAAAACCATGTTCAAATCAGTTGCATTTCGCGCATTAATGTTAGCAGATCGACGTCGGTTTGCTAACCAGAAAATCCGATAATTATCGCAAAGCAAGTATAAAATATATTCATCTATAATGTGGATCTTTTAATAATGCTGATTACTATATGTTTTTGAAATCTGAAAAACCGCATCGCCCAAATAAAGCAGAAGAATACTTTCCTATCCACCATAATTGACTTAATTAGCCCCTCGCGACTATGAATAATTTTCAGAACTTTGAATGCTAATGTTATAGCTGTAACAGAAAGAGTTCTTCAAATTGCTTCAGATATAGTTTTTCTCGAATTTCTAACCAGTTTGTGTACCACTGTGCGTGTGTGCAAGTGGAACATTTGCAGTTGAATTGCTATTGACGCCATTTTGCATTACTTTGCATAACCAGCATGTGTGTGGAAACCCCTGTGAGTGTGCGTGTGTGTGTGTGTCTAGGAGAAAAAAAAACACGAGATGTACCGCTGTGCCTGTATTTAACCATAAACTGTGCTTTTATGGTCATTATAAAAGCCTTTTTTGTTCCTCTACATTTATTCTTTACATTATTCTTTTGTATGAGTGGCCCGTTAGCAGCGTTAAAGGGTGAAAAGGTACTGCCCCTGTTTTCGCGCCTGTCAATTCCTGTTTGATCAACTTGACTGAAACCAATCAAATTTGCTCGTGTTTTTCCGATTATTACGCTCATTACATAGAAAAACATTTCACTTGTGTTTTCTTTTTTTTTTTTCCTGGGATTTGTTATTATTTTTGTGCTTCGTTGAGTTTTCACAGCTCGTCGGAAATGCCAGCGTATACACACGTGTGTGTATAGGAGTGGAGTGGGATAAAAGTCAGTTGGTGACCCCTTTTTTTTGCTGTTCAAATCCTTTCAACTCTCAGCGCGCGAAATTCATTTGTTAACCCGAAAAGGACGCTGCCTAATCCACTGCAGTCGCGACCCAAGACCCTGACAGCGTTTGCTTTTCACCCGAAATGATTGATGAAGGTATTGGGGACAGAAAAAAACAAAACAAAAAACACGGAAAAAGAAAACAGAAAAACCATTTAAATGCATTAAAGTATAAATTGGTGTCAGCTTTAAATTGAAGAAGTAGAAAGACAAAAGATACTAAAATGGAATTTGGAAGTATAAAAATTCTAAAAAAAAAATCGGTTAACTTAAAATATTGAGGAATAAGAAATACTTGGAATAAGAAACTAAAGACTAGTTTTCTTTTTTTTTCAAACAATGGGCTCGTTCAGCAGAGACACTTGATCACTGATCAGCTTAATAAAACTACTCTAATTATGTAGCATACTTCTAGGTGGACTTGTTAAAGTGACATTTGGAAAAGCTCCATTTAAATATCATATTAAACACAAGAGGAAAAGTAGGAAATTACCAAGAAATGTATCATTGATCACAGGGCCCAATTCTGATACCTGATCATCGATCATCGATTTTCAGCTGATGTTTATTTAATCATTTCTCATTTTCTAAATGGCGAAATAAAAATTGTTTATGTAATTTTTGTACACACCAATCAAGCTAGACAATCTTTATACATACAAACACATGTTCAAATGCATGTACATTTCTCTTGGAAAAGTGGGCGGTGGAGGCGTCAACAAATTGAGCGTCACACGCATAACTCAAATTTGGCTGTAACACCCACAAACCATACGAAGGGAGGCGGTCATTAAATTTTTACAGCAAAAGGCGAAGCGCAAGTTGACAACTCAAACACATCACACATACACACACACACAAGCACAGACATACTTAATTTATATAGCATACTTATGGGAGAACCCAACACAAACATACTAAAAACGCCGGACAGTGTCATTAAGGCATAAAAACTGAGAAACGAGGTAGAGAAAAAAAAAAGCGAAAATCATTAAATTAACATGACAAATGACAACGATCCGATAAAAACCCTAACATGCAGGCGGCAGTCTCGCTTGCATGTGCTCGGCAAACTGCAGCCGAGACGACAGTCAACACTATAATAAATCCGTAAATATAATAGCCAAGGATACTTTGGTAATTGGGCGAGCTTATGCTTAACGGCGCTTTAATTTATGCTGAGAGCCCCCCCCCCCAACAAAAACCCACCCATTCAACCATCCATCCATTCACCCCAACAGGTTCCAGGCTATAAAATGTCGCGGTCGCGGTTGCCGTCACTTGTTTATGATTATGTCCATGTGTGTGTGTGTGTGTGTTTGGTAGGCGTGGTCAGGCTGCCATGCATTAAAATACCAGCATGGTCACTGCTGGTGGCCCCCACCTGAGCACAGTGGGACTTTATGAAGATTTCTAGCTGGAATCTGGGGCCTTTAAATTTTTTATAAAAATTAATAACAAATGAAGCCGATCAAAAAAAAAGTTTCTGGCTTCAATCTTTAACCTTGATATCCTTGCTTTAGCTCCCTCCTTCCATTATAAAGCATACTATCATAACCAGCTGCCTTTCAGGCAAAACTGAAAGCAATTGCCACCCGTTTTAAACCTTTGTTCATGCCCATAAATTCAGTATTTGGTCGCTCTACCTTTGCTTTTCCACTGTAACCGCTTTTAGTCCATCGCATTTGTGCCTCAACACAGCGGAAGCGGAAGTTGATACACATTTTACTGTTGTTGTTGTTGTTGTTGTGGCTGTTGCTGCTTGGTGGGCACTCTTGTGCTTTTATTACAATGTTTTCTTTTGCGTTATTTTTTTATGATTATTTTGCATATCGTTAAATTAAATGTACAAAAAATATATTTACGTATTTTTTATTTGACTTTTAGATCCCAAGTGGGAAACGTTTTCATAAACTTGTCTTTAAAAAAAATGTAACCACACGCCCAAAAAGAATCACCAAAACAATTTTTCAATCTATTCTTTTTCTACTAAAAACACCTTTACCAGGGGGTGTTTTTTTTAAATTCTGCAGAGAAAACCATTATTTTTTTTATTTGGTTTTTTGTTTAGTGTTATTTAATAAATAAAAAAAAAATTGGGAAATTCGAGGGCTGTTAAAAAAAAGTTATTTAGGTCTACTAAAAATGGTCGACAGGTAGTAGTCACGATTCCGGGACTTCAGTCTATCCGAAATGAAAACGGTAAATGTGGTTATGATCAGAATTGATGTACCTCTGGCCCGATACCTCAATCATTTTTTTAATATATATTTTTTTTTAAATGGAGGCAACTTAAAAAAATAGATTTTTAAAGATTTTTTTTTAGTTTAGTGTAAAAAAATAAAAAAATTTGTTTCCTCTTGATTGAGGTACGAGCCAGAATTACATCAATTATGAGTCAGTTGCAACATGGCTGATCAAATTCGATTCCGTAGAACCGGAGCAATCAGGTTTTTATTTTTTTTTTTTTTTTTTAATTAGTTTGATTTTTTAAATAGAGTAACCCTAATAAAATTTTTTACAATTTACTGTTACTTTTAAGTAACTTATAATGTAATAATGGTATGTCCCAGCAATAATTATAATGGAAAACAATAAAAATTAAAAAAAAAATTTTTTTAGGTGGAAACCCCCCTTATGTATGAATTAAAGAAGTGACTTGGCGTTAAAGCTTCCTTTGCCAATACTAGGCAACAGTCAAAAAAGCTTTTTCTCGAACGGATTTTTTTATAGGTATAGGCACGGATCCCGGTTTGGAGTAAATGCTCCAAAATGGATCGTTTTTTTCATGTTGGCGCACTGAAGCCCTTTATTGCAAAATGGAGCTTTTTGAGCAAAGAACAATGATTTTTATGATAAATTTAACACTTAACCAACACAAAAATTGTTCGAATAGAATTTACAGACAAGTAAATGTCGCTAAAACTGAAACCCTAAAAGTGATCGAAACAAAGTGTCAGGTAAAAGCTCTTCCCAAAAATTAAAAATTTACCCAGTGATATGTGCTCCCTGCTAAATTAGTGTAGAACAAAATATTTGTGGGTTGGAGAATTTTCGAACTTTATAATAGGATTCTTATAAGACTAAGTAAAAACAAATTTTATTTGGAGTTGAGCGTCAACATATACAAAATTCTCCATATGTTTGTTCAATAAATGACTAAAAACCGTAACTGTTATAACTTTTTGGATAAAAATTTTGAAACAACAATTATTTTCTAATTTTTAAATAAAAATTTTAAAATAATCGTTATTCTTTTGATTTTTAAATAAAAATTTTTTTAATGGTAATTTTTATTTAAAAATTTTTGCAATAACAGTTAAAACTAATTTTTATTATAAAATTTTAAATTAATTTTTATTTTGTAATTTTTATTTTAAAAATTACTTTTTAACTGTTATGAAAAATTTTATAATAAAAATTACTTATCTAGTAGGCGATCGTAAATCATAGAAAGTCTTTGATAGAAGGAAACAAGATTTACTTAAACCTACTAGATTAGTAATTTTTATAAAAAATTTTGCAATAAAATTTTTTTTTACAATTAAAAAAGTAATTTTTATTATAAAAATTACAAAATAAAAATTAATTTTTATAATAAAAATTAGTTTTAACTGTTATTCAAAAATTTTTATATAAAAATTATTATTTAACTGTTAAAAAAAAAAAACTAAAAAATCAAAAATTATAATATAACAATTTCAAAATTTTTTTGTGATAAAAATTGCAAATAAAAATTTATCCCATTTAATGACTCGCCATTCAAAATTATGAAGATTCATGTACTCAATTTTTTCAGGGGATCCATATTTCGTAGTAATTTCTTTCACTTCCACGTCCGTGCTTAAAACAAATAATTGAGTTCCGAATTACTAATCGATTTTCGTGTAAGCGTTTCTATTTTAAATTCAACATGTATTGTTACCTACCTAATTATAATATATATAATATTAGAATCACTTCATCTTATCCTTAACGGATCACTAAACACATTTTGGGACGAGTGGAAAAGAGGACAAAATTATGTACCATGTTGTTATTAAGGCATGAACTCAGATGACAAAAAATTTAGTTCGGCACAACAATTCATATAAATAAGGAAGCTATTCAAAAGTATTTAGATTTCATTGTGTGAACGCAGCCTAAGCTTTTTTTTCAAGTACTCTAAATAAATTTATAATATGAAAAACCATGTGTTTATTTATCTTTTTATTTGACATAATATAGACCGTCTTTTTTGTTTTATTAAAATTAAGCCTTTTAAAACCAAATTTTTTTCTAAAATGGAGACTAAATTTTTTTGTAGCAATAAATTTTTTTTTTATACTGTGGATATAGGACGAACAAGTTTTTCGTAATTTATTTTTGTTGTCTAAATAACTTTTAAAGAATTTTCAAATTTAAAGATTTTTTTTTTATGTTTTATTTTTGGCCATTTTTGGTTGTGGTTTTGTTTGCCTTAAATTTTCTATGTCAGATCTCCCACAACAAAATACAGGCGGTCGATTCGAAGCTCGATTATAAGGGTTAATTTTTTTTGTGTTGTTGGACTGCCCCCTAAAAAAAATTTCATACCCACCGCTGTTCTAGGCGTAAAAATCAATTTTCAATATTTTTTTCCATTCCGATCAGATGAACTTTATTCGAGTTATAAGTAAATCAAACAATTACGCTGGGCAGCACCGGCCGCAACCGTGATGGGCAGCAACTACACATTTTTATTATTAAATATACAAACTTTAGCAGGTACAGAGTATTTTACAGTCGGACTTGACCGACTTTCTTGCTTTGTTATATATAATTTGTGCTTTTAGGGCAGAGCTGGTAAAACACATTTGAATTGAAGAGTTCACCTTCGATTAGCACTCCATCCATTGTGATTCACTTTAAGTGCTTCGTCAATTGCTTTATTACCATCTCTTCCCCCTCATGTTCCTTTTTGTCTCTACACACATTCAGCGTATTACCCCCAGCACTTAGTAAGTGTGCTTAGTAGTTTCGTGTTCATACATAAATTATGTTAATACCATCAAACGAGAGTAACTAGCCATAAAAACACTAAACAAAGCACTTATATAAACCAAACTGTTTACCGAGTGTATACAAGACACAGATAGAGACTCATAGAATCCGCCAAAAAAGGTAAATTAAAGGACCGCCCAACAGGTTAAGGGAGAGCGGGTGGTATAGTACATATAAGCGATGGCGGTCAATGTGCATGCACCACTTTATTGTCTGGTCATTAAAAGCGCCAAGAGGTCCATAAAAGCGTTGAAGAAAATTAAGTACTGTGTGCCCAAATAAGCAAAAGGGGAGGAGTACGTTATGCAAAAAGCTGGCTAATCTCTTATTTATTGGCAAACATCTTATTACAAAGCACCACAATCGGATATAATAATTTTCTTCGAGGTGGTACCACTGCTGGAACCGCAAGCTTCCACCTTACGTACGATATCCATACCCTCCACCACTTTGCCGAAAACGACATGTTTATTATCCAACCAGGGTGTGCTCTCGGTGCAAATAAAGAACTGCGAACCATTGGTATTGGGTCCCGAATTGGCCATGGATAGTATGCCGGGTTGAGTATGCTTCAAACTGAAATTCTCATCCTGAAATTTCTCACCATATATGGAACGACCGCCGGTGCCATTTTGATTGGTAAAATCACCGCCTTGGCACATAAAATTCGGTATAACACGATGAAAGGGTGAACCCTTATAGCCATAGCCCTTCTCTCCGGTACACAAAGCAAGAAAATTGGCCGCAGTTTTGGGCACCACATCGCTACGTAGCTCCATGACAACACGTCCCAGTTGCTCCTGTCCGGCCTTAATATCGAAATAAACACGTGGCAGTGACATCTTTTGTTCTATAGATAGAAAGAGATATATGTAATTGAGGTATATGAAAGAGGGTTTACTTACCGTTTACTTCAAAGAAAATGTTCACTGAAAATATATGCTTTTAGAGGTCTTTACAGTTCAAGCTGTGAATTCCAACTGAGGAATAAAGAAAACATTTTGTCTTACAATGTCTACAAATGTGAATGCTAGGCCTACTTGGCTGAAAAATTTTTAAAATTATTTTATTATTATACGAGGGCAGTTTTATCAGTCAGTGATTTTTTTTTTTGAATTTATGTTTTTTTTAGATATAAATTTTGTGATTAAAAAAAATTATTTTTCTATCTAGCTAAATTTAAAACAGCTTTTTTATACCCTTGCAGAGGGTATTTTCAAATTGTCACGATGTTTGTAACGCAGTGAAGGAAGCATTTCCGACCACATAAAGTGTATATATTCTTGATCAGCATGACGAGCTGAGTTCATTTCCGTATGTCCGTCTGTCCGACTGTCCGTCCGTCCGTCCGTCCGTCTGTCCGTCCGTCCGTCTGTCCGTCTGTTTCTATGCTATCTCCTCCCTCAGTTTTAAAGCTATCTTTACAAAACTTTGCAAAAAGTCCTTAAATACAAATACGCTGCACATTTGTCGGAATCGGCCGGATCGGATGACTATACCATATAGCTGCCATAGGAACGATCGGTCCAAAAACTAGTTCTAATGAGAAAAACTTTTTTGTCACTAATCGTAGTATATATTAGTTTTATATGCTTCCACACAATTTCGAAAAAATTGATCAAAATCGGATGACTATAGCATATAGCTGCCATATAAACGCGCGGTCCAAAAACTAGTTTTAGTGGGAAAAACTTTTTTGTTTTCCATTGTAGCGTCACCAAACGTGGTATATATTAGTTTTATATGCTTCCACACAATTCTGAAAAAATTCATCAAAATCGGATGACTATAGCATAAAGCTGCCATATAAACGGTCGGTCCAAAAACTAGTTCTAGTGAGAAAAACTTTTTTGTTTTCTATTGCAGCAACACCAATCGTGGTATATATTAGTTTCATATACTTCCACACAATTCTGTAAAATTTTATCGAAATCGGATGACTATAGCATATAGCTACCATATAAACGGTCGGTCTAAAAAATAATTCTAATGAGAAAAACTTTTTTGTTATCAATGGTAGCGCCTTTTAAAAACTGCAAGGGTATTTAAAACATCGGCGTAGCCGATGTTAGCCTTCTATTTTTTATATTTAAAATTGTATTATCAATTTTTTTAGCTCTGAAAATAGCTAAATAATATAATCAAATATCACTAGGCAACAGCCAAATTTTCATTTGGTCAAAACCGATTTTTTTTTTTATATAGGTAGATATTTTTATATAGACGAACAAATTTATAAAATATTTTTTAAAGAATTTTTATATTTTCCGTAATATATTTAGGCCGATTTTTGTCAGTGGTTTTTCATATTATGCCATTGCTTCCATTATCCTACACCGATTTGAAAATGTAATATACGAAATATATAAATAAATAAAAGTCACCGACTTACTATTTAAAATTCCCCAGCTAGCCTTGGAATATACTTAAAAACACACAAAAATATATACACCTAAATTTTCTCAGCTAGGGAATTTCGTAATAACTTAAAAAATAAATAAAACCATGTCCTGTTATACCTATGGTAAATATTATGCACTCATTACCTCACCGCATAATAATCGCAAGCTTCTACGTGGTTTTTCTCTGCCCACCATTCAAAATATTCTAGATGCAGGTAAGTTTTCTTAGTATTCCACATCAGATCACCGTATAACCTTATTCTTTCAGCTAACGAGGTGGGCATCTGTGGTGAATTTGTTATGAGTGCTGAGACCCATGCCATCATTGGGGACGAGCACGCTTTGCGACTTTCTTTGGAGCAATCACATAGGATTTTAGTCGTTGACTCTTTGGATGTGGTAGATCGCTTGACTAAATACTCCTCGCCAGATGGGCCTTTAAGCTTAAATTTGCATGATATAGAAGCTCAGGATATTAAGGATGTGCATGGCGATAAATTAAGAGAGCTGCGTGCACAATTTATTTATGTGGTGCGTTCATTTAACAAATTTATAAAACAATATACAAATAAGAAGGAGACTGAGGCCTAAGGAACTGGACAGGACTACCATCGAGAGAGGCAGTTAATGCGAAATTCCCTAAGCTGAATGAATAAACATTTTAAAGATGCAATAAAACGGTGAAACTTCATTAATTCTTTCAATTCAACTATGTAGACCAGCGGTGGGCAAGCCCTGACTTTCAAGCCCTTGCTTGAACTGAAAAATAACAAAATCAAAATGCATACAATTCTTGCGCCAGTTTCCACAAGCAGACGGCAGCAAACACAAAATACACGCAGTGTGAGCGACCAAGATTTGGGCGCACAAGCCGCCGGCACCACACACAAGTCTTTTATTCAAATTTGAATAGCACCAGAGTAATAAATTTGTAAAAAAAAAACCAAAACTACAGCTTATGATGTATTAGATCCAATTGTCTGAACTAACAGCTCCAATTATTTTCAAGTTAAAATTTATCAAAAAACCTTTTTACTCCAAAATAAATTTTAAAGCTTTTCTTTAAAAGATAAATCAGATCTCGTAAACCGTTGTTACGTTTCTTCGACACAATCTAGATCAGTATGTTCTTTCAAACAATTGGTAAGCCCAGAAGATGCAAAAATCCGGAGAAATAGTTTTAAAATCTTACGGTTGTTGTTGGGCAACTCTTTAGCACTATAAGTAAAAAGGTTGATACGGGTTTTAGACCCCTCATTGATTTTGCTAGTGAAAGTATCATTTGCTATGGATATTTTGTATCGATAGTCAGCGATATATGTTTTTTGATAAAATAACATAGTTTTCTTAATAATAAATGTTTGGGGGGTAAACGAGCCGGAGCTCCCCAACCCAAAAAATAAAATAAGTTTGACAAAGAAATTTCATTTACTTTATAATCGTGCAAAACTTCTTCAAGATTATAGGGAAAGAATACACAAGTTGAAAAAGAAAACATATCAACAACAAAAACATAAAATTAAAAAACGAACTTAGAAATATTTTTTTCCGTCATATTTGGTTACAAGATACTTTAGAAGACCGTTGGGTACTAATCCCTTATTAGTTCATTCCATGTGGAAAACTCAGAAGTCCCAAATTTTTTTTGGTTCTAAAGCTCAAAAGCGCTATGCCAGCAAGGCGTAAAGCATTTGGCAACATCCAAGACGTAAAATATCGTCATCTATTATATCCGTTAGTAGAAATATGGGGATCGTCGAAAATATTCCAAAAAAATATTTGATAACCGAATATCGCGTTAGTAAAATATAAATATCGTCGACAATATTCGAAAAAAGTATCAAACTCTATCGTTCAAATATATTCATTTTAAAATAATGTGAATATTAGCACATCACAGTAAAGCGGGGGTCGGCAATATCAGCAGAGATTTTGCCACTGGCAACTGACACATTTAAATGATTCACTTTCATTTTGAATATTTTGTTGAAATTTCCCATGCTATATCTAATTAATTATTTTTAGATTTTTAGATATTATAAAAAAATTTCAATAAAAAAAAAAATTAAGCACTTTTTTTTGTGAATATATTTTAATAATTTATATAAAAAAATTATTTTATATGCTCAAAAATATTTTTAATTAAAATGGTTGGCTTTTCAAAGTTCTTCAAAAACATAGCTTTCGAATGGTTTACAAGATACATAGATTATTCAGGTATTCAGACTTAATTTTAGGTTAAGTTCGAAAACGGATCAATACATTTCACTTCACCGAGGACGGCTTCTTAACCTTCTCCGAATTTTCGAACAAAACGGGTGCAATAAGTATATTTGCGATATGATCAAAGCCATATTTGCTACATTTATAGCTAGCCATGCGATTGCCAAAATCCACCGCTATGGCAAAAGATCGTTCGCGTATATATATGGCATAGATAAAGGACGCTATAAAGGTATCGCCCGCTCCCAGACAATCCACCACTCGCTTTGACTTATAAGCCGGTGCCAGTGTGTAGTTCCCCTGTTCATCCAAAAACCCAGCACCCAATTTATCCCACAGAAATACCACCAAAGGTCTTTTCAGATTCAGACCCCAGCGCATGCGTAAATGTTCATCAACATTGATGCATGCATCCTGTGGCGTATCCCAACCCTGTTGTTCGGCCAGTTGCTGGGAAAAGAGCACATAGTCAGCGTAATCGACCAAAGGCCACATCTCTTCGAGGGATCTATAGAATTCCAGTGAAACGATTATCTTCTGCTCATTTTGTTGTCCCTCATTGAAGGTCTCCACTTCCCGCATCATGGCCAATGTTTCGTCAAAATTACTGCCGCTAAAATGTATCCAACCATATTGTTTTAAATCCAATTTCAGGAAATCCTCGTGCCGGGCATACGGAAACGACTTGTTGCAGTTTACAATATTACGTGTTTGTGTGGATTTTGTAAGAAACACCGTGGAGAAGGGCGGATCCAAATCACAACGTGGACAATTCTCAATGATTATATCGCGCGCCTTGAAATCATCCAAAATTATGCGAAACATATTCGAGGTACTGAGCATACCAAAAAATTCACATTTTACGCCCAAGTTACGCAGAACGGTGCAACTATTGGAGGCATTTCCGCCACGTTGCCAATAGCCACGCACACAACGCTGATGGCCATTCTTCTCAGGAAAACGCTTAACAATGGAGATGAAGTCAATGGTATTATTGCCCACACATAAAACCGTCTTTTTGCCCGCAGCCCAACTTATCTTACTACCCGGATCAGCCATAATTTTTTAAATGATTAAAAAAAAAGAATTATTTTTGGAATGAAAAATTTTGTAAGCAAAACTGTCAGAGCTGTCAACTATTTTTTCAAGGGAAATTCTTTTTTTTATTTCCCGGTAGAGGTTATTATAATTTTGTCTAGATGTTTGTGATGCATAAAAGAAGGCGCTTCACTGCAACGCAGGTGTCAAATTGCACCGGGTACTAGTGTGAAGAGTTAAACCACATTTTACACATCTGACAAGAAGCGCAAAGGAACCAACAACCTTTGTGGATGTCGAATTATACGTAAATTTTGACAAAGGCACAAACCTAAAAAGAGCTCCTTATTATTTTTCTTAACTGCAAGGCAGATCGAACTCACCGACAAATTAAGAGGACAACACGATAAACGAAAATTAATTTCTTACAAATATGTTAATTTTTTTACACGTACTTGCTGTTAAAAAAATGCTTAAGATTTTATCAGTGTACATTTTTTGTTTGCCATAACACGCCATCGAGTTAAAAAATATTAGATAAAGTATTGTTTTTGTTGTAATTGTGGTTGCGGCGCCCTTGCGTTCAATTATAGTGCCCACCGCTGGACTAGAGGATAAATACATATTTAGATTTGCTGCTCATTGTGAACGATTTATTATTTTCCCGATCCAGTCCATTCCGGAAATTTATTTATTTTTCCATTGGGTCCACCGGGTTCCTACAATCAGAAAAAAAATCAATAATACCGTACTTAAAAATGTGAAAATCAAGTACAAACGATCTCAAAAGATAGCTAAGTAAAGAATTTCCAATTCTCATATTAAGTTTATTTGGAAATTATAAGTTCAGTTAGGCTGAGTTCACATTGTTCGACGCATGAGATATGACAATCTAGTAGACCCTTAAGTTGTCGTATTTTCATTGTGAATAGCAAAGCAATACAACATAAAGGCTTACTAGATTATCATGAATCATGCGTCGAACAGTGTGAACTCAGATTAAAGGCGGGTTCACACGATGTGGCAATTTTCCATATATAAAGCAGTCGAGTGTTACCATATCGTTTGAGTACGATATGGCATGGATGTTTACCACATTTTTCCATACAAATTTTTGTAGTGCCACATGTGACTGCTTTATCTATGGCAATGCGCCATATCGTGTGAGTCCGCCTTAATGCTTGAAATTAGACTTTATCGAATATATCGAAATGATTATTTATTTATTTTAAATCTTTTGTTTTTTTATGTTGATTAGATTCAAAACTCATGCAATAAAAACAAATATTTAAGTAATAAAAAATTTTTTTTAAATTTAAGAACAATTTAATAATTTAATCACGGTCATACCTAAATTAGGAAAGGGATATCTAAATTTTCTAAGTGTAGTTTTTTAGTTTAGACTAAGCGAAACCAAGCCGACGCTTGTTACGTGCGAACCACCTGCAAAGTAACAGCCCACCTCCCGCCCAACCATCCGAGACACAATTGTCTGACACGAAAACGCGTAGAAAATAAGAAAATCAAGGCAGATTGGGTCTAAAAAGGGTCTGAATATGTTAAAATAAATATAAGTTATTATAGTAGGAAGAGATTCTTATAAGCTGATTACTCGGTAGCGTTTGTTATAATCAGCACTAAGGACACGAAACGTTTCAAGCAAAGCATAGTTTTAGAGATAAGGGGATAAAGTTACGAGTCGGTCTAATAAGAACACTAAAATTAATTTGACTAATTAACTCTGATGAGTAGATTTCGCCATTTTTAAACCTACTTATGTATAAAGATTACCCCAATCATTACTCTACGGTTAATTAAGGAGGGAAGGTTTATTAAAATAAGTATACGAGATTACGATGATAAACGAACCTCAGAGTTCCAATTGAAACCACAAAGTGCAAACTATACAAATTATTTTTGCACAGATTCAATTCTATTTTGATGGATGAAATTTTGTGAAGACCACACATAAAGAATTTTGGTCGTAAAGGGATCATCATATTTCTTCGATCAACGCTTAATAAACCCAAGAACATTTTTCCCCTTACTAAAAGTAGCTGTTACATGAGAGTCAAATTTAAATTGTTGATCAAGAATTACCCTCAGATCAGTATCTTCATTGGCACTAAGATATAAGCGTTATAATGCCACATTATTAAGCGTGTACGTGACCAGTTTTTATGTTTTGAGAACTGTTAAGGTTTAGGAGTCAGCTGGCAAAGGATTTCGAGATACCAAATATTTTTAGGTCATCTGCATACATAAGAACTCGAGTATGAGTCAGTAGTGAAGGTAGAAAACTTAAACGCATACAAGCTGAATTTAAAGCAAATTTTTATGGTACATCTTAACTCTAGGACTTTACTTTACTATCACGTGTGGAGAGTGTCACAATTAGATAAGGAAGGCGCTGGAGCGCCTTATTAAATACTTAAAATAGCAATATGCAAGGCTTAGCTAAGATCGATTAAGTGTTGCTCGACCTTAATAATGTTTATTGATGTTTTATTTACATTTTCTAATTTGGTCATTCACATTATTTGTATCGGTGAAAAAAGTAGTCGTAATGTTAAATCATTGCCAAACACTTACATGCGGCAGACATCTGAACGTAAGCTTTCTTATATCCAAATATATTCATGTTTAATGTTCCTGACTAATTCAAGTAAGAGGTAGTTACTTCTTAGCATTTCTGGAGTGATGACGCTTAAATTCGACGTTATAATTTGTAATGGCAGTAATCAATGGTGCGAATTGTCCATTAAAATAAAAAAAACAAATGACCGCAAGATAATCAAATTTATTCATGCAAAAGTTGTGATCAATAAAAATTCACAAAAACATTACACAAAGTCATTCTGATGCATGCAACTTTGACAGCTAATAGTTGATAAATTAGGTTATTTACATAATATGCGAATTCAATTTAAAACAAATTTTTTCTTAAAAAAAATTAATTAAATCAGATTTCCCTAGCAATGAATTTTCCATTCGGATAGACAATATTTTGCATATGCTGTCAGACTATAAAACAATCTGCCGCATGACTTACGAGGGTCACAATTTATAATTTAAGCCCGGCAATAAAAAGAAGCAGTAAATTATTTTCGAAAATGGATTTATTGGATTTTTGAAAAAAAAATAAATAAAAATTCTTTATGATCTATTGGGTAGGTTGGAATTTTTATACTCTGTACCGAAGGTACACAGAGTATATTGGGTTTGTGCAAATGTATGTAACAGCCAGACGGAAGCATCTCCGACCCTATAAAGTGTATATATATTCTTGATCAGCATCATTAGCCGAGTCGATATAGCCATGTGCGTCTGTCCGTATGAACGAAGAGATCTCAGAGATGGTAAGAGATAGAGGTTTGGGGTGTATGGAACATATATTTCTTATACTTGCAGGCAGATCAAGTTTAGTATTGATTTTTGCCACGCCCCCTGCCTCTTCCGCCAAATGAAAACAACGTAATATCTTCCACAATTTTGGAGTTAAGTTGTGTGAACCTTCTAGACATATATTCTACTCATCATTACTTATCGAGCCCCCATATATTGTTTTCCGATCAGATAAACGATGGTAGAGTTGCCACCCTCGCAATTTGAAAACACCTCAAATATCCCGCAATTTTAGAGTTAGGTTGTTCGAGCCTTCTAGACATATATTCTACTCATCTTTACTTATCGAGCCCCCATATATTGTTTTCCGATCAGATGAACGATGGTAGAGTTGCCACCCCACAATTTGAAAAACACCTCAAATACCCGAAAATTTGGAGTTAGGTTGTTCGAACCTTCTAAACAAATATTCTACTCATCATTACTTATCGAGCCTTCATACATAATTTTCCGATCAGATGAACAATAGTAGAGTTGCCACCCCCACAATTTAAAAAAAATCGAATATATTCCACAATATTAAGGACAGATTGTTTAAACCTTTTAGGCATATATTTTAATCGTCATTACTTATCGATCCACCATATACCGTTTCCAGATCAGATGAACGATATTCGAATTATAAGCAAATCAAATAATTACGCTGGGCAGCACTGCCCGTAATCGTGATGGGCAGCACTTGAACAGTTTGTGTGACTCCACACTTTAAAGTTATTAGTTATATACAATCTTTGACAGGTACAGAGTATATTACAGTCGGTCTTAACTGACTTTCTTACTTGTTTGTATTAAATTCAAAGGTAATTTTATTAAATACAGAATGACATTAAATCTATAAAGCATTGGTTCGACCAACTTTGACCATTTTTTGAGCAGCTGATGGATTCCACTCCCGTAGGCTTTTTCACAGCCTCATTAGAGTCGAATGTTTTATCATTTGATGAATTTGAAAGAGATGGAAACTATGGAAACTATTGGTGGTTTTGAAGAGTGACTTTTGTATGCAGTCAATTCGACGAGTGGAAGTATCTAGAATGCTGAAATACAGTGGAAACCTGTTATGAGTCCTCACCATAAAAGGTGGAACCTATTGTTATGCTGTGTTGCCTTTGTGCAATTAGCTCGTTTTTCACCGATCCCGTTGAATGTTCTTCTGTCAAAGTTTCCACCAATGGAGGCGTTAATTCTTCCCCCGGCATTGTTTCTGCCAGTGGCAATACCTGCTCCTGAGGTATTATACGTTTAAGAGGATTCTCAAAGGTTCGCTCGATCTTGCGATTTAAATACTTCAAACAAGCTTTTTGTTCGCTGGTCAAACCATCGCTTTCCGATTCATCCTGCATGACTTATGGTATCCTCTTCAGGCTCCTTCTTAAAGGTATACAAATTCAATTGTGCTATGTGATCGTAACCCATGCTGGTTATTTTATGACTGGTAACCATATTGGCAAAATCCACCGCCTGTGGTAGATCACGTTCGCGCACATAAATTGAATAAATGAATGCAGCCGTAAAGCAATCCCGGGCGCCCAGTGTATCCTCCAGTTTGGTGGGTTTATAAGCGGGCAACTCATAATAGTTGCCCTTCACATCCAGACAGCCCGCACCCAAGGAGCCCCAGGGACAAATGAAACAAGGACGACGCACATGTATGAGACGAGGCAAAGGCAAAGCACGATCCAGCTCCCGACAGGCTTCTTCTGGTGTATTCCAACCCATTGAACGTAGCAAATGCCTGGCCACTATCACATAGTCGCACATATCGAAGAGGTCCACATACTCGGCATACGTTTGGGTTACCTCCAGGGATATAATAATGCGTTCCCTGCGCCCATTATTATAGTCCAGCACCAGGCGTATCATCAGAATGGTTTCCTGCCAATTGCGCGCCTCAAAATGTACCCAACCATAGCGACTGATGTCGATCTTCTTGAAATCCTGTACCGTAACATAGGGAAACTGTTTGTTGCACGTGACTATGGTACAAGTGCCCGTATCCTTGGCTAGCATTACGGTGGAAAAGGGCGTATTCTCATCTGTGCGCGGACAATGCTGGATTTCTATGCCACGTTTATGCAGATCCTCAATCATGTCACCCATCACATCCGCGTTACTAAGCACGCCAAAAAATTCCACCTGAGCGCCCAGCAGTCGCAACACTGTGCTGACATTGGAGGCTTTGCCACCACGCCGCCAATGGGCGTTCAAACACTGAATATGCTGATTCTCCGCCGGAAAACTTTTGATAATGGTTACATAATCGATGACCAGTTGTCCCACGCACAGCACGGGCTTCATTAGGCTCAAAGCACACAAGTGACTCATGGTTGGGGGAAAAATTTTACTTTCCAATTTAAACAAAACAATTTTCCAAATGAAAAGTTGATTTATGTAAAAGAAAAATGCTTAGATTTAAAAAATAAAAAAAAGAATAAAAAAATGTTTTTTTCGACCGTGACAGGACTCGAACCTGCAATCTTCGGATCCGAAGTCCGACGCCTTATCCATTAGGCCACACGGTCTTGTTGTGAAATGCTCTCCCAATGTCATAGGTATATACAATTGCAAACTGCTTTGCCGGCACTAGGTACTGCTTTATCGCTTGGGCAAAGCAGTTCAGTTATGGCCAGGGATAAGGCATAAAAATAATTTTATATTTTGTAAACAAAAATTCTAATTAATTAATTTGTTTTATAAAACAATGTTTTAGTTTTGTGTAAATGAATAATATTAATTAAATGTATTTTTATGCAGCTTGCCTTTGAATTATCAAAGCAGTTTTATACATTACAAGGCGAAAAAAATGTATTAAATTGTTATATATAATGACTTTTGTTGCTGTATTGAAAAATTCATTTTACATAATGATAAACAATATATTGCAAAATGTTTAATTATAGCGAGTTGTTCTTGCTGTTAGAGTTTATTTAGCGTTGTCTTAAATAAAGCCTTATGCATAACTCGAGCAACCGGCCCATTAGCTCAGCTGGTTAGAGCGTCGTGCTAATAACGCGAAGGTCGCGGGTTCGATCCCCCCATGGGCCAGATACTTTTTTTTATTACTTTTTTTTTTGCTAAAAATTTAAGTATTGAATTTATTAAGCTCATGATTTTGTTTGCGTTGCACTTTAAATTTATTTTTCTTAACTTATTGAGCCAAGATGGTTAAAAGAGAGAAAATCGAAGAAAAAACGGGTCGGGCTTCGCTGGCGCAACGGGCCACGGGTCTTAGCCATCGCTGATGTTATACGCGGACAATTTTCAGTTGCTTATTCTCTCACAAATCTATTTTTGAACCCACTCTTCTCCCAATTAGAGTTGGTCCGGTTCAGTGCATTATTAATAGAGGTTTGTCACGATGTTTCACGACGTGATCGTGCGAAAACGCAGCCTTTCGTGAGTGTCTATCCGTGATTCGTGCGTGATTCCTGCGTGTTAAAGATATACCTCGTGAATATAAGTCATGCAGTATTCACAAACTATTTTTATACTCTGTACCAAAGGTACTCAAGAGTATATTGAGTTTGTGCACATGTAAGTAACAGGCAGAAGGAAGCATCTCCGACCCTATAAAGTATATATATATTCTTGATCAGCAACTCCTCAACAGCCGAAGGTTCGATATAGCACCACCATGATCCGTTATACTGCTCATCCGCCCCCCCCTTTCCCCGCCGGTCGGAGACCGTGCTGGTCCGCGTTGTCACACCCGTCATGTGCCGTCCGTTTGTCTTATGTCCGTCCTGCATCTGTCCGTATGAACGCTGAGATCTCAGAGATGTTAAGAGCTAGAGGTTTGAAGTGTATGGAACATATAATTCTTATGCTTGCAGGCAGATCAAGTTTAGTTTTAATTTTTGCCACGCCCCCTGCCGCCCCCGCAATTTGAAAAAAACCTCATATCTTCCACAATTTTGGAGTTAGGTTGTTCGAACCTTCTAGACATAACACCCCACGGCCCCACCGCCGCAACCCACCCCATGAAAACCTCAAACCGTTAGTGTCGACCTTCTAAACTATATTCTACTTATCATTTCTTATCCAGCCCCCATACATCGTTTTCCGATCAGATGAACGATAGTAAAGTTGCCAGCCCAATTTGAAAAAAACCTCATATCTTCCACAATTTTGGAGTTAGGTTGTTCGAATCTTCTAGATATATATTCTACTTATCATTTCTTATCGGTACATACATTGTTTTCCGATCAGATGAACGATAGTAGAGTTGCCACCCCCACAATTTGAAAAACTACTCAAAACTCCCACAATTTTAGAGATAGATCGTTCGAACCTTCTAGACATGTATTCTACCTTTCATTACTTATCGAACTCCCATAAATCGTTTTCCGACCAGATGAACAATAGCAGAGTTGCCACCCCCACAATTTTCAAAAACCCCTCAAAACTCCCACAATTTTAGAGATAGATTGTTCGAACCTTCTAGACATATATTCTACTCATCAAAACTCATTAAGCTCTCATACATCGTTTTCCGATCAGATAAACAATAGCAGAGTTACCACCCCCACAATAAAAAAAACCGTCATATCTCCTATAATTTTAAAGATAGCTTGTATAAATCATTTGGGCATACATTTTAATCATCATTTCATATCGATCCACCATACACTATTTCCAGATCAGATGAACGATAGTCGAGTTATAAGCAAAACAAATAATTACGATGGGCATCACTGGCCGATATCGTTTTGGGCAACACTTACACAGTTTGTGTACAATCTTTGACAGGTACAGAGTATATTACAGTCGGGCTTGACCGACTTTTTTACTCGTTTCTGTTCTATTTGATTAATAAAAAAATTTCTAAAATGGATTTGCTTTTGATTTCGTGAATCCTCTACTCGCAGCTGCTCCAAACAATAGGCGCAGTGTGGCCATGACACTCATAATAAAATAAAGGTCTCTCCAAGCAAAAATTCGGGAATTCTCCTGATTAATCGTTCTCCATGAATCGTGCGTGAAGCAAAAAGCTTAAAAAATTGTGTGGGTGATTTTTATTTCGTAAATCGTGCCTTACGTGAAGTAAAAATCGCTCACGCTCGCACCTCTAATTATTAACTTCAAAGGTTCGCTTCGTGGGTCGGAACTTGGCACCCGCAAAGAGAATCTTTTGCAAAACTTGTAAAATTTTCTCAAGCAAAAAAAAAAAAAACGCAGAGTCGTCATTATGTCGCATGGAATTCATTCGATAAAAACAACAACAAAAATTTGTTGTTATAGTTATCCATGTTAAAAAGGATTTACATAATTTGACATCTTAGTCCATGCCAGTCCTTCCCCAACCCTTTGGCCAGATTCGGACCTTCTAAGGGTAAAAACATTATCTCAATCTTGGGCTGCGTTTTATGGCCTCTTTTTTCTTAGTTTGTATTTTTTTTTTTTTTTTCGTTGTTGTTTGTTGTTGAAAAGTGAAATTGAAAAGGGATTTTTAATTCTGCTGGCGTTGTTTTTTGCTTACTTTCTTTTTTGTTAAATGTTCCTTTTGTTGCTATTCTTGGGTCAAAATAAATGATAACAAGTGAAAGCCGATAAAACAAAAAAAAAAAAAAAAAGGTGGAAATGGAAAACTCTTTAAATGTAGAAAAGTGAATTTAAGAGGCAGATAATTGTGGGCATAGGGGGGGGGGGGGGTAGAGCGAAGTAAAAGTGTCATATGACCCGGCTTAAATCGTTAAAGCCGGCCATTCGTTACGTATGCGCCACGTTGGCCAAAGATAATAATTACCTTACCAGAGGCTGGGCCAAATGAAACAGTAATAAATTATCGGATATATGAAAATAATATATATACACACACACACAGATGCGAGAGTGTGTGTATATGCCTTGCCTTTTCAATTGATTGCAAATGGCTGCTGCTGCCTGCTGCAGTGCCATTTCATTTTCTTCTTTTGTTGAAAAGGGTTAAAATTTTTGGTATATATTCGGTTTGACAATTTGAATTATGGTCAGCTTATTTATATAAATGGCAATTGCGCTCACCGAAATGTATCGGCAAAATCAATGCCAACTTTCAACCTGATCTAGTAGATTTCGATAAAAGTTGTAACTTTTCATAAATATTCAAATGAGGGATGAACAAATCTGTTCCTCTGCCGTCAAATCAAATTATGTACAATTTATATATAGAATTTTTCAGCACTGACCAGCCAGTCCACTCGGTCAGGCGGCCCTGCTGCTACTCTAGGCAAAAGGAAACTTCACTTCTGCCGCTTGATTGAAACTCATTTATCATCATAAATTTGTGTTGTGAAGTGGAGGTCGGCGAGGAGATGGTGGCCGGAAATCATGGAAAAGATTCATCATGCGTCCAATGAGTGGGTGGTGGTGGTGGTGGTGGTTGGTGGGCGTGGTACTCCCCTACCAACAAGGCCATGTAATCGTGCTCAGATTGAAAATTAATGAGGTCATCAAGCTGCATGCATAGATAAGAGCAAAAGTAGAAATTTTTAGCAGTCAAATTATACCCCGTCGCGTTGGTTTTTTCCGGTTCTTTTATATACTCTAGTTAAAAGGATACATTAACTGTGGTCAGAAGTTTGAAATGCTATTAGGAAATTTTTCAACGACAGGATTTTTATTTAGAGAATATTTTTGTATAAAAATATTTAGATAAAATAGATAGATTAAAAACTCCAACAAAATATTGTAATGTTATTTTAGGTAATTCAAAACTACAAAAATTGTTCATTTTATAATTTAAACAAAAATCGAAACTTTGAAAAATTATCCAATTTATAAAAACACACAAAGAAAAAGGAAGCAAGAATTTCACATGATCTTTAAAACTCCCAAAACTGCAGAAATTTTAAAAGAACAAAATCAACAAACATTCCACATAGTTTTAGTAATTCCAAAAACTGACAAAATCTTTAATAATTTAAAAAAAATTTCTTACCCATTAAAATATTTAAGAAATAAAAAGAACTATAAATTTAATAATGACAAACATTAAAAAAATATAAATTAATCTGAAACAAATAAAAAGAGAATCCCCCAAATTTTAGAAACATTCGAAAACTACATTAATTTCATTAATTTCTAAAATACAAAAAATTCTAAATGTTTCGGAAATTCCAATATATGCTATCGAATAATTATGATAAATATTTAAAATACCCAAAAGTCTTAAGACACTCAAGAATTTCGAAATAGGTATAAAAGAAATCTTTTAAGAAAAAATAGGGTTGGTGAAGGGCGGGGTGGGCTTCTGTATATACAGAAAATCTCTGTCGAGGTCTATAAAAACCATTTCGAGGAGTCGATAAAATGAGCCAGGTCCCTTACGGACATGATGCCAGACATTTTTCGTAGAATGGTTTTCCCAGGTCTTGGGTGTGTTTCCTATGAAGTGCAGGGCAGTCGCATGGAAGGTTTTGGATGCTTTTTATCACCTCCTCATTCCTTTAGATTTGACAAGGATTGATATGTTCCTTGGTTTTTCGATCAAGATGTAAATCAACTTTGCCGCCTGTCAGACTGCATTGATCTCTGCCTGAAAAACAAAAAAAGATTTTCTCATAAGAACGAGTTTTTAGACCGATCGTTCCTTTGGCAGCTATATGCTAAAGTCATCCGATTTTGATAAATTTTTCCAGAATCGTGTGGAAGCATATAAAACTTATATATACCACGATTGGTGATGCTACGATGGAAAACAAAAAAGTTTTTCTCACTAGAACTTGTATTTGGACAGATCGTTCCTATGACAGCTATATGATATAATCATCCGATTCCGATAAATTTTTCCAGAATGGTGTGGAAGTATATAAAACTAATATATACCACGATTGGTGATGCTACGATGGAAAACAAAAAAGTTTTTCTCACTAGAAGTAGTTTTTGGACCGATCGTTTATATGGCAGCTATATGCTATAGTCATTCGATTTTGATAAATTTTTCCAGAATTGTGTGGAATCATATAAAATTAATATATACTACGATTTATGACGCTACGATGGAAACCAAAAAAGTTTTTTTCACCAGAACTAGTTTTTGGACCGACCGTTTATATGGCAGCTATATGCTATAGTCATCCGATTTTTATGAATTTTTCCAGAATTGTGTGGAAGCATAGAAAACTTATATATACCACGATTGGTGATGCTACGATGGAAAACAAAAAAGTCTTTCTCATTAGAACTTATTTTTGGACCGATCGTTCCTATGGCAGCAATATGATATAGTCATCTGATCTGGCCGATTCCGACAAATGTGCAGCGTATTTGTATTTAAAGACTTTTTGCAAAGTTTGGTCAAGATAGCTTCAAAACTGAGGGAGGAAATAGCATAGAAACAGACGGACAGACGGACGGACGGACAGACGGACAGACGGAAAGACGGAAATGAACTCAGCTCGTCATGCTGATCAAGAATATATATACTTTATGTGGTCGGAAATGTTTCCTTCACTGCGTTACAAACATAGTGACAATTTTAATATACCCTCTGCAAGGGTATAAATATTAAAAATCAAATTTATTGTACAGAAAAATTAAAAAAATAATTAAATATCTAAGGCTGAGTTCACACTGTTCTACGCATAAGACATGATAATCTAATAAGCCCTTGTATTGTCTTATTTTCATTGTGAATAGCTTGTCATTTGACATTAAAAACAAGACAACTTGAAGGCCTTGACTAGACTGTCATGTTTTATGCGTCGGACAGTGTGAACGCAGCCTCAGATATAACACAAATAAAAAAACTCTATAAGAATTCCAAACTTTTTTTTTTTAAATTATTTCATTCATAAAATTTATGAAAAATCCCGAAAATTTTGAGGATAAAAAAAAAATTTTGCGTCAAGAAACACTTGGCCTCTTATATATATGCTTTCAAACAGATTCGTAAAGTTTGGACAAAATCGGTGGGCACTATCTTATAGCTTGTCATAGGGCCAACTGCTTGGAAAATGAGTCTTAAGCTGGGTACTGAGGTCGTTCGAATTTTTCTTAAGCTGTCAAAATCCATATAAATAAAATTGCTTAACTGTACATTCGTTCATTTTGTCGGTGTTATAGTTATACAAAATAAATTAGTTTTAAGGCAAGTAGAAAAGAAAAATGTTATATAATTATACCTATTCAGGGACATAGCATACTTTGAAGGGCATTTATCATGATCAATTTTCAGTGTATAAATGAGGTATAATTCGAGAGTCGCCATATCAATAGATTGTGTGGATTGTATTGAACAGCTGATATTATTTCAAGAAGGTTAATTGCTGACACCACTTTGATTTCAGAGCTCAGGCATAAAAAAGGCACTTAACGATCTATATACAAACAACTGAACATATTTCATAACAATGAATACAGTTACGATTTTTATATCCGTTGTCCTTACAGAGCGTTTATTTCCAAAGGGTATACAAGATTCAATACAATGGCAGCTATTCGGAACCTTTGGTTAAAAAATTGTTTTTTTCTTTAACATTTTGTTGCTATTTTTATATTCATTTTACAGCAGGATGACAAACACCCACTGCCCATTCCAACCCCTCAGTTGTCAGTTGAAGTCCACGCTAATGATTTTCTTTTGCTGCCCCTGGACCTCTCGCCTTTCGCCCCCCCTGTTCTTCTTAGCATATCTTGGCTTATTGTTTGCAACTTCGTTTATCGCGCCACACTTATGCCAAGACAGTTTTTCACCCTCAACTGAAATGCTGCTCATTTGAGCTAGTGGAAAATTAAAATCGTGACAGAGTGAGATGGAAAAATACATTTTTTCCGCTTAAAAGAATTATTATTAATTTCTTTTTTTCATAATCAGAGTTGTGCGAGAGGCGAAAGATGCTGGATAACAAGTGGTATAGTGATAAGGAAAATCTTTTGGGCTATAAAATGTTAATTTCGAAATGGGCTCATTGCTTTGAATGCCTGAATTTATTTTTCAATAATGACGAAATTTTTTTCTAAATACAAAATGTCAAAAAAAGCGTTTTTACAACTAGCAAATCTGTCTAAAATGGTATAGAGATTATGGTTGACAATTTCTTATGGATATATCGATATTTTTGAAAGAAAATAATATTTTAAAAATTTGTTTAAATAAACAGTTCCCATTCTAAGGTTACACAAGCCAAGAGAATGAGAGAAGCTTAGCTATGTTTGAGCTTTTTAAATCTCTTATTTAAACCGTTAAACCCAGTCCTGTTTAAAGTTTAACTTTTTCTACATATTTTGTATTTTTTTTTTTTTTTACGTTGTGCAATTTGCGCTTCATTGGGCAATTACGCAAGCAACTCTGCTTTGCTGCAATTGTTTTGACATTTAATCAAAAAAAAAAAAAAAGGGAGGAACAAAGCAGCAGCAGCAGCCACTGGGTGCTGGGTGCGCTCTGATAAGCTCCAATGGACACTTTGGTAATTGACCAACTTGTACAGTTCAATGTACGCTGAAAGCTACATGAAGCGCAGGGGTCTTCACTGCATTCATTTCCTCTAGTCCTTCTCAATCGCCTGACATATCCTGTACCTCCCCTCTTATACACAATTTGCTTTTAAACAGCGACCTTGCCCTCCTCCCGAAACAAACTAGTATATGTATGTGTGTGTGTGTGTGTGTATGAACGTCCCTTGAGCTCGGGTACTTCAATTTACTTGCAACATTTCCGCTAAGACTTGCACAACTTTTCTCATTTCGCCTTCTGTTGCCTTCATTTTCTTGTCATTTCATTTTTATTTCAATTTATAAATCAACAAAATTGACTTCCGCTTCCGTTGGCGCAGCTTGACTTTCTGTCGAAAACTTTTCCATATACATAAAACTTGTACATTTGACTTGAAGTTCTTAGTATTTTTTTTTTTTTTTTTTTTTGATTACCAACGCGTGTGGTAATTTGAGTAGCTAGCCTAGCCTAGCCCGGCTTAGCCTAGCTAGCTGATTCTATTTGTTCTTTTACAAGTTTGTCAGACTTGAGAAGTGAAGATGGTTGATGGAAGTTGTTATCGGGTTACACATGTAACTACTTCATAAGTGGAACAAAATGATGTTGAAGCTATTTTTGATTTGCCTGGTCACATTGATAATGGTTTTACCCTTGGTACCACTATAACCAAAAAGTAGTATTTGTTTTCTTCACCTTCAAAGGACACAATACACTAATTTATTTCCTGCTTATTTTCCAATCCTCGAAAAAATCTACTTCCTTCAGAGATTCAAGCTGAATCTTTTAAATAGACTCTAAACCAGGGATGCCCATAGCCCGCTTACGACAGAGCAGACACCAATACCTATGAGGAAAAACATTTGTTAAAGAACAACAGCCACATGCTGTATGGTCTATGTGTGTGCTCGTCTGTGTGTCTATAGCTGCGCGCATTGCAACAACAATTGAGCAGTTAGAGTAAAGGCTTTGGGCACACATGTTCTAAACGGTGCCACCGTAGCGGTTTATTCAAATTTGAAAATAGCCAAAAGTCGTACGCTTCTAAATCTGGCGATTTACAGTAATTATGGAACGGTATGAGTAGAATTTCAGGCGTCTAAATCACGAAAAGCCCCTTTGTTCCAATTCAGCCATTTTCCGCCAGATTGACTTTTTTGTAAGATGGAACGGTATAAGTAGAATTTCAGGCGTCTAAATCACGAAGAAGCAACGTTTTGTAGCCAATTTAGCTATTTTCCGGCCAGATTTAACTATTTTGTAAGGTCGAAAACCGTAAGCTGTTCAGCTTTGCTTGGAGCCAGCATTTATATTTATTTTTAAAATGAAATTTGCTCCTTTTTTAGGCATTTTGGATCAATTTTTTCTATTTCTAGGCATTTTAAACATTTAGCCATTTTCCAGCATCAATATTTGGCAGTACGGCCTTCTATAAATTTTAAAACACTTGCAAATGCTTGTTTCAACTGAGTTTCTAAGGTTTCCAAGTTTCAATTTTTTTGAACCAGGAACCGAACCTTTAATAAAATAATAACCAACTTAAGATTTACATTTTTTGGAAAAAAAAATCTTCCTTAGGTATTTTTGACCGTCAAAACCAGAGACCGTATAATATCTTACCTTTTTAAACTGCAAACCGGTCTAGAAACGAACTCTTAGGACCGGTTCGGAACTCGTATTTTGGATCTCCCTAAACAGAACATTTCAAACTCTTGTCCTCCCGATCCTGAACCTGAACCCGAACCGGATCCCAATCAAAAGTTAAGTTGGAGAGAGACTTAACCATATAACTCCGATTCGACAACCAGGCACTTTTTTGGTAGCCATGGAAGAGCCCAAAAATGTATGTTTTTAAATCAGTAATCTTGGAAAATTGGATGCGTCTTTAACTATATTCAAAGCTCATCATACGAGTAATTCAAAAAGATATGAACCTAGGTGTAAACAAAAACCGCGAGTTCGATGTTTTAAATAAACCGTCGGGTTCGAACCTGCGGACTGAACCTTCTTTCGAATTTCAGAGGTTCGCAGCCTTGGAAACTCTGTTATACAAATTGGAAATAATATTTGTTTTCTTGTGTCTTAAAAGACCAGCTAAATTTCGCTTAGCGGAAATAAAGATCAAAGTGTCTAATCATGGACCTCTAAAGATCTTATTACGCTTGGGTGATCTTTAATTCCGTTGACCCTGTCTTTGCTACCCACCTTCTAATCTGTGACCCTGCTTAAAGATCTTATTACGCTTGGAGTGATCTTTAATTCCAGTGTGACCCTGCTTAAAGATCTTATTACGCTTGGAGTGATCTTTAATTCCAGTGTGACCCTGCTTAAAGATCTTATTACGCTTGGAGTGATCTTTAATTCCAGTGTACCTGTAAAGATCTTTTGCGTTGGTGATCTTTAATTCCAGTGTGACCCTGCTTAAAGATCTTATTACGCTTGGAGTGATCTTTAATTCCAGTGTGACCCTGCTTAAAGATCTTATTACGCTTGGAGTGATCTTTAATGCCAGTGTGACCCTGCTTAAAGATCTTATTTCGCTTGGAGTGATCTTTAATTCCAGTGTGACCCTGCTTCAACAAAATAACAAAGTTAAAGAGGAAAATATTATATCTTTAACGCTTTCTGAATGCTCCAGTTAAAACACTTTCCGTCGGACAACTCGAAATAAAAAATAAATGATTTAAAAATTTCTTAATTGGATAAAATATATTATTTTGTGATCCGGAGTCTTCAATCTATCTAAAAAACCACATTTCACACATTTTCATTTTGTTTGTGACATAGTAAAATATTAAGGATGAGGCACTGATGTTTTGACAATGTTATCAAAAGGAAATTTCTGATAAATATATCCCCGCATACTTTAAATTTAAGTTTTCATCTTACTTTGTAGAGAGAGTAAAGACATTATGATGAATGGCCACTAACTGACAGTTGCCCCACTGTTTCCTTATCTTTCACCTAGGCGTTTGCATAAGCAAAAAACTTCTTTTTCAGCGGCCAGAAAGTCAATTAAGTACCTTTTCCCTTCTCACACAGTTGACTGCTCGACTGACTTGACTTGACTACTCATTTGCTTTGTGGCGGCAGAAAAGTTGCGTATACGTAATTAATGCCCTGTGGCTCTTGATAAACAAGATGCTCGATGCCCGATGCCCGATGCCCTGGTTCCTCATTTGTTTACCCTTCCAGCCGACCCGTTCGAGGAATTGTTTGCCTGTTTGTTTTGTTGTTTGGCTGCAAAGTATTCATACACACACACACACACATATACAAAGTTTGCTATAGCTGAGTGGGCGTGGGCAGGGGGGCGGGCATGTTAAGGAAATTGGTTAAAATGTCTACACACGTTTGAAAAGTTTGTAACTTCATTTAAATTTTCATAGTTTTGGTTTTGTTTGTTTATTGGGTTTTTGCTTTCTGAGAAGTGAAAAACTCATTTAAGCTATGATATACAAACATACATGCTAACACTTGTGCACATACACATACATAGCCATGCACTTGTATGTATGTAAAATGATCTCATGGTTGAGAGAAATCCCCAATTAATAAACCCCAAATGCAAAAGTTCTGCCCAAAAGTTAACAAGTTGTGTTTTAACATAGTTGCTGCTGCATAGACGATTGGGTCACCATCATAAAGTTGAACAATACCCAAAAGTTGTGCCCACACACAAAAAAGGGGTTTTAAATACAATTACAAAATGCTTTTCTTTAGAATTTTTTTTGGCTTATTCCGTTAGGGGATTTCTACTCAAGTCGGAGGGGTAGGGTTCTTTTCATCAATTTAATGCAAAGTCCTTGCTGCCTGACAAGCAGCTTGCTTTTTAATTAGCAGCCGTTCTACCAATTTAGCAATTTAGAAACCAAATCTGGTCATAAACCGGTTAAAAATCGCAAATTTTTTACGGAAGTGTAAGCCAAAGTGTTTCTCTCTCTAAGCGACTTCAGGCAGAAGCTTGAGGTATTTATGAGAGTTAGCTACGCTTATCTACATAACTCTTCAGTTTTTCAGTGACCCTGGAGTCATAATAAAAGACACCGAGTAATTCTCAAGCGGCTTAGCAAAGTCCAAGCAATGCTTTCCTATCCATTCCTTGATATATTTAAGAATATCGCCCCTAGTAGGAGTAAAACAAAATTCCTTCAACAAATCCTGTCTATAGTCAGGTGCTTTAGTTCAATCCAACTTGTCCTGATTTCTGCATGAATTCTGCGCATCCAAGTCTGCCGAGATTCACGCAATGCTTAGTGCTGCTCAATTGATAAGTGGCTTAGCGACTCCTTGTAGACTCTTGAAATACTCCTGAGAGACTTTTTGAAGACTTCTCAGCAGCTTTTGTCAACTCCTCTGCGATTATAAACAAACTCAATGCTCTTATACGCTGTTTAGACCGGCCGCATCATTGAAAATTTCCGTTAAACGGAAGGTGGGGATTTTTTCCTATAAAAATCTGTGTATGGAAGAGCAATTTTTTTATTGGGAAATTGTGGATATAATATTGTTTATTATTTTTTAAATGATATGAAGTATTTGTATTATTTTTAAAAAAATATTAGAGCGTGGTGTTTAAAAATATATATTATTTGATAAAAAATATTTTTTTTTTTTTGGTTGCAGTGTGGCTATGCAATATACCTAATTTAAAATATTATTATATTTTTTTAATAAATTAATTTTTTTTTTTTTTTTTTTTTTTTTTTTTTTTTTTTTTATTTTTTATTTAAATGCTCATTGATCGACGCTGATGATATGAGAAACGCTGAGCGCCGCCTTAGCGTTATCTGTGTCACGCTAAGACATTCTTGAGCGGTTCCACGACTCCAAACTGAGCTTATTTCGGAGAATTATCGTTTTTCCAACTTATGCCAAAGCGATTGTCTGAATTCTAAGAGACTGTTGCGGTCGTACGCGACTGGTTTAAGTTTGAACGGCTTTTAGAAATTCAGGCAGTGGTCAATGAGTGACCAAGTAATTTCTAGGTTGATCTAAACGACTTTTGAGAAGGTTAATAACTTCCCAGAAAAGATCTGACCAGCTGAGAGACTTGTAAAATTTTTCCGAACGACTTGTCAATAATAGCCTAATTCCACTACGTTTACATATATCGATATGTACATATTTTTTAGAACGATTCCTTTAGGATATTTTTTTTTACATATTTTACGTTTATTTCAGAAAAGTCTACCATGACCGAAGTTAAAGTTCATTAAAATTTAAATTTAATTTTTTTTAGAAAAAGTAAATATGCAAAATATTTTTAATTAACGAGTTTAAAGCATTCCTAAGTACAGATAGAGATATATGTGTCTAGAAAGTACAAATTTACGTTTGGCCAATTTTTTCTCCGTTTTTTTCTTTTTACAATAGCCCTCAAGAGTCATGTGGGAATCATTTTCGTAAAAGTTTAGCTACAATTAAATTTGATTTTTTTGTTACGTCGAATCATTTTAGAAAATTTTCTTCACTAAAAAAATTGGCAAAAGAAATTTAAGTAACGTAACGTCATATCGTCACGTCAGATATAAAAAAATAAATAAAGAAAGAGAAATATTTTTATATTGGACAGAAAATAAACTTATATATTATTCTAAAAGCAACTGAAAAAAAGTTTCATGTTAAGAAAAGTAACGTCAGGGCATATTCTTAATTATTCCTTTGAATCCTCTTAAATTTAAAAAAAATTTAAATTTTTTTCAATATGTGATAATATGTAAAAATATAAACATATCTGCCTTAGTGGAAATATGCAATAAGACCTCATTGTGCCTACGGAGCTGAGAAGTACTATTGCGCTTAGCAGCACATGAATGAAACCTATGTTAACTATGTGGGCTTGATTTTCTTTCAAGCAACTAAAGAAACATTGATGCAAACAGTCTGTCGCCAGCTCGCACAAGCAGACGAAAGCAAATACAAAATATAAGCAGTGCCGCGTAAGATGTATTTATTACAGGTGTGGCGAACAATAAAATTTGTAAACTCAAAAACTTAAGGTAACTGCGCAAGAGTCAGACAGACAACGACAGACTGCTCTTCTCGACCCTCGTTGTTGTTGTTGTTGGACTGCTCCCAAACTCAATAAATTAAAATTTTTGGTTGAACATTCCTAGTGTTTTTATACACTTGAAAAGTGTATATTAATTTTGCCCAGAAGTTTGTAACGCATAGAAATATTCATTTCCGACCACAAAAACTATATATATTCTTGATCAAGACGACAAGCTGAGTTCAATTCCGTCCGTCTGTCTGTTTATACGCAAATTAGTCCCTCAGTTTTAAAGCTATCGAGCTGAAATTTTGCACAGAGTCTTCTTTTTACTGCACGCAACTAATATGTCGGAACCAGCCGGATCGGATGACTATATCTTATAGCTGCCATAGGAACGATCGATCGAAAAATAGTTTAGTGAGAAAAACTTTTTGTTTTCCATTGAGCGTCACCAATCTTGGTATATATTAGTTTTAGATGTTTTTACATATTTTGGAAAAATTTATCAAAATCGGATGAATATAGCATATAGCTGCCATATAAACGATCGGTCAAAAAACTAGTTCTAGTGAGAAAAACTTTTGTTGTTTTCCATCGTAGCATCACTAATCTTGGTATATATTAGTTTTATATGCTTTCACATAATACTGGAAAAAATTTTCAAAATCGGATGACTATAGCATATAGCTGCCATAGAAACGGTCGGTCAAAAAACTAGTTCTAGTGAGAAAAACTTTTTTGTTTTCTATCGTAGCGTCCCCAATCTTGGTATGTATTAGTTTTATATGCTTTCACATAATTTTGGAAAAAATTTATCAAAATCGGATTACTATAGCATATAGCTGCCATAGGACCGATTGGTCGGAAAATGTGTTTTAATAAGAAAAGTTTTATTTATGGTATCAAATTTTTATTATCAATGATTTACAAATTATTAATATCTGATATCTATATCCTATATATATTTTACCGGTTAAATCAGTTGGAGTAAAGTTTTTCAAGTGTATTAAAACTTTCGGTCGAAGTTAGCGTAACGTTCTATTTTGCTTTCAAATTTATTTTGGTTTTCGGTTTGAGGGTCTACAATTTTGAACATTGTGCTATTACTTGCCTTCTGTTTATGGCGATGTTTAAAGACTTCTAGTTTGTCTCCAGCACAAAAGGCATTTTACCGCCCCAAATAGTAGGCCCTATACGAGGGCTCTAAGTCGTGCTTTTTGATAAGAGTTTTTATTTCTCAACTAGTTTTCTTTAAGGCGTCTTGTTACAGCTTTTTCCATGGGGGCATTGTTTTATCTTTTGAGTTGCGGGGGGAATATGCTGAATGCTGAATATCTAATTTCATTTGGAATCTTTTAACCTATCAAATGAATTGCTTGAATAGTTAAGTTGCCTATTTAGCGATTATTTATATATACATATGTGCGTGAACAATGTACATACTTAAATAACATTCAGAATTTATTTATATAGATTTACCAAATTCAATAATAGCTGTGCAGCTGCATTGAAGCATTCATGCCAGCAATCAACCACTCAATATGGACAGACCGACCCCTCATCCTGTACTTAACTAGGAGTGCCTCACAAGCGGAAAGAAATTTTTAGCCGCTACTCACAAAGGATGTGCCCGAACCCAAATCCAAATCCAACCCCCAACTCTCGTCACAGTTGCCTCTTCCGGTTCCGAATGCATTTGCTTGCGATTGTGCATGCATGAAACGTCAACGTCATCGTCGCCTAGTTTTATTGCTGCCTAAAGTCGCCTGCTGCTGCTGCTGCTGCCGCTGCTTGTGGCACATGCCAGAAACTGTCGCGCCATTGATGATATCCATATGATTTAGGAGCCATTTGTGCCACACAGCATCCACCCACCCAAACATCTGCATATGCATAAATAACTTCTACTCACATGGACAGCGATTTGGTTATGTCAGGAAAGTGGGAAAATCGTCTGTTTTTGATGGCATCAGTTTTAGTTTGATTTGCTCAGGAGTCGACAGATAAATGGGTCAGCATTCTGACGAGCTGGAACTAAGCTTAAAGCTGTTTTGATAGTTAATGGCTCGCTGCGATTTTGGATGGCTTTCTTTACTTAACATTTTCCAACCCATTGGTCTTCTGTTAGCTAAAGGATATAGTCATACGATTTTGAACAAATTTTGCAGAACTGTTTTAAAGCATATAATAAAAACAAGTAAGAAAGTCGGTCAAGCCCGACTGTAATATACTCTGTACTTGTTTGTATAAAACTAATAACTTTAAAAGTATGGGGTCACACAAACTGTGCAAGTGCTGCCCATCACGATTACGGGCAGTGCTGCCCAGCGTAATTATTTGATTTGCTTATAATTCGAATATCGTTCATCTGATCTGGAAACGGTGTATAGTTTATGGTATATAGTTTATGGGGTCGGAAATGAATCATTTGAAAACTTTTGGGCAAAATTAATACATACCTTGCAAGTGTATAAATAAGTTTCAAAGAACTACAGAGCTGACTCAGAAGAGATGGGCGACTTATTAAAATCATAAAGAAGCAACTTAAAACTGTTGGTCAAGAGACCATGACACACTGCCCTGCTGACCCTCTGACTTGGTAACTAAGCCAGTGTTACATATAATAACCCCACATCAGACTCTTCATCTCTGTCAAATTAGTAATAAAAAAAAAAGAATCCTCCCCAAAAGTCATGACTTGTATTTAGTGTAGTGGAAACTATCTCATATATCCAGCATACATTAAGCTTGACATTGTGCGGTTATAAAGCAAACTCCTACCAACCCCCAAGTGGCCAAAAGAAAGATGGTTTATATGTCACACTATTCGAGCTCATTACATTCACTTTCAACTCGAAACTACGACAATTGAGGGACAAACAAGCAAATAAACAAACAAACAATAACGGAACTTGTGTGCGGATAAACAAGTTGGAAACCAGGAAAATGAAATGAAATGAAGTTTGGGGGGGCCTATAACGAAAAATGTCCTGGCTAAGAATAAAATTATGCACACTCGACAACCAAAATTAACATCGACATGCCACATATGAGCATTACAACATGATAATGATGACGCTGATGATAATGATGATGTTGTTGGTTTGGGGAAAATGTATTGACAATAAGTTGACAGTTCGTCAGTACCGCGACGTCTTGTCTGTCTCCGTGTCGTGTGGTGGTATTTATGGCGACGTATGGCTTAATGTGGCCACCAATATCAACACACAGACGCACACACACACACACACACACACACACACATAAACAAGAGCAAAGAGCTCATGTTTTTTTGGGGGTTTATTAAAATTGATTGTGTAGCGACCCGGTCAGGTTTATGTACGGGGGCATTGACATGGGTTCGGACCTGGACACGGACTCAAAACAGACCAGGAATGACGTGACAGCAGACCATTTATTGGCGACAACTTGGCCATTTGGGGTTATATCGTATGTATGGTGTTTGGAAAATTACTGGATTGCCAGCACAGTCATTTAGGGATACACATATGTAAGCAGTGTAGAAATTTATGTACAATGTACATGCAGAGAGATGAAACCTAAGGAACTAGTTTCATTGGGCTATTTGCTAAATATTTATGAAATACTATCTTTAAGGTTACTGTAATCCCCTGAAATTCTAAAAAAATAAAGAAAGCATCTTCAACCCCATACAAAAATTATAGATCAGCATCAACAGCCAAGTCCATATAGCCAGGACCGTCCATCTGTCCGTATGAATGCACAGACCCAAAGATGATGAAAGCTAGTTATTTTGCCCCACTTTGGTATAACCAAGTTAAAACATAAAATTTATTAAAGACTTTTATTTTTGAACTCAGTCGGATACTTATATTTATTTCAGTCACAATTTAAAAGTCTTTTTCATATATCGCAGGTATTGATTAGGTACATCCAATGGATCATTCCTGCAGACTGCTGAAGCTATAATTAATTAAAAGGGTTTACAGTGTTATTTACTGAATATTATGGAAACTTTTATTTTCTGAGTGTTAAAACAAAATTCTTATATAATTAAATAAATAATTTTCCAAGTAATAAAACAAAAGTCTTTAGTTACTTTTATTTATTGAGTTTTTCATAAAAGTCTTAAAAAAAAATATTTTAAATTTGTTTTATTATAAAAGTCATCCAGTAACCGTTATTAACTGTGTAACTGTCCAAGTGTTCTACAAGTCGCTTTCGACCTCAAAAACGAACCAAATCGTATGGGAGTAGGGTCATTTTTGGACTCGATAGCGATTTGAAGAACACATGGGATTAACTGAGCATTAAAATATCGGTATAAGTCCTAAAAAAATGTTTATTGTGGACATCGATGTCGGAAATGAAAATAAACTTTTTGTGTATTTCGAATAATTTTACCACATAAGATATTCAAATAATTGAAAATGATTTTAATTATTCCTACCAATTAGTTGATAGGGGTGCCCAAAGCCTGTGCTCTAACAGCTCAAATGTTATTGCAATGCACGCAGCCATTGGCACACCGACTAGCCGTTTTTTTATACCCTTGTAGAGGGTATATTAAAATTGTCACGATGTTTGTAACGCAGTGAAGGAAGCATTTCCGACCACATAAAGTATATATATTCTTGATCAGCATGACGAGCTGAGTTCATTTCCGTCTGTCCGTCCGTCCGTCTGTCCGTCCGTCCGTCTGTTTCTATGCTATCTCCTCCCTCAGTTTTGAAGCTATCTTGACCAAACTTTGCAAAAAGTCTTTAAATACAAATACGCTGCACATTTGTCGGAATCGGCCGTATCGGATGACTATATCGTATAGCTGCCATAGGAACGATCGGTCCAAAAACTAGTTCTAATGAGAAAAACTTTTTTGTTTTCCATCGTAGCGTCACTAGTCGTGGTATATTTAAGTTTCATATACTTCCACACAATTGTGGAAAAATTTATCGAAATCGGATGACTATAGCATATAGCTGCCATATAAACGGTCGGTCCAAAAACTAGTTCTAGTGAGAAAAACTTTTTTGTTATCAATGGTAGCGCATTTCGAAAACTGCAAGGGTATTTAAAACATCGGCGTAGCCGATGTTAGCCTCCTATTTTTTTTTTTCAAACTCTTTCTTCTAGTTGTTGTTCTTTGGCAAATGATTTTCTTTATATATATTGGGTGTCTGCTCTGCCGTAAGCAAACTGTGGGCATCTCCGACCTACAGCTTGCAAGTAATATTTAAATGTATATTTGATTATTATGTAAAAACAATTTTATACTATTTTCAAGATTGGCATGAGACAACTCATTCTTTCTTCTTTTCTTATTCTTATTCTTTTCTTAATGTTTATTCCTGAAACCAAAGCATCTACTTATTTTTATTCACATAAATAGTTCATTCATTGAACTTACATTTTATAAATGTTATGCGCGGTTATCCCACAAAAAAGGTCTAAATAAAGACCAAATCTTTTGGTAAATAAAAATCTTTAGATTACTATTGTATTTGTTTATTTTTTTTATCAAACTAATCTCATGTTTGGGTCTCAAGTTTGGTTCTCAATTGTTTTATTCCCATATCAAAGTTTGTTTATATTTCCATAAAGGGGAAACTCCTCCCAAATGCATTTAAGTTGATTTAGCTGGATATCACATATCCCTAAATTTGCCAAATTTTCCCCTCCTCTCTCTTTATTGGGTTTTCTTTTTGGCTTAATTAGAGCTTCAGGTCATGCAGTGCAGAGCAACAACAACAACAACAGCAATAACGTTTTCAAGGGCAGGAGTCCCCGGGGTGATATAATTAGGCCGATAGAACCCTAAAAAATCCCAAGCCATTGGCCCGCATTCCTCTGTTAGGGGTCGACCGAGTGGAATCAAATTATTTTAATGATACACAAATTGATACTTTGAAACAAAATAACAAACCAAATGAAAATCGCTCGCAGCATTTTCGACTGCTGGAAAATGGTTGCCAGGACACACACACACACACACAGGACCGTGTGACAGAATGGAAATTCCGAGAAAGCAACCATCTACCGTCATAGAAAATTAAGTGAAAATTGGATTCTTTACATTTTGCTTTTCCTATTCTCTTCATTTTTTTTTTTAACCGCTTTGTTCTCATTTTTATGTTGAGAAAATCGACTTGAGGATGGGTCGAGTGAAGTGGAGTGAAGTGTTTAATACCTGAAGCGTGTGCAATTGCTATTATTATGCAAATTTTCCTTTTCATTGCATGCGTGTGTTGCTCCTCTCCTCATTGTTGCGTTGTCCTTTTTACTTTTTATTTTTTTTTTTTTTGTTTTGTAATTTAAATAAGGGTCTTGTCCTAGCAAGGGGTTGCTTCTCCCTACGCCAGTCCTGACAATGATAATGAGAGACAATTGAAATGTCAATAACGGGCAATTGTCTGCCATAATATAGCCAGGTACCTCCCCCCCAGGGGCCATCTAAGGGGGCCAGCAATTGCATTGCAAATGGCAGAATATGATAAAGTGGTTCGTAAACTAAATTAGTTCTCAATTGCCATTACTTAATATTGAGAACTTAACAGCTGGTGGAAACAGCTGTTTGGTCTTTTTATTCAATTTGCTAGATTTTGTTTATACTTAATGAATATAAGTGGCAGCAATGTTTGCGGTTTAAATTCCGTTCAATTAAGGTGGAAACGCAAAAATCCTACTTATAGTTGAAATGTGGTGAAAAACTCTTTTTTGTAAAGAAAAAATTTTGCCAGAGTTCTTCAGCTTTATCCCCTGGGGACCGAAGTCCAAGTCATGCCTCTCATTACGCGCATCAAGGCCAGCTATTTAAGTTTTTGGCCTAGATCACTTCTAGCCATTTTAGGACCAATTGGCCTTTTCCCAAAAAATGTTTGGACTTTTATCGATAAAAGCTCCATACAACTCTTGCATGTGTCACCACATTTGATATCGATTAACGATTAATCAAAAACTTACCTCGACAGAAAAATTGAATTAACCCGTGAAAATTTTCGTGCAATCATTTTTCACAACTTTCGACGTGGATTATCACAACGATGAACTTAAATCCTTGTATGGTGATGAAGCACCATCCTAAAGCACTGTGAAATATTGGTTTAATGAATTTAATCGCGGGTCGACGCTCGCTCGAAGACGAAGGTCGTGAAGGTCGTCCAAAAACAGCCGTTGTGCCAGAAAACATTGATGCCGTGCGTGAACTGATAATGCAAGATCGTCATGTGACATACCGTGAGATAGAGGCGTCCTTGGGCATTTCTTCCACCAGCATACATTCGATATTGCTTGACACCAAGCGTTGGTTTGTTTCGAACCACCTGGGCGTTAAAAAAGGTTTGTTCTCGTTGGTGAATCCCGTCTCAATTTGACTTAGATCGCCTCGAAAAATGGCTCGTGTGGATTGGTGCCCCGTGGAAAGAAATTTTGAAAAAATATAATCGCGGTGTTTCTTTATTTCACAGGTGACGAATCATGGATCTATGCTTATGAGCCCGAAACAAAACAGCAATCGACCGTGTGGGTCTTCGAAGACGAGCCAAATCCAACGAAAGTCGTTCGTGGAAGAAGCACTTCGAAGCAAATGGTCGCCTGTTTCTTCGGTAAAACTGGTCATGTGGCGACTGTTCCGCTTGAGCAACGTAGGACGGTCAATTCTGAGTGGTACACCACAATTTGTTTGCCTGAAGTCTTCGGAGAAATTCGAAAAACGAACAAGAGAAGACAGATCATTGTGCACCATGACAATGCGAGCTCTAAAACATCAGCTCACACCAGCGACTTTTTGACCGCCCAAAACGTCAAATTGATGGGTCATCCGACGTACAGCCATGACTTCTTTTTATTCCCGCACATCAAGGGAATAATGCGTGGTCGACGATTTTCGTCGCCAGAAGAAGCTGTTGAAGAGTTGAAAAACCATGTTTTGGAGGTGTCTCAATCGGAGTGGAAAAAGTGCTTCGACAATTGGTTTGAGCGCATTCAAAAGTGTATAAATCTTGCTGGAGAATACTTTGAAAAACAAAAAAACCCTTTTTTGATCATAAATATTCGAGTTTTCACTATAAGGCCAGAAATATATATAGCTACCTACGTATGTCGTTTTGTTACCAAACACTTTGATTTCTCTATTTCAAACAAATATTTCCCTACATGTAATTTCATTAACCTAATGCATTTTTAAGACGCTCATAATGTTAAAATTGGTTGGTCTATAATTCCACTTTATGTTTTTTTTTTTTACCAAATAAACAACAAATATCGAAAGTACCAAATAAAAGAAGAATGACGAAATCTCATAACATAATAAAAATGCGAAAAATCGCTACGCCCAAAAATTAAAAGCTAAAACCAGAAGGAACCAACCAGCAAACAAAACTAAGCGGCGCGCCATTCTATCGTAATAGACAAGAAGCAGAAGAAGAATAAATACAATAAAATGGTAGCATTATTTTGCTATAGAAGAAATCGTGAATAGATTTCGTTAGCCGGGCCGCTCCAGTTTTTGGTGGTGTGTCAATGGGACGGCATCGTTAAACTGTAAAAGACCGTAAAAAAAACGAGCCATAAAAAAATGAATAGTCCCACAAATGAATGGAGCTGAACGGAACGGAAAGGAACGGGAAAACGGGGGGAATCAGGCGAGTAAATCATTTTACAATGGGCCCATAGGCCCGAGGACGGCAGCGGCGGCTTTATGGCCTCTCTCATGAAGGACAATCAAGTAATAGCCGACGATTTTTACGATGACACAGAACTACATAATAAAAGAGATATATCAGCGGTGGCCAGTGACCAGTTCGTTTTGGCTGGAATTCAACAAGCACTGGGACTAGGACTAAAAATCCTTACATTTGTGCACGCCAATGTTGGGCCATACATGTCAACAATCAGTCTTCGGCCTGTTGGGCTTTTGTGACAACTTCAATTTCTATTTCGCTTTTGTTTTTTTTTTTTTTGTTGCCCTCCATATTGGAATTGAGGCAGAGCACGCAAGGAATATGCGGACGACTGATTTTAGACCAGCGGCTACAAAGATAGCGAAAGGAAAAAAATGGCCACCTTCTCTAGAAGAAAATCACCAACTTGATCAAAGAAAATTAATCTGAAATTAAGAAAACAAAAAGAAAATTACATTAACAAAAGGTCTAGCTCGTTGATCCCCAAGCAAATTTAGTTTGAAAAGATTTAGAGCTTCAGAAAAAAAAATTGAGTTAAACGAGTTTTTTAACGGAGAAGAGGCAAATCTCAACGGTGTATGTAATCCTTCCTTTTTTTTTAAATTTAATTTAATCTCAAAAATCCCTAACTCTCCGACCTCTGATTTTCGGGCACCTCAGGGTCGGCTGAACTTTAAACGTTTTAATATTATATTAATTGTACCGTTGGAAGCACATTAATTTTATAATATCAAAATTTAATAAGTTCTTATAAAACTTTAATCTTTTAAAAAATCAATCTTTTTTCAGAACTACAGGTTTTCCAAGCTTCTTGCTTCACTAAGTGCTCATTTTCCACCAAGTGCACCTTCTCTACTCGCCTCTTGTAATCCTAGTATCTTTCTCCCAACTAGAGAAGGGCACGTGCCAGTTTTTTTTCGAAACGGCACGACACATACACGAACAGGATCTTTCCAAATACTGCCAACAAATTTCTTAAGCTTGGCACGGAACAACACTGCACAAATGCGCCAAAGATAAAGGTAACTTATTTTTTTTTAAATATATACGAGGGCAGCTTGATAAAATTGTGAATTTTAATATAAAACATATTTTTCGTCAAAATAACGTTTTTTTTATCAACTATTATTACTTTTATTCACAAATCATTTATCATCATTAAGTATGCAAAACAAAAATTGCTTTTAAAATTTCGATATTTCTTGCAAAGTTTTGACTTTAAAAATTTGGGATAATATAAAAAAAATTATTTGGACTCTTATAAGGGTTATAACACTGTTATCTCTCTATCGGACATGTTCCGAATTCCGAAAGGAGTTTTTCCAAAGGTACATATTTTTACAGGGCCAACTATATTAATGTTTTCTTTTTCCATATTGAAAATATAGACCCATTATCCCCGAACATTATGAGTTTTTTTTCTGAAACTACGACTTATTATTTTTTAGAATGTACATTTGCTATGGAATCACCGATATTTTATATATACATATATGTGTCAATGGAATTAGACTATTAGCTGCAGTCAAGCAAAGTGCAAGTGCGAGATTCACAGATCTGCTTGACACCTACATATAATTTTATAAAATTGCAATTCCCAATAGAACGTTTATACGAAAATCGACTCGGAATTCGGAATATAAAAGACTTTTTCAGAGCCTAAACAGCAAGAGATAGCAAGCTGATATTTTAACAAAAGTTTTCACATGAAAGTGGGACGGAAAATTTCACCGCCAAAGGGTGGAAAACTCCCGGAAATCTTATATGGGGAAAATGTTGTTTTTTATCCGATTGACTTAATATTCGGTAAGTAAGTAAAGTAAGCGAAATTATTTGTCACGTGTTTTCCGATTTCGGAAAATCCGCGCACAACGAAAATGGCCGGAAAATTGTGTATGGAAAAAAACTATTTGTCATCTGTTTGACTTTAGACTCAGTTTGTAAGGATAGTATGCAAAATAATTGGACATGTAATTTCCTCCAGGGTTTTGGAAATGCTCGGAAAATTCAATATGGGAATAATTTTTTTTATTCGATTGTCTTCAAATTCGGTGTGTAAGAATAGTATGCAAAATAATAAGACATGTGATTTGGAAAATCCCCCGAAAGGTCGGGAAATGCTCAGAAAATTCTAAATGGAAAAAACTATGTTATATTCGATTGACTTCAAACTTGGTTGGTGAACGCATTGTGGAAAATAATTAGATATGTGTTTTTCGGTGGTGGAATTTTCGACACCCAGGGGTCAGAAAAAAGGGGGGGGCGGAAATGGGTGGATGATTTTTCACTGTGGGGGGGGGTTTGAGACTGGATTTGCAAGCTCGGCTGGGGAAATAAATTGACACAAAATATACAAAAATTAATCCGATATTGATGTCTTTTTGGCAGCTATACTGATGAGTGCGAAGCAACGCAGTCCGAATTTTTTCGTACCGAAATTAAAGATGTTTCACGTTAAAAAGACCCTGAAATTTTATAAATGCGATTTTGCAAATCTACCTTAAAAGTTTATCAGCCGCGTTCTTTATTCCATTGTTCACAACCGGAGGGTGTTACTTTATCAGCTGCAAACTGATTCTCTCGTAAAGCTTAGACTCACAGATATAGGCCAATCATTCGTGATATGGTGTCCATTTGAACAATACAGCCGAACGATTAGCATGGAGTCTAGACAAATACTCAGAATTATATGCCACAGCAATCATTCCACAATGATCAATCTATAAGCGACCCCGGAACCACTGGTTCATTAAAAAAAATTCCTCAGCGAATTCACTTCAAATTCAGAACTTGAAAATTAAAAGTTTTCCGAATTTTTACGGAATAACTCTTTAAAAGTAAGTGGAATTCAGAACAAGGCTGTATAACAGCACTTTATTATTCGAAAGAAATCTGGTCGGTACTGCACCAAATCAATGTTGAATCTGTTTGCTCGTAATAATTTTTGCCCATCGTGCAAAATAATACCAATGGATTTTATCAACGATTTCTAGCGGGGCGATTTCTATTGGGAGACATCAATGTTAGGTTTCATTCTACGCAGTTGCAAGGCCGTTTTTTTAATCATTTTTTTTAAAAAGGGATTTTATTGAACAGATGCAAGTTATAATTATTCAAAAAATATTTTATTTTAAGTTTTAAATGACATTTAGATCAGGTAAAAAAATATTAATGGATTCTGATTCTGTAGACGATCTCTCGAAGGTTTTTCTCAAAAAGACGTTTGGCGGTAATCACGGTATATTATGTGATTTCAAAAAACGGGGTAGATTGTTTTAGGGGATAGATGAGTGCTGGGATTAATCGTCGAAATTTCAATGTTTGATAAAATAGCGACAATTTAAAAAAATAAATTTTCGAATTTTCGTTGATGATTTCTTTATAAATTTGGAATAGGGTTTTAGCAACATTAGTTGGTAGTTTAGAAGAAAATAATGTGTCTATAGCCCTAAAGCGGCTTAACAAATATGGGTGTATTTCCGAAAATATTAAACGGATCTGTTTGAAATTTTTAGAGAATATACTTGAATATATGTACATTCCGAATAAAAAATTTTTAACTCTAAACTCTTTTAACAGATAACAGTTGACAGTTGACACAGGTCATGCAGCAGTTACTCTGCGGGATATTCAAAAAGTCACTGTCTTATCAAACTACCCTCGTGCGCTTGGCCGGTTGACTACTGTTCCCCAGTTAGACGTACTTAGTCTATGACGGTGTAGGTGTACGTAACAGAGTTGAGCAAAGCAATTCAGCAATTTCAGCAAGTTTGACAGTTTTGTTACACACCTACAAACACAAGAGCAAAAAAAGAAGAAGAAGAAAATAACTGAAAAAGTTGCGTTCAATTCAAGTGCAGGAACAGGACAGAAGACAGCGGCATTGCCTTCGTCCGTCCGCCTGACTAAGACGAAATGGGGAAAAATACAAGTAAATACTCGTATACACAAGTATGCTGAACGGACACAATTCAATTTAACTTTTTTCATTTCAATGTGGGATTTTGTGTTATTTTTATTTAGGTAAATGCTAGGAGTGAGTGTAGATACATACATATATACTTAAATGTCGGCACAATATGCATGTGGATATGAGGGCAATTTCCATTTGGAGTTTGGTACCTTTCAAAATTAAGGAAAGGTACAAAGGAAAATAAATTCTATGTAGAATTTGAAACGACTACCCTGATGAGTATCAAAAATTGAGTTCATAATTTAGCTACTTTATGAGCCTCAGAGTGGACCAAACTACACTTGAAAAAATTACAAAATTACAAAAGGTGTAAAAAATCACTAAATACTTGTGTAAAATTTTATCCAACATTTAATATTTTAACTACTTTATTTTTAATCCCAAAATACACTCGAATATATAAGTTTGATATTTTTATTTTTTTTATTTTTATTTTTTTTTCATATCATATTCAGGACTGTTTTCGTTTTCGATTCCGTTCAAATCAAGCGGAATCGGAATTGGCAAAATATTCTGCTTGCTAAAACCGAATATGTTAAAATAAAAATCTACCAATTTCGATCGATCGAGTTCGGAAACATGATTTACTTTTTTTTTTTTTTTTTTTATTTAGTTTGATTTTTAAATAGTGTAACCCTAATTCAAAATTTTTTACATTTTACTGTTACTTTTAAGTAACTTATAATGTAGTGATATAAGAAATAGAATATTTTATTTATTTTTAAATAATTTTTTCTTGTGTAACAGCTTGTTTTTTTCTAAGTGTAAACAGGTGCCTTGAGCCCACATATCCTTATCCGTTGACAACTGACCACATGCCGCCCCTAAGGAGCAGCCCAAGCGTTAAGTCGTTGACATTGATTAGGGTGAATTCGGTGCTGGCGCTGCACTTGCTCCTTAAATGTGAGTGAAAGTGTATTGCAGTAATACATTTGGTTTGGTTTTGCATTTCTTGCCTGGTCATGACTACCGTCCGCCCTCATGGCTGACTGGCCAAGGCTACACATATTAGATAAATTAGGCCTATTTTTTTTTTTTTTTTTTGATTGTGCTGACCGCCCGGCAGTCAGACAGCCATAATAAAAGTAAAAAAAAAAAAAAACAACCTTTTCATGTTCATAACTTATGTGTCATGGCTTAGACATTTGGACTAGACGCTTCTTCTGCTACGTACAAACACATACAATTCACATTAGGTAAAAACCTCTTATCATTGTTAGGCGGGTGGCTGAAGTGGAACAAATTAATTTCGTTCATTTGGTTTCTTCTCGTCTCTTTTCCTGTCCCCGAGTTGTGGTATTTTTTTTCTCCATTCTTTCTCAGACACAAGTTGTTATAATTTGAGAGCTATTAACTCACATGATGATAGCTGAGGTCAAAGATTTGGCATGGTTTAATTGTTAGAATGAATTTACATTTATAAGAGAATCAGCAGGGGGGGATCATCAAAATTTTGGAAGATTTAAGATTAAGAACTCTTTTATCTTGCCTTGTGTTGATTTTGAATTGTAATAAAATCTCAGCCGAATATTTAACGATCCCTTGTCGGGGTTGGTATTCTTTTAAGGACTGTGTTTCAGATGAGCAGATAATCGCTTTTAAGGTTCGAGCGAGAGAAAGATACTTTTTCCTATTCTAAAATACATTTGGATAAATTGTACTTCGCTGATAAGGGCTTCGATTATATAGACGATTTACAAAATGTGAACTTGTAAAAAACTAGTATTACATTGATACAAAAAAATTAGAGAGCGTAAGTTGAAGTCGACTTTTATTTGAGAATATATTATTAAAACACAAAATGCCCAGCGTAATTATTTGATTTGCTTAGAACTCGACGATAGCTCATCTGATCGTAAAAAAGTGTATGGTGTATCGATAAGTAATGATGATTAAAATATATGTCTAGAAGGTTCGAAAAATCGATCTTCAAAATTGTGGGAGATATAAGGTCTTTTCCAAATCGCAGGGGTGGTAACTCTACTATCGTTCTTCTGATCGGGAAATGAAGTATGGCGGATCGTTAAGTAATGATTATTAAAATAAATGTCCAGAAGGTTCGAAAAATCTATCATCAAAATTGTGGAAGATATGAGCCCTTTTTTAAATTGCCGGGATGGCAACTCTACTATCGTTCTTCTAATCGGGAAATGATGTATGGCGGATCGATAGGTAATGATGATTAAAATATATGTCTAAAGGGTTCAAAAAATCTATCTTCAAAATTGTGGGAGATATAAGGTCTTTTCCAAATTGCCGGGATGGCAACTCTACTATCGTTCTTCAGATCGGGAAATTATGTATGGCGGATCGATAATTAATGATTATTAAAATATATGTCTAGAAGGTTCAAATAATCTATCATCAAAATTGTGGAAGATATGAGCACTTTTGCAAATTGCCGGGATGGCAACTCTACTATCGTTCGTCTGATCGGAAAATGATGTATGGCGGATCGATAGGTAATGATGGTTAAATTATATGTCTGAAAGGTTCGAATAATCTATTTTCAAAATTGTGGGAGATATGAGGTATTTTTCAAATTACGGGGGTGGGTGATTAAAATATATATCTAGAAGGTCCAAACAAGCTAGCTTCAAAATTGTGGGAGATATGATGGGGCGGTTTTTTTCATATTGCGGGGCGGGAGGGGGCATGGCAAACGTTTGAAACAATCCTGATCTGCGTCCGACACTGAAGAAATGGTAGCTCTAGCTCTTATAGTCTCTGAGATCTAGGTGTTCATACAGACGGATGGACAGACGGACATGTCTATATCGACTCGGTTATTGATGCTGATCAAGAATATATATACTTTATGGGGTCGGAAATGCTTTCTCCTGCCTGTTACTACTCGAACTTAGTATACCCTTTTTACTCTACGAGTAACGGGTATAAAAAGCATTGAAAGTTCATAATTCGATGTTTGAATTATTATTGACTCTCGAAAACTAATGCTAAAACTTAAATTTAAATTTGATGATGATTTTAGAAATTTTTATATTATAACCTGAGTCTAAACCACTGAACCGAACCAAAACCTTAACGAATAACAGAGCAGATAGGAGCAAAGTCAACTGAAAATGGATGGAGTGCACGCTCTTAGGTAAGATGAATCCATTTTACTGCCCAAAGTTTTCATGCAGCCTTTCCAGACATATTTACGTCCAGATTGAACAGTTTGACCCCGCGGTATCGCGTGTGGTTCTCACTTTGGGCCAGCATTGAAAATTCACACCCAACGCACACGAGTGCAAACCTTTTTGCTTTTCCTTTTCCCCTCCCCCCTCCCCCGCTCACATGAGCACGCAATGTTTCCGCCGCCACCGCCTGCAAAGGAGTCTAAAGTGTCCAATCAAGTTTTTTGAAATGAAACCTAAATAACATGTCATAATAAATAACCTTCAAGCGACCCAGCAGCAGGCAGCAGGCTGAAAGAACAGGCCAGGAAAGACGAAATCCAAAATCCTGTAATTACAACGTAAATCCAAAATGTCTCAACAGCGCACAGTTGTTGCACACACACACACACACATACAGGCTAAACTTAATTCATATATCAAAAAGTTGGTCGATCCAGAGCTGGACGAGAGTAGCAATTTGCGCGCAAGTAGCCAACTCCAAGTCCAAGACCAAGTCCAAGTCGTTGTCGTACTCGTGTAATATATTGTACACACACTTTATAGGTCCCCAGTTTGTCGGAGCGGGTGGTCAACGGAAACCGAGAAACCGGGCAGCAGCAGCGGGCCGAACGGGAAGCGGGTGATTTGGGGCCGGGAACGGCCAACGGCCTGTCGTGTCGAATGAGAAACACAGCAATTATGCAATTTGATAATACTTCATTCTCGGGTAATAAATATTAATTATTTTTCTTCTTTTCTTATATATTTTTTTGCGAATGTGATTTCGTGTATATTCTCGTGGCCTCACTGAGCGCTAGTTTACGGAGATTTATGGGCCGGTTGCCTGCAAATGAAATGAGACGTCTGCCTGCTCCTTTTCCTGGCTGTTGCTCCGGTTTTGGTGTTTTTGTTTTTGGGTTTTTGGTTTCTTTACCCTCAAGATTCGAACATGTTCACATGCATTTTCATGTCAGTTTTGCGGATTTGCTACAAGTTTTCGTGTTAGGCTTTTGGTTTTTTTGGGAAAGCTTAACGCTGCATATGGTAATACACTTTGAGAAAAACGTTTGTTAGGAAGTAGTAGGTAAATTATGGTAAATTTTAAGAAAGTTTTCCTTTTTGGGTGTACTTAAATTATTTGAATACGAAAATAATCGTAAATATTTCCTAAATTGAAGGAAAAGTTCTTGAAACTAGAATTATCTGTACTTAAAGTAAGTCAAGACATTATAGAAAATGTTTTTCGATTCTAGGGGCCGTTTTCTTATCTTCATGGTTTTCTAATCAACGTGCGTTTTTAGAAAATTTATGTTGCCTACTTTTAGGATGCTTTTAAATTCATATGCGGGTCGTTGTAAGCACAAGCACAGATATTTTATGAGCGGCCTAAAAGTAGGCAACACACATTTTCCTAAAAAGCACCTTGATTTGAAAACCATGAGAATGAGAAAACGGCCCAAGGTATACAATATCCAAAAAAGTATGCAACAAAAAACGAAACTATTTATTATAAGAATTTTCTCTTACAATTCCCAACTAGTTCTTCCTTTTCTAACTTTGCCTTTGTAGTCATGAACTTTCCTTTTTGCTTTATTAGTCATTGTTTCTCTATTTCAAATATATCTTATTTATTTTTATAGGCTTAAACCTAAAACGTTTTGTTCTTACTTTAAGAATTTCCTTTTTTTTTTACTACAAGATTAACCTCAGAAATATATGAACTTAAATGAAAAATATTTTCTACCCATTAAATATTCTATTTCTTGCTTTTAGAGTAAATCGGAATAGATTTTAGGCTATTTTGACTAAAAGTTAGATTTTTAAATAGTCTCTAAAGTATAAGAAATATCCGGAATAGGTCAGGGATTAACTTTTATAAAGATTGAAACAAGGCTGCAAACAGGTTTTGAACCGAACCGGTTTGAACCCGAAATTCCGACTTTTACTTTACTATGTGAACCGAACCTTGAACCGAACCTCTTTTGAAAAAAATAGCTGAACCTGAACCAGTTCCGAACCAAAACTTTGGGTTCGTTTTAAAAAAGGCTACAAGTCTTAAAAAAGCGGACATTTTATTAATAAAAGACGTAGTAAAGATCAAAAATTTCTCGAAGAAATAATACTTATAAATTTCAATTGAAATTAATTGAACTCGACCGTATTTTCGAGTAAACAAAAATTCAGAAAATCTGTAATTTTTTTTAAAGTTTTTTACAGTTTAATTACTATTCCTTACAAATTTGAAAAAAACTTCGGACTAAAGAAGGTTCGAACCCAGACCTTATCACAAAAACCTTGAACTTAAAATTTCTGAACCTTAACCATTGGAAAATTTTGGTTCGAACCCGCGAACCGGACCTCCGAAAAATTGATATGGGTTTGCAGCCCTGGATTGAAACATGTTACTTTAAAGAAGAATTTTGTTATTGAATCAAATTTTTTTGCACTTAACCTACAAAATACTCAATTATTTTTTAGAGTGTAAATAATTCTTACTTTAAGTATTTTCTTTTTTTTTTCCTAAAGATTAACCTCAGAAATATTTAAACTTGACTGAAAAATATTTTAAGCTATTTCTTGATTTTAGAGTAAATCGGTATTGATTTAGGTCCATTTCGACTAAAAGTTCGATATTTAAATAGTCCTTAAAGTATATAAAATATCCGGGAATCGATCAGGGATTAATTTTTATAAAGATTGAAACATCATACTTAAAAGAAGAATTTTTACAAAATTCTCGATTATTTTTCAGAGTGTAAATAATTTCGAGAGCAAATGACTTAACCCTGTACCCAAACCACCTTTGACCACCTTAAAGCCCCAGTTTTTTTTTCTTTTGGCTTTAAAATCTGCTGGAATCTTCTTCCCTTATGCTGGCCTCGCACTTGATTGACAGTAATGGCATTTCACGATTCGCCGGGCGGAAAACGCTGAAAAGCTGCTCTGTAGCACGACAACGACAGTCAATAATAAAAATTGCATGTTGAAAACACATTTGGGATTCCAAAAGTCACACACAGAAGTCACTCGCTGTCAATCGTCGCCGCAGCGGAAGCAACGCAACACAACGCGCCGCAGCCACCGCCAACACCCCGTTGGCCCCAGCGAAAAACCCTTTTAGCTTTTTCGTGTGTGTGGAGTGTGGGGAATTTCCCGCTTAATTTATTTTTGGTTAATTTCCTTCGTTAGTTATTTGACTGCTTTCCCCAGGCAAACCCATCATGTCCTTTCATTTATTGCACTTTGGCAGGAACTTTTCGATCTACTTTCTACCTACCTACCTACATACACATATACCCAACCCATACGAAATAGCAGTGGCAAATAGTCAGAAAAAGGAAACGCATGTTTACTTGTCGTGGAGCTTGGAATTGGACAGGTCATGAAATTCTACCCTAATTAAGGGTAAGCACATACGACAAATACCAACTATGAAATGCAATTTGATTGAAATCTTTATATGCTAGCCTTATAAAGGGTGTCCCATAATATATAGGCAAATACAAACACAGTTAGGTCTTAAATTAGATTAGGTAAGATAAGGACGCAACTGCTCGAAGTATACGATGACCCGCCAACACTTTGGTCTACTTGCCCACAGCTGAATTGCTACTAGGCAAACTTTATTAAAAGGAATCAGAGTAAGTCTTTGCGCGAGTGGATCAATAAGTACAGGAAAAGTTGTTGAGAGACATTAACTTTAACCTCGTTTACTGTCATCGGTTTCAAAGACACTATACCAAATTTTAGAAAGATTGTCCTTAGAGTTGGGTAATATAGTTGTGATGTTCCGGAACAATGTTCCGTTTTCGCTCTTATACTAGGAGTTATAGTTGAATTTTTACATTCAGGTACCAAAATTTAAGAAGAATCAAATGAATCCTAAATAACTAGCACTTACTAGATTAATTTTAACACCTTTAAAACAACTAGGTACTACCAAATCGAGTATAAGACGTTATATAAGAGCAAAAACGGTACAATGTTATTCCTATATAAGAGCTGATTACCCAACTCTATTCTATAACCACACTTGAAGAAGTCAGTGCTCAAAGTTGTCTATAAAAAATTGTGTTTTACGGATTCGGGCAAAATCGGGCAAAAACCAATCTGACTTTTGTAAAAGAAGACTTTAGTGAACAATATTGCATTAATAGTTACAAGAAGCCACAAAACTTTTACTCACCGGAACAAAATCACTTTGAGGTTAAGCTCGTCTAAAAGAGCACACAAAAAAAACTCTAAAACAAGGGATAAAGCAAATATATAGAACAAACTTAAACCCAATTATATTTTAATATATATCTTGGTTTTAATGTTAAATGTTTTAGTTGAATTTTTGAAATTTAATTTCGTGTAATAGCCAACATATACTTAATTTATGCACGAAAAATCATGATATTTTCCCTTTAAAGTATGCAAACATAATTTTCTTTCAGAAATATCTATTCCTATATTCCATAATCCACATTGTACATTCACTCACATTGTTGGACCAAAAATAATTAGAGTTAAGGCTAATAAAATATACATTTTTTCGTAGCATACTTGGAAGGGCAAAAACCATGATATGACAATAATTTGACTCAAATTGAGGCAATGAAAGCCCAGCCTAAAGCTAAGGTTCCACAGGCAAATAATTTGCTAAATTATTTTGATGAAAATTGTCTAAATCGCTATTACATTAGATTTTCTGGACTTAAAACATAAGATAGGATATACATGCAAATAATCTGCCCAAAAAGTGTCGAAAAATTCCTTATTAAATCCTATTTAGCTTAATTTTCATCAAAGTTTGCGCAGTGGGACCTTAGCTTATCGCATTTAGAAAAAAAAAAGTTTTTTATACAAATCGAGAATGTTATTTCTGTATAAATGCCCAAAAATCGACTTTGGTACCAAGTGATGGTTAATTTTCCGGAAGTTTGGTAGCAGTCATTCCTAAATCTTTAAAGTTTTTGAATATTAGTTTGAACCTGATCGGATGATAAACAAAAAAGTTTCATATAAAATTTTGCTTCGAATTTTCCACATTTTCCGACAGACTTTTCCCAATCCTAATCTTAGCACTTACTTTCTGTGAAAAAATCATATTTCTATCTCTTATGGTTTGGTCTGTGCGGTCTCCAGTCAGTTGGTTGAACCTTTTATAAGAGAGGACGCGTTATATTTGATTAATTTAAAATCGTAAGCATTTAACTTGAGACAAGAATTGAGAGAAGCTCGCACATTTGGGGCTGTAACAGCCCCCTACCATAAAAAACAAAACACAAATTTCTCACTAAGACCCATTTCGGTTGTCATCCGATTTTGACCAAATTTTGCTGCAATGTTTAAAGCATATATAATCCCATGTGTTCTACAAATCGCTTCCGACCCAAAAATGACACAATTTCCATACGATTTGGGTCGTTTTTGGGTCGAAAGCGATTTGTAGAACACATGGGAATACTTTTAATTGGTAAGTATTATAACGCTATTATGAAGAAAGACCAAGATTTTTTTCATTAAGATCATTTTCTAACCGATTTTAGTGCTAGGACAGCTATAGGTTATAGTCATTCGATTTTGACCATATTGTGTAGATCTATTTAAAGGCATATCATATTTAAAACTCCTAAGTTTCAAAAGGTTATCATAAAAAACAAAAGGTCTTTATACTGAAACCTTTTATTTGAGCGATCACTCCCATGACTGCTATAAGATATACCTAAGTGTTCTTCAAATCGCTTTCGACCCAAGAACTACCCAATTTACAAAAACTTTGAAACTGAGACTATAGTTAGCGTAGAAACGGACAGACGGACGGGCAATGCTCAATTGACTAAGTTTTTTGTCCTGCTGAAGAAAATACATATATAGTTAAAGGATTGCGGATATGAATATTTCTATGCGTTGTGAACTTCTGGACCAAATTTATGTACACTCTGCAAGTCCATCCGAAGGTACTTTTTCCCCAAATAAAGCCGTCTTTCCAAATGACATAAAAATTTATTTTGACACAATACTTCATATAAATAAAAACACTTTTGAAAAGCTTAGAAAGCTATATGCTTTTGAAAAGCAGTCCTATTTATATGTATATAGTGCCGATATAAATATGTAGGCCATCTGGAATGAGGCCTTATAGAATAAACATTGATTAGTCAGAATGTTTATCAATTTTCAAGAAACATGGAAATCTAATTTCGCATATTGAAACCATGTCCCCTAATCAATATTTTTCAGCCTTATCTCTAAATATCTTTGATGATCAATGACATTTCTTTGAAATGGGCTACTTTAACGGCAGGCGAACAGCTGGCGCCGTGGCTTAGTTGGTTAAAGCGCCTGTCTAGTAAACAGGAGATCATGAGTTCGAATCTCGTCGGGGCCTTTGTCAGAATTTGAATATCTGATTATTTTTTATTTTCTTTTTTTATATTTTTTCTGTTTTTTTTAATTGTTTTTTTTTTTATAGCCTGACCCATATCTATAAACTGGCCAAAGTGTTAAAAAAAAATATTTGTCATAATAAATAAACTGAAACTTCTCCGAAAACTTTAGTCAGTTTTAAGAGTCCATTAAACGAAGTGCTTATAAACATCATAAACTGCTGACTGAAAAATATACCATATACATATATATATATTAGCAATAATTCGAAGCATCAATTTTTTTATTGTCGCTGGCAATCATTTAATCATCTCGAGTCATCAGTTGTTGTCGTCGTTGGAGTTGTTTGGCTAGGGGTGGGGGGTACTTTGAAGGACTCCGAAAGCAATGGGAATAGCAAATTTCGACGCGCCATCGCCCATTTGACACATGTGTCACTTGCAAACCGTTCCGCTTGCTGTGGCTGCTGCTGTTGCTCTGAGCCTTCGGTTGACAGCTGTCAGTGTCAGTTTACATAATTTATAGATTTCAACGCATAAAAAAGTCATAAAATTTACAATGTTGCCTTTCAACAACAACAACAACAACAAAAAAATGCCTCGCTCTCTGATGCCCATGCCTTATTTTTATGAGCCAAAGACATCCATTTTCGCACAGCTACAATATCTCTCAATTCTCACAGAAAATTGTTTGCATTGCCATTGGCATTCGAAATGCTTTTGATTTATTTGTATTTATTTATGTGATTCTTTTCTCATATTCAACTCCAGCGATAAATTCTCGCACTCAAGCAAAATACATAAACGATTTATAGTTTGCCAGACAATAACTAACAAAACGCAGCAACAGCAAAAGCAAAAGCAACAATATGTGTGTGCAGAAGTGGAGCAGGAACCCAGCATATAAATCTTGGCTACAAAAAAAAAAAGATGCCGGGATTGATTGATTCAGAGCCAGAAACGAGACTAACCCCATATGAGATGAAGAAGTAAAAAAGTCATAAAAAATGTTAACGAACCCACAAGTTTAAGACAGTAATTAAATTTTTAACTCTTAATTAACACAAACACAAAATTTAAGAACATAAAAAAAAAAAATAACACACCCTTATTATACTAATGAGTGCATAGGCCCCGGCGAGATTCGAACTCACGATCTCCTGTTTACTAGACAGGCGCTTTAACCAACTAAGCCACGGCGCCGCTGTCCCATGCTCGGCCCGGAATCTTATTTAAGACAAGCGGCTGTGTGGTGTGTATTGATTTTAACACAAAATAAGTTTGTTCTTAAAATAAACTAAAATTGCTAAATGAAACCATCAAAATGTAACAAAACATTCTGTATTCTTTTTTTCTTGTTTCTACAAAATTAAATGAATTGAAATTGACAAGGCTTTGATGTCTAGCTTGTTAAATATTTCACTTTAAATGGAATAAAGAAAATCAAAATTAATTAAATTTAGATTTCTTTTACAATGGAAATCATTGGTCTGTGTAATTGTTAATGTAGCTAATTTTAACTACACTAGCTTACAAATTTAAACAAATTTTATAATGAATGGTTAATGAATGTTCCATTTATCTTTTATACTCAACTTTATAGTACGATGGTTTACTTAGGCGCTATTATTAGCCAAATTGAAATTTAAATATCCAAAAATACAATTTGATTTAATTTTGTTACTTTTTCTGACAGATCTTTTAACAATATATTGCAAAATTAATGATCAAAATCTAAGCCCTATGATACAGAATTTATTGGAACGTAAGTAACAAAGTTCTGGATTGAAAATGGAGAGTTTGTCCACACAGACACGAGCCGAATGCATGCTGAGCCATTCGCCAGGAAAGTAAACAAATAAGAAAAGCCAATCAGTCGCTGGTTAGCGTTCAATAAAGTAGGTCTGAGCCGTTTTGCGTCGCATTATATTCGCACACCAATACACTCTCACTTGTTCGCCTCGCTCTTTTTGAAAAACGATGTTTTGAAATGAAGAACCTACGTATCTTTTTGGAAATGTAGACACTTTAGCTTTGTAAGACTGAATTTACACAATGAAGCAAACGTTATGAATTTGTTTGTAAAAAAGAGTTGATCTTCTACAAAAAGTATAATTTATTGGGGTTTAAAATTTTAGGATTTTGTTTCAAAATGATAAACAAACGAGAAGACAACGCTTACTTCGCCTATGCCGAAGTTTTAATACACTTGCTGAAGTTCATTCAACTTATCTAACCGGTAGAATATATATAGGATATAGATATCAGATATTTATAAATTCAAAATCATTGAGAAAAAATCTTGTCTTAGTAAAACACGTTTTCCGACCGATCGGTCCTATGGCAGCTATGTGCTATAGTCGTCTGATTACGATCACTTTTTCCAGAATTATGTGGAAGCATATGAAACTAATATATACGAAGATTGGTAACGCTACGATGGAAAACAAAAAGTTTTTCTTACTAGAACTAGTTTTTTGACCGACTCTTATATGGCAGCTATATGATATAGTCTTCCGATTTTTATAAATTTTTCTAGTATTATGTGGAAGCATATATTACTAACATATACCAAGATTGGTGACGATACAATAGAAAACAAAAAAGTTTTTCTCACTAGAACCAGTTTTTTGACCGACCGTTTCCATGACAGCTATATGATATAGTCTTCCGATTTTGATAAATTTTTCTAGTATTATGTGGAAGCATATAAAAATAACATATACCAAGATTGGTGACGATACAATAGAAAACAAAAAAGTTTTTCTCTCTAGAACTAGTTTTTTGACCGACCGTTTATATGGCAGCTATATGATATAGTCATCCGATCCGGCCGGTTCCGATATATTAGTTGCGTGCAGTAAAAATGAGACTCTGTGCTTTAAAACTGAGGGACTAGTTCGCGTAGAAACAGGCAGACAGACAGACAGACGGAGTTGAACTCAGCTTGTCGTCCTGATCAAGAATATATATAGTTTATGGGTTCGGAAATGAATATTTCTATGCGTTACAAACTTCTGGGCAAAATTAATATACACTTTGCATATGATATTGATCAATTATCAAATTTTTTCCGTGTACATTTTACAATATTTAACCAAAACTGTATAAAGCAATCGTCTCTTGCTTTGAAAAACCTGTTCCATATTGTCATTAAACAATCTTCAAGTCAAATTCTTTGCCAAGCATAATATTCTCAAGCAATAGCCGTAATCAAGTACAGTATACGAAATCCTATCCAGTTAATTTATTAATCCTTGTTCCTTTATCTAGAAACCAAGAAGATGGGAGAACAAGTAAAACCAGTGCAGCATGATGATGAAAAGCCACCATATGCGTTTTTTTTTGGTGGCATGGGTGCTGCTTCAGCGATTATATTTTCAGCTTTGGGAGCGGCCTATGGTACAGCGAAATCGGGTACCGGAATAGCGGCCATGGCAGTGATGCGTCCCGAATTGATTATGAAATCGATTATTCCCGTGGTGATGGCAGGCATTATAGCCATCTATGGCCTGGTGGTGTCTGTGCTCATTGCTGGCTCCCTATCACCTAGCTATACCATTCGCCGGGGTTATATACATCTGGCGGCCGGACTTTCGGTGGGATTTGCCGGTCTGGCAGCCGGATTTGCCATTGGCATTGTGGGTGATGCAGGAGTGCGGGGAACTGCACAGCAGCCGCGTTTATTTGTGGGCATGATTTTGATATTGATCTTTGCCGAGGTATTGGGCCTGTATGGCCTTATAGTGGCCATTTATTTGTACACCAAATAATTGATTCACTTGTTATGTTAAATGTAAAGTTCGCATGAATAAATAAATTGTTATGAAATGCGAAAAACTTTACAGTTCTAATTAAACACTTATGTGAAAAGAGCCCAGCTGTGCGCGGGGAAAAGTATCGGAGCCATTGACCGAAATTAAAAGGCTCAAATTATTTTCCGAAATCGGAACCGTTACCTTTATTACATCATTTTTGGAAAACTCAAAATCGTGATGTTAAAAATTTAAGTTGATTCTGTTCTGTTTCTCAATAAGTTATAAAAATCATAACTTTAATGACCTCTAGTTTGATAACTTCCTTTATTTCGACAATACGGAATACATTTTTTCCAATTACCAAAAATTACTCTAAATGAAACCAAAATGTTCCTAAATTGAGCACGAAGTGGTCTTAAGACGACAACAAAATGCTCGAAAAATTACCACAAAATCCTTTTAACACATCTTTGAAACGTACATGAAGATTTCGTTCATAAAAAGACACCACGGTTCACGGTTTAAGAAAAAGCAAGATTATTCTACATTTGTAACGAATGTGCTTGATTTCGGTCTTTTTAAAACGATATTTTGTATGAGTGTATATCAAGAACAAAATTTGTTTTGGATTGATCACGAAATTGACTTACAATGGCTGCCCAAAACAGTATGCTATAAAAACTGCGAATTAGGTTAAGACAAATTTGTCCTTAAATTTCCCAACTTGGTCAGTGTTTAATCACAGAGCAAGAGTATTAGAGAAAAATATTGCGACGCCTCCAAATTTTGTGGCGCTGGTAAGAGATATGAGCAATGTAGATACATATACAGATCACACATATAAGAAAACACGGTGGTTAGAGCGAGACGGACATTGTCTTGACTGTACTCAGAGAGCGACAATAACATAGAACAGCTGATTATTTCGCTGTTAAGTTTGTGGCGACCGAGCAATCGTTACCTCTAATAGTATTGCTCTGTGGTTTAATTCATGTCTTTTGGATCTTTCCAACCATTTTTTATTAACTTGGGAATAGCTGAAGCATTTAATGGACTTAAACCACAAACATTTAGTACCTATTTTATTTTAAGAACGTATTGTGGTTGACTTTAGAATTAATAAGACTTAAACGAAGAAAACCTAGAACCATGAGACAATAAGTATTTGAAATAATTTTTGCGCTGCCTATCAATTTTGAGTTAGCTCAACCGATAGCACTAAATATTATAGTGCGCGCGTGAGCAATTTTTCCTTCACGTAACGCACGATTCAAGAAATCAAAATCTCTAGACACACGATTAACGCACACAATTTTTTAAGCGTTTTGGATCACGCACGATTCATGCACGTTTAAAGGAGATCACGCACCATCAACCACCTCATGCATTTTTGCGTGAAGAGATCTTAATTTGATGGCCATACTGCGCCTTTTGTATGGAGCAGCGAGCAGCAAATATACGAAATCAACGGCAAATCAGTTTTAGGAATAATATTATCAATCAAATATAATAGAAAAAGAACTTCATGAATTCTGCATGACTTATATTCACGAGGTTTATCTTTAGCACGCACGAATCACGGATGCACACGCACGAAAGGCTGTGTTTTCTCACGATCACGTCATGACACACCGTGACACGTTTAAATTCACGTCACGCGCGCACCTCTATTACGCATAGAAACGCGGTGATTGGATCTCTAGGTTAGTACAATGCCAATTCTTGTTTTAAGAGCTAATCGGTATTGACTTAAGATTATTACGACCCAGAAGTAAGACCAAATAGGTCTTAAAATAGTTAAAAATGTACCGAAACAGTTTAAAATCTAAAAATATATTTCTTGATAGGATAATATACTTGTACCAATCCGGTTACCGGAGCGAAAGTAAAATTATTTTGAGTACCGAATTATAATCCATAATCGAAACCGGTACTGGTATCAAATATCGTTTTAGAATTTGTTAATGGTTGTGCGCATCGTTGTTGTAGCTTTATCATGATTCCGTCCATGACATTCTCTTTTCGTCGCAACTTTGCACTTACTTTATTACTGTGCAAATTGTGCAAAATAAATTCACTCAAACATTCATATTTGTAGCATTACGCACACTATTAAAGGGGCATATGAGTTCTTCATCTTTTCGCTGCCACCTCATAAATTTTTTGTACAATTATGCAGCACATTCCCCGGCGACAAATCTGTATCACCTGGCACCAACTCAACAATCACAACCCCAGCAAAAAAACACAGTCCACGGTGCCACAAGTGAAGTCCCGACTACCAACCAGTCCCAGGTCCCAGAAGCAGACTGTACACTGTACACATACAAAATGCAAAACATTCTGGGAGCACAAATAAAAATGTCATGTTCTGGCTGGGATTGTGTGTGGCCACCGCATAGAGACAATTCGTCCCCAAACGGCAAAGGGCAACAAATTTCCATTTTCCGTTGGGGGGGGGTTCATATTTTTCAATTTGTTTAATTGAAACAAAGTGAGAAGGGAAAAACCCAAGAAACCACAACTTCGATTTGCAATACTCCAAATGGATTTTGTGGTGTCGTGCACGGAGTTTTACTTCATAAATTTGTGAACAACGATTTGAATTGTTCAGAAAAAAAAAAAAGTAATGTCTCTCGCCGAAGCCGACAATGACACGCCGACTTATGCCATATTCTTTGGAGGTTTGGGATCTGCCTTTGCCATTATCTTTTCTACTTTGGGTGCGGCCTATGGTACGGCTTTATCCGGCATTGGCATTGCCTCCATGGGCGTGGAACGTCCCGAATTGATCATGAAATCCATTATTCCGGTGGTAATGGCGGGCATTATAGCCATCTATGGACTGGTGGTGGCTGTTTTAATTGCTGGCTCCCTGGACCAAGATTATACCATTCAGAAGGGTTATATTCATATGGGTGCTGGTCTGGCGGTGGGTCTGGCTGGTCTTTCGGCTGGATTTGCCATTGGTATAGCCGGTGATGCGGGCGTACGTGGAACGGCCCAACAACCGCGCTTATTTGTGGGCATGATTTTGATCTTAATCTTTGCCGAGGTTTTGGGTCTGTATGGCCTCATTGTGGCCATTTATTTGTACACCAAGTTGTGAAGGCAATTAAGCCATTGAATAAAGTTTAAGAGAAACTTTTACAAAAATTAGTGAACCATTCAAGGGGTAGAGCAGGGATCGCTAAGAAGAGCAAGGCTCTGACCTACTTCATTAAGTGCTAACCAGCGACTGATTAGCTTTTTGCGTATTTTTTTTAAACTCTTTGCGAAGGGCTCGGCATGTGTTCGGCTCGTGTCTGTGTGAATTGACGAATGTGTTCGGCCCCCTGCGGCAGTGGCTGGGGAACTCTGATTTAGAGGGTGGCTAATGAATATTGCTACTTTAAGAAACTCATATAACTCTTATTTAATTGTATTAAATTCAGGTATTTTTCATTTATATTAAAACCTGGGTGTCAAACCGGAACCGTATACCGAAAAGAACAGATTGAAACTCAGAACCGGAACCGTAACCGGAACCGTTATTATTTATTTTTTGGGAACCGGTATTTCGGAACCTTTATTTTTGGAACCGAAATGACCGAAAAGAACCGAAACATTGTACCGGTACAGTTTTGGTTCTAAGTTTTTTTTTGTTTATTCAGTTTTATTCCTTTAATCAGGGGTTTCCTCGGGGTAAAAAACGTTAGCAAAAGCTTTCAAATGTTAGGTTAAGGGCCTATCTAGTATATACTTTATAAGTATATTCTTTATAACTACATTCTGTTGTGTAGGTTGCTACTGGTTCTATTATATCTTCGGTTTAAAGAATTTTTAAATTATACCGGTACATACCGGTACGTACCGGTATACCGAAATAAAAACCAAGGTACCGCTACGGAACCGAATACCGAAATAAACTAGAACCTAAACAGAACCTTTTACCGAAACATTAGTTTTGGTACGTACCAGAACCGGAACCGGAACCGAAATTCGATTCGGTTTGATTTCCTGATTAAAACTCATCCAATTAGTTTTAAAAATAGTTCAATTGAAATTGAAAAATTCCTAGCTACTCCTCAAGTCTGCTGGGTTTGGTTTGTTAACCATTTTATAAGGGAATAAGTTCATATCTTTGTGCATAATTGTCTGATATGACTGTCTGCTGATACCCATTTGAGTAGATAAGCTTCTTGTCAAAACTCTTGAATTGTTTTGAATAGTTTCCTTCTTACGAACTGAAGGGTTTCGTTGGTAAATTCTTCTTGCGATCGTTCCATGCTCGGCAAAATGGTTTACAAGCCTCATTAAAGTCCATCTGTTCGGAGGATTGCCCTCAAATGTGCGCCCAAACTTTTTTTTAAACCTAAACTAAGGACTCCAGTGCGTAATAGCGTCGTACAATCAAAATTCTTGTTTCAGTGTCCCTGATATACATTTTTGTAAAATCTAAACATCGATCTACAAAATAAAAAAAAAATTAAGCAGATTACTTGAATAGAAAACAAGTTATTGAGAATTTTTTGTGGTAGCAGCTTTCATTAGCCACCTTTTAAATTACTGTCTTAGAAACGATCAGTCATAGAACAGGTCTTAGTTCAAAAAACTTTTGGTTGTTTATTTATCAATATGAATCCTTACGTCCATTTAATTTTAGGTCAAACTTTTTAATAACAAATTGAGTAGAATGCAAAAAGTTCCATAAACATTATCTTCTTAGAAAGTTTGCCCTTTACATACATACATATGTATGTATGTAGGAACGACTTTTCGCACTTTCATTTCTTAACAAAATGCCGCCCCCGCCCACTTAGTAGGCCTAATACATATTTATTTATGTGGCCCAGCCATTTGTACAAAGTGTTTGCACTTAATAAACCCATTTCGCTAAGCACTTTGTTTGCCAAGAAAGACAGGGAGAGGGCCTTTTGCAAATTCAACTGCTTCGGCTTCTGCTTCCGTTTGTGCTTAACGCAGCAACCTTCACCACCCCCCTTCCGCCCAACGTCGCACGCATTTTACTGTTATTTCAGCATTAAAAGTTCATTGAGTGGCAAAGGAAGTGAAAACAATTATCTTCAGGAAGGTGAAACATAAATCCTCGAATCCAAAAGTAAATTGCAAATTTCGTTTATTACTTTCTATGTCAACCAACCGAACCCAAAACCCAACCGTCCAACCCTCCAGCTGAGCCCAAGAGATTTGTGGTTAAATCGAATCGATATTTTATGTTATCATATTTATTATGCAAACACACTCAACAAACGGTGGGTAATGCCAATTGGTGGTGTTGAGTTGCCAAAAGTGACACACACGCATCGTAAAAAAACATACAAATGCAAATCCTTAGACTGAAATGGGTTTTCTCTGGAATCTGCTCTGTTTAGCATTAAGTCTGATTGGTATTGAGTTGAAGTTGTGTGTGTGTGAAATTGTGGGCTGATAACACTTGCAGCTTATTTTATGCACCTGAAGACAAATGGAAAATAAATATAAGCACGAAACACAATACGAAACAGGAAACACAAATACGAAAATAAAAAAAATTATAAAATAAAAAAAACAATCTGGCCCATGGGGGGATCGAACCCGCGGCCTTCGCGTTATTAGCACGACGCTCTAACCAGCTGAGCTAATGGGCCTTGATGACGCTGGTGAGTAAGTTCCTTTTTTAAAGTGGGGAATTCCTTGGGAACCAAATTGAAGTCTATTATTAAATTTAAGCAGATAATCTGTTTAATTAAAATATCTTTAAATATACAAAATTGATTAATACAATCAGTAAATACATATAAAAATATATATATTTTGGAATAAATGTTGATAAAACTTGGCAAAATTTTGTAAAAGCAATTATTAATCACGATTACCTAATAAAAAGACGCTACCAAACATACTGTTTTTCTCACTGTTGTATGTTAGCTATATATAGTATATAGACGTCAGATTTTGATCAAACTTGGCGGAATGGTTTAAGATGCTTATTAAACTAATAAGTAACGAATTTGATGACGTTACCATTCAAAAGAAAAAAAGTTTTTCTTAGTAAGACCATTTTTCAGACCTTTCGGTTCCATGGCAGCTATACTATATAGTCGTCCGATTTTGATCAAACTTTTGAGAATAATGTGGAGGCATATAAAATAAATAAATACCCAGTTTGGACACGCTCACATTGAAAACAAAAAAGTTTTCCTCACTAGAACTGGTTTTACGACCGATTGCTCCTATAACAGCTGTACTATATAGACATGCGATTTTGATCAAACTTGGCAGAATTGTATGGGTGCATATTAAATTACTTAATGCTTAGTTTTTCGACGTTAGCATGAAGAACAAAAAAGTTTTTCTCACTAGAATCAGTTTTTTGACCGATTGTTCCTATGGCAGCTATATGCTATAGTCATCAGATTTTGATAAAGTTTTCCAGAATCGTGTGAAAGCATATAAAACTAATAAATGCCAAGATTGTTGGTGCTACGATGGAAAACAAAAAAGGTTTTCTCACTAGAACTAGTTTTTGACCGATCGTTCCTATGGCAGCTATACTATATAGTCGTCCGATTTTAATCAAACTTTCGAGAATTATGTGAATACATATAAAATAAATAAATATCAAGTTTGGAGACTATACCATTAATAAGAAAAAAGTTTTTCTCACTAGAACTATTTTTTGACCGATCGGTTCCATGGAAGCTATACTATATAGTCCTCCAATTTTAATCAAACTTTCGAGAATTATGTGAATACATATAAAATAAATAAATATCAAGTTTGGAGACTATACCATTAATAAGAAAAAAGTTTTTTTCACTAGAGCTATTTTTTGACCGATCGGTTCCATGGAAGCTATACTATATAGTCGTCCGATTTTAATCAAACTTTCGAGAATTATGTGAATACATATAAAATAAATTAATAAGAAAAAGGTTTTTCTCACTAGAACTAGTTTTTGTCCGATCGGAAGCTATACTATATAGTCGTCCGATTTTTATCAAACTTTCGAAAATTATGTGAATACTTTTAAAATAAATAAATATCAAGTTTGGAGACTATACCATTAATAAGAAAAAATTTTTCTCACTTGAGTTGGTTTTTGGAACGGTCGTTACTATGGCAGCTTTATGCTATAGTCATCCGATTTTGAGCAAACTTTCCAGAATTAAGTGAAAGCATATAAAACTAATAAATACCAAGATAGGTGATCCTACAATAGAAAACTAAAAGTTTTTCTCACTAGAAGTAGATTTTCACAGATCGTTCCTATATATATAGTCATCCGATCCGGCCAGTTTTAAAAAATTAAAATAGGGTTTAAGTCTTTATGCAAAGTTTTTTTAAAATAGCTTTAAAATTGAGGGAGGACGTAGCTTAGAAACTGAGAGACAGACTGACTGACGTACATGGCTATATCTACTTAGATAGTAGTCTATTTCCAGATGATAATTGACATGAGCAGTGGGTGCTGAAAATTCAAAAAGTCACTAAGTCTAATTGAAACTTTTAGATATTTTTTAAAATTCCAAATTTTAATCACATAAATACAAAAACTCGTTTCAAAGAAGAGCTTGTTCTCCATCTAAATAACTTTTTATCCCTTTTGCTCATCGTGACATAGTTAAGACGCGCCCTAGCGTAAATGATATAAATATATACAACCCATCAAATACGCTGGATTGAAAGCCAAAGCCATGTGCACAAAATATAATTCAATGCAAAGGGAAACAGCGCAGCACAAGCAGCCGCTGATGAAAGAAACGACCAAAAAGGAAGACAGCCGGAGAGGGTGGAGGTCGCAAGGAAGCGCGTAGAGCGGAAACGCAAAGGACAAACATGCCATTGGGCAAAGGACAAAAGTCAAAGTCGAGGCAGGGTGAGGGTGAAGCGACTCTCTGAGGTGTTGCCAACAGGAAAAGCTTCAATCAGCAGAAAAAAAAAGTGGAAGGGAAGGAGGCAACCAACTACTACACATTTAGTGTTTATTTCGCATTTATGGGATGGGATGGGGTGCGATGGCTTGGGATGGGGGTGGGGGTGGGTTAGGAATGGGATGAAATCAGCAAGAAATAAATATCCTATCTCTCTCTGCCCAACCGAAACTCATATACACAATATATAAATTGTTTCCAAATCATTGGACACCCAGCCACAGAAATACGAAAATGAAATTAAGTTCACACAACCAGAAAAAACAAACCAATGTCCAAAGACTTTAACAAAACGAAGTTGCTATGCGCTTTAGGGAAGCCGAAAAATCGAAATGAAAATCGTTTTAGGGCGGTCTTAAATCTGGGGTCGGCAATGAAAGCAGAGAAGTTGCCAGTGGCAACTGAGAATTAAATTTTGTACTCGGAAATCTAAATTTATTTGATCTGGGGCTCAATCATACATCAACATCATATTTTTTATATCCATTTTTATACCCAATATACCCTGCTGCATGAATAGAGTATCCCAACTGAACTAAAACCCAAAATCATATGATGCTGATCTAGTTGATGATGATGACAACAAGAAGGAAAACTAAATGATGAGTCTCAATGAATGTCTGCTTGAATGAGTGACTGGACTGAATGAATAAAGATTCCACAACCAAACGGAAGGCAGAAACTAAGTCCATGATATACTCGTACATAGACCAAAATGAACATTAAAATTAAAGGCAACTGTGCCTCCTATGTCCTATGTGTTGTTCTTCGCCACAATTGATGCGTGTGGTTTTAATGGTCAGCAAAAAGTTTTTGGCCATAATAAATGGAGCAAGCTTCCATCAACCTAAAATACCCCCAAAAGGGGTTTCTATGAACGTTACGCGTGAGTTGTTCAATCGGAACCAAATAGGCGGAATTTAAGTAGAAGTTCATACTGTTAGCTTACATACCCTAGCAGATGGTTGGAGTTCAAAACTAAAGTAAGGCATACATATCTGTATTTTTAACCTTTTAACAGTTCCTATACAAATTTAGAGTATAAATCAAATCGTCCTACCATAAATTTAAATATTTGTGTTCAGCTTAAATGAGCTTATATAAATACAACAAAATTTACAAAATTAGAGAACAAGATTGACCACATGTCGAGGATGTTTAAATACAAATCAAACAATCGCACTGGCAGAAAGTGAATGACTTATTTCGATAAATTGCTATAAATCGTGAATAGTCGGACTTTAAAGACCTATTCTGACCCTTTCGGCTATAACTATATTCCATTTATATGTAATCTGTCGCATAGACACCACAGGTTGAGATATTAATGCCAAGTAGCATCCCCAAAAAGTGCAAAAAACATAAAATACGATTTTCCGCCATATCTTGGAACCAAGAACCAATGGAGCAGAACTGAAGACAGTTTTCGAATTAGTACAGATAATTGAATATTAGCAAGGCTTTACTTCAAAATGTTTGTCATTTTTTTGGGCTGTGTTATAATGTTCTTAGAATTGTCCAAAGATTGCGATTTTCCCATACGCCTATTATAACAAAAAATTCTACCCGTCATAGTATAAATTAAAGTTGCGCGCGGGAGCGATTTTTCACTCACGTAACGCACGATTCACGAAATAAAAAACTCTTGACGCACGATTCACGCACACAACTTTTTAAGCGTTTTGCTTCCCGCATGATTCATGGAAGGAGAGGTCACGAATGATCACGCACGATCATCCAGCCCGCGAATGTTTGCGTGCAGAGATCTTAATTTTATCATGGGTTTCAGGGCCTTTTGTATGGGGAAGTTGCTAGCAGCAAACACACGAAAGCAAAGGCAAATTAGTTTTAAGGAATAATAAAAATTATTAATCAAATAGAATAGAAAACGAGAAGGCAAAGCTAACTTCGACTGTGGCGAAGTTTTAATACACTTGAAAAAGTTTACTCCAACTGATTTAACCGTTAAAATATATATAGGATATAGATATCAGATATTTTAAATTTTTAAATCATTAATAATAAAAATTTGATTTCATAAAAAAAACTTTTCTTAGTAAAACACATTTTTCGTCTGATCGGTCCTATGGCAGCTATATGCTATAGTGATTCGATTCTGATAAACTTTTTCTGTATTATGTGAAAGCATATAAAACTAACACATACCAAGATTGGTGACGCTACGATGGAAAACAAAAAAGTTTTTCTCACTAGATCTAGTTTTTTGACCGACCGTTTCTATGGCAGCTATAAGATATAGTCATCTGATCCGGCCGGTTCCGACATATTAGTTGCGTGTAGGAAAAAGAAGACTCTGTGCAAAATTTCAGCTCGATAGCTTTAAAACTGAGGGACTAGTTTGAGTAGAAACAGACAGACGGACGGACGGACAGACGGAATTGAACTCAGCTCGTCGTCCTGATCAAGAATATATATAGTTTATGTGGTCGGAAATGAATATTTCTATGCGTTACAAACTTCTGGGCAAAATTAGTATACACTTTTCAAGTGTATAAAAATGTATACTAAAAATAATACTTATACCGATACGTACCGGTATACCGAAACAAAAATCTGAGTATCGTATCGGAACAGAAAACCGAAATAAACTGAAAACCGAAATATAACCTTTAACCGAAATTCTTATTTCGGTACGTACCGGAACCGATATTCGTTTCGGGATTAATCCCTAGATTTGGTAGTTCATTTCGAAGCGACACAATTGCTTGTGTGACAAAAAATAGCATTGGTGATCTAGATTCTCCACATTCTGAAGAATTTTGAAACAAGTTCACATTATTCTGCTTGGCCCTTCAGAGCTTTAAAGCAGTGGTCGGCTCTCTCTTTGAGCTTGCACAAAGTGTCCGAATATTATTAACTCTCACATGCTCATTTGTCGCATTACGTACATTATCAAAAGTGTGCCCACCACTGCTTTAAAGGAAGTTGGACCTATCGTGACCAATTTTGTTGTGCCAACATTTATATGGAATTCAATTTTGTGGTCTCAGCACTTTATTGATTCTCCGTTATGAGCCCGGAATATCTATTTTCATTTCTTTGTGAAGCTCCAAAAAAAAATATGTTTTGTATGAATTATGATTATTTCAAAAACGGTTTCAATTTCCTTTTGTATAGTTTGGCCGGACATCGCTGCTGCTGCTGCTGCCATTGCCGTTGCCATAGCTGGTGGGGATTCATTTCATACAAAAGGCATGGGAGAAGGTCAATGCACAGCACGGAAATGGCAAAACTCAGCAAAAGCCAAAAACTTATGCCCTGAGCATTGCCATGGCAAAGGCGCCGAGAGTTAACTACAAATGTCAAAGCTTCACTGGCGGCAGTCACTGCGTCAGTCAGTCAGTCAGTCACACAGTCATTCAGTCAATCTTTGAGCATTTCGCTCAAAATCAAATTTATTTGCCCAACCACACTGAAATTATGAGCAAAGCTGAGAAACACATGTGCGTTTTATTGCATTCGCAGGAGCAGCACCACCCAGAACTATTAACGTTGTCAACGCCCGCCCGCCCAAGGGGTGGTGGCAGTCTTGGCCTTTTGTACGTTCGAGTATTTTTATTCATTCTATTTCTTAGCTTTTTATTTTATTTATTTATTTCGCTTGCCCCTCGCAACGGCAACAGCAGCAAAAAAAAAAAAAAAAATACGATTTTTATTTTATGCTCACAGTATGTTGTAAATCTTGTCCCTGCTGCTGCTGTTGCCGCTGCTGATGAAATGAAACGAAATTAAGAAATTTTTTTATTTTCCCTTCGCAATTTCTGTAATGAAAGAAATGCCAGTCAGGACCAGGATGAGGGCTGCTTCTGCTGCTGCTGCTGCTCCTTCAGTCGTTCGTTGCCAGCCAGTCAGCTAGTCAGCCCGCCTGCCCGCCTGTCATTCATTATGAAATCATTTGGTATTTATTATTTCGTTTATGTGGTTCCCATTTGAGATATTGCCTTCATTTGCTGCGTTGTTAGTGGCGACAGTTCATGCTGTTTGTTCCTGAATTGGAAGTCCTCTTCAGCCATAATGTCAACAAATGCTATTTGACTCACTATTTAAACTTAAACGAAAGCAGCTAATCCTTGAATGAAGGAGGGAGAGGAAACCATTTGTGTAGATAAAAATACTTTGACACAATTTAGAGTTAAATTGGTTAATTTTTAAGCTGCTTTTTAATAAGACAATCCTCCTATTTCAGTGGGGGGAACTAGAGATGAGCAAGGGAGCGGATACTTGCGGAAATTCTCGAAATTTTCTGCCGAACCTTAAAAGATTTATTTTCAAAAAATTCTTTCATTTCAATTTTGGGTTCTAAGGGGATTATTTTTTCGTGTCACAAACACGCACGACTCAACACGAAGTATTTGTGTTGCAACATCTGATTTCGTGCGTGCACGTGCTTGTAAGTTTAAAGAACACGAATTAACACGACAAAACACGACTTACACTACTTGTAACAACAGTATGAAAACTTAACAGAAAGAAAAAAAATCCGAGATATTTTGATAAAAATCAATCCAAGACGATGTCAGAAGTAGGTCGATCCCTGAATTTCCCAAACCAAGTACAAAAGGATTGACTTGAGTACGAATTAACCAACACCGAAAATCTGGTAAATACTTGATTTTCGAACTTGAAATAGGCCTTTTCGGATTGACACGAGAAATCTGGCATTGTCCAAGTCTTTCGTACTTGAAACTTCAATCCGAAGATTGGGATCAAATCAATTTTTTTAAACTCGAATATACAGGCCTGAGCCTATTTGCGATTTCGATCAAAATATGCGTAATCGGAATTACTAAATGTTCCCTATTTTTACAATTTAATTACTCTTTTTTACAAATTTGGAAAAACTTTGGACGAACGAAGGTTCGAACCAAAACCTTGAAACTTATATTTCTGAACCTTAAACTTAACCATTGAACCATTTTGGTTCGAACCTGCGAACCGGACCTCCGAAAAATTGTTTGGGTTTGCAGCCCTGGAAAAAATATTTCTTAATTATGGTTCGAAATAATCCGCTTTTTTTTAAGCGTATCTCTGCCGTATCTCCGTCAAAAATAAGAAAGCTTTAGCGATTTGGTTAGATTTGATCCCATACTATAAGACGACGTTTTTTCACGGCAAAAATTTATTTTATCAAATTTCTAATATTTAAGGAAACATTTTTTTAAGACTTAGAAGCCTTTACATTTAGTTACAGAGGTTAAATTTACCAAAGAAAAGTCTTTCCGCTTTTTAGTTTTTTTTTTCTGTATAATATATCTTAAAAAGAGAATTTGATTCGGGTTATTCTTTAAGGGCGAATTTATAAAATGTAAGACTTTTTTCAGAGTGTATATATTGCTATTTTACCAGTTAAAATGTATGTTTGAAACAATTATAAATCAATAAAATAAATAATAAGAAACTGAAACAATACCGGTATTAACGTTTCGGGATGGTTCCAGTTTTTTCGGTTCCTATTATAACGGTTAACGGTTATCGGTTCTCAAAAAGATTTTAATATCGGTTCCGTTTTCGATACCGGTACCTGGCTTTAAACGGTTTATTTCGGTTAACGGTTCCGGTACCGGTTACGGTATTATTCGCTGACAAAAACAAAATGCATGCAGTACCGTCGCCAGCTCGAACAAGCAGGCTGTCTCGAGCCTCGATGCTGTTGTTGAACTGCTCCCAAACTCAAATGTCGTGCCCCTACTATCTTCTTCTACAAATTAAGGATTTTAAAGAACGAAACAGAAAAATGAAAGACTCGTTAAAACTAAGAAGGGTTACCACGAATGGAGAAGCAAAAAGTGAAAGGAAATACAGTAGGGGGTTTAAAATTAGACTCCCATTCCACCCATAACTTTCTTTTCTATTTCTTTTTGCCATTCCATTGCCATGATTTGAGCTAGAACCTCCATTAACCCACATTTGATGGCATTACCGAATCCTTAACGCTCTGCTCCGCTCTTCACCGCTCTCCTCCGCTCCGCTCTGTCTCTCTCTCTCCATCCGTCTCTGTGTGCCTATCTCTGGATCAGTCTAAATGTTTTTATGTAAACACGAAAGCCCGCATTCTCAATCCCTTCCTACCACCTACATTGGAGGACACACAGTGGCCTGTAATTGTGTGCGCCTTTGTTGCCGTTGCAGCTTTTGCACTTTGCTTCCTTCCTGGCGCTTTGTTTTTCGCCTAGCGAGCAGAATAAATGTACAGCAGCAGCAGCAGCAGCGGCAGCGACACCGCCGGAGCAGCAGGAGTGAGATGGTTGGTTGGTTGCTTGGTTAGCTGGGTGTTTGAATGGCGGACAGCTTCAGCTTGCTACTTGTCCGGACTGTGCTTGCTTTCCGTTTTGTTGCCATTCCTTTTGTTGCTGCCTTATACAATGACTTAAGCTGAAATGTCAATTGGATGTGCAAGGAGCAGGGACCAGGAGGACCAGGGCTGAAGCCCAGAAATGAAAATGATGAAAATACACCCCAGGGTAAATGACAAACGTAATGGGGCAGGAGTAAGCGGGGGGTATGGGCCAGTGGCTGCCATGTAAAAGTGCTTATGACAGCAACCGTACTCTGAGCTCCCCTCACCCCCGCCATCACGCTTTCGCCTGCGTTCAAAGCACAGAAAATCCTTTCTTGGGCTAATAGAATTCAAACGCACGGAGGAGGCTTTGAATAGGTTCGTTTTCGAAGGGCGGCAGCGCATTGACGCTGAGCAATGCCCATTTATGCTGACAGTGGATAGGGCAGGGGAGGAGGTGGGTGGGAGAGATGAGGTTGCGGATGGGGACAGCTGAAGGCAAGGAGTTCAGTTGAAGAAAGTACGTGACATTAGCCAGTACTTGGTACGTATGTATAAGAGCGAGGGCGGCTAAGAAAGTGCGGCGATTGTTATAAACCTTATTTTTTACTTTCTTCTTTTTGGTACTTTGGTACTTTCCCAAGGCCATTCGAAGGTCAGCCCTTTTCTCTTTTGTCTCATCCAGCTCAATCCCTTAGAAAAGAATAACAATAACCAAATGCATGCAATTCCGTCATCAAATCGCACAAGCAGACGGCAGTGTACTCGACCGAGACTTGGGCAGACTGATGGCTGGAAAAATTACAATAACAAACACATACAGTGTGGATCTTGACTCGAACCTCTCTTATAAGATTGTAGTTGGACTACTCCAAAACTCAAATTTCAGGCCCACCCCTGGTCTTTAATATTCCTAAATGATATGCCTTTTTTTTCTTCACTCAGAAAAAAAACTGAGAACTTTCGACTTAAACAACAAAAATACTTGATACAAGAACGAAAATACTTGGTTGAAGAACGATTTTTTCAATCCCGAAATACTTTTCCCGATTTACTTGACCGTTTCGGGATTCATTAAGTACATTTTGGGCAATTTCAAAGTTTTTTAAACCTTATTCTTAGAGCGAGTTGGTCTTGAACTAATCCCGATTTGTTCTTATTTTCTTATTGGATTGATTCGTACCTAGTTTAAGTACACCCAAGAACGAATCATCCTAAATATTTTAAGTACAAACCGGTATAAATTTTATCCCGTTCGTTTTAGAACGTTTGAGTACAAAAAATTCTTGATTTAAGAATTTCGTACTTGATTTAAGATTTTTGTTCTCAGTTTTTTTCTGTGTTTAGAAAAAGAAGGCATATCAGTCAGGAAAAGGTAATAATCCAGACCAGTCAGACTTAAGAGTTTTGGAGCAGTCCAACAACAACAACAACTGGGAAAAAACAACCCTTATAAGCGAGGCTCGAGTCGAGCAGTGATCCACATACTTTCGGTAAATTTGAAACTTAAGACTGATTAGTACTTAGTAAAAGAACGACCTAGTTCGAATTATACCCGAAATTTTAAGTACAAAACGGTAAAAATTCTATCCCGTTCGTTCTAGAACGCTGGCAGCCGATTTTTTCTGAGTGTGTGCTAGTTCTATTTTCATTTCTTCATGCCATTTTTCTTCCGGTTTTTGGTCCAATATCTTTTTACTACTTCTTCAAACGCCTTCTTTTGTAGCTCATCCTTCTTTCTTCTTCATATTAATCGATCTTGAAATAAGAATATTGCTTTCAGATTTGAACATATGGGCATTTCCAAAGTCTACCAGGAGTCAATTTTTGAAGTTGCGCCAACACAATCGAAAAAAAATAGATAAAATAGGCTACATACTTACCTTTAAGAATATTTCTCTACGACCATCCTAAGTTTCAAAATCAACAAAAATGTTCACCTACTTTGAACAAAAATTTTGTTGCTCAAATGTGATTTTCAAATGACCATAAAATAGCTTTATACTAAGCCAAGGTGCTCCCAACCTGTATCAACTTTTTGTTTAACAAATTTAGTACCCTCTAATGTTAAAAGACTTAAATATATTAAACTAAGTCGTACTTCAAGATCGCATTTTCTATGATTATGTTAGGAGAATTCAAAATTAAATGGTATAGAATAATGTTCAAAAAAAATTCGATAGACCGATGATAGCTTTCCTCCATTTAACTATTCTTTCTTCATGTTTCCATTTGCTCTTCCTTTCTCCATTCAATTCTATCTTTCTCTTTTTAATGTAGCTCTTACATCTTTCTTTGTGATTTTACTAATTAAAATCTTCCATTCATTTAATCAGTAAATCCTACAGTAACCGTATACCGAAAAGAACCGATTAGAACTCAGAACCAAAACTGATATTTTGCGATTTTTGAGAACCGGTATTCAAGAAGCGATATTTTTAGAACCGAAAAAACCCGAATCATCGTACCGGTACAGTTTCGGATCTGGGTATTTTTGATTTTCAGTCCGTTTTTATGAAATTGTATTTAAATGGTGGTCGGTATATTTAACAGAAGACATAAGACATAAAAAATAGGATTTTTAAATTTTACCGTTAGGTACCAGTATACCATAATGAAAATCAAGGTACCAAATAATAAAATAAACTATGACCTAAACAGAACCTTTTCTGAAACATAAAATTTGGTAAGTACCAGCACCGGAACCGAAATATAATACCGTGTGATTCCCTACATTTATCCCTACATTATCTACATTTTTAAATTTCTTTGATACTCCCTCTAAACCTTTTCTCTTACTTTTGCAAAAACCGCGTGGATAAAATTCCCCATCAGCGAATGGTGTGTGACATACCAGTTCTGGGTTTTCAATTGGTCTTGGACGACACTAGCAAAATGAGGCCGATCATAAACGAGCCTTTTCTCAAAAAAAAATCATGTTTGCCCCTCAAAGTATGCAAACTTTTAATTTTTTTCTTTTATAATTTTTTGACCGAGATAATTTAAAGTCATCGTACATAATCCACATTGTGCATTCACTCAGGTTGTCGGACCAATCAAAGGTATAAAAGAATAAGTGTTAAGGCTTCTAACAAAAAAATATTTTCCTTAATTATTTATATTCATAAACATAGCATACTTTGAAGGGCAAAATTATTTTTTTTTTTATTTGTGCATAAACGTAGTAACAGATCATTTGATGCTAGTCTTTGGATTAAATCAAACGAAATATGGTTAAAATTTAAAGCAAATACTATGCATAAGTCTTTCAATATGAATTGTTAGTAATCTTAAACACTAACAATTCCAAACGATTCGATCCGTATACTTGGGATATTGAAATTTTGAAAGAATTTCCTTATCAGTATACAAATATTACCTAAAATTCACATTTTTTAAAGTTGCTTTTTTTTTTAATTGAAATTTCACATTGGACTGCTGGATAATTCTCTCCCTTCTCCTCTCAATACATTATCAAACAGAAACCGTACTGTTGTCCCTTCGATTTCTCTTGACATCTGTCTGGTCATCTTGTTCAGTTCATTGGCCAACTACTGTTTCGGTAACCCTCTGACAGGACACTCCACCCACTTCGCATTCTCCACAGCTTGTCAGTGATGACTTTGACGTGCACAACGCACCGTTTGGACAGCCATTGAAGCTGGACCTGAACCCAGGACCTGGACCCGGGACCCGGACTCCGCCTGTACATAGTTTGTTTCATAAGTTTTCGCAAAAACCATTAACGACGCACCATGGTGGCTTCAGCCATCCACCACTCCTGGCAGCTTCTTTTGCTGAAATTGAAAAGCAAAAAAAAAAACAGAAAAAAAAGTGAAAAGCTGAAAACTTTTAAAAGTTTGAATGGAAAGTTGGTGGGAGTATTTTTTTAGGAAGGCGGTGCTCATTTGGTCAGCGCACTTGGAGGCTTGTCCACTTCTTGACGTGACACGGGATGGCTGCTAATGGCTGTGTAAATGACAAAGTGAATTTCCATTGAAGGCAGCCAGAATTTTGTATATTTTAAGCTGAAAAGTTGACAAGCTGAAGGAGACGAGGGCGGGCAAGTGCAACCTGAAATTTAAGCCCATTTTACTTAAGTATACGGTTAAGAGGATCAAATTGAAAATTGAATTTCACAAATTGAGGATATACAAATCCCAGGAGATATGCGCCTATATTGGATAGCACAATTTGATGTATTTTTTTTTTTTTTTTTTCAAGAATTATTTTTTGCAAGTTCCACTTGTCGCCCCCAAACCCAACCCTTTGGCCATTGTTTATTGTTCTTTTGTTTATTTCGCTGTCATAATTTGTTAAGTCCATAATTTTATTGTCGTTTACTTTAGCCGTAATAAGCGGGTCGCCCGCTCAGTCTCTGACAACTGTGGGAACCCAACAAAAAAAAGTGGGTTACTTTATGTATATACATACACAACCGATGCAATCGAATGGGAGCCGCTTCAGTCACCTGCTACATATGAAGTACATATACCGGACGGGACATTGGTATGGTTTAACTGGTTGGCTATTTGATTTTTGCATTATTTAAGTAAACAGCTCAATTAAATGGGCGTCGCTTTGCCATTAGTTTCTTGTGGCTTTGCATATACAAGTGAATATCGATTCAAGTTGCAAGAGCGGAGAGAGATTCATATACGACTGGCCGAAGAATTCGCTTAAGTCTAGTAGTTTTAAGGATTTTTGGTACCAGATTCAACATAGTTTTTGTATTTTCAATACATTAAAAAAATTTTGTTTTGTGATGAAAATTTTTTTTTAAGAATTTTGAAAATATTCATTTATTATTTTTTCTGTGGTTTTACATATTTTAGCATAACTTCAGTAAAATAAATGTAGCTTCAGTGTGCAGCTGACACTTGAAGAGAAAGGTTGTCTCCAAAGATGCCACACATATGCACATGCATACAAAATTTGTGTGCTGCACGCTTCGCTCTCACTCTCGCGCTCTTAGCAAAAGCTCTCAGTTGACCATGAAGAGCGGACGCCTCAGCATTTATGATTACATCATTGGAAAGTTTGTAAAAAACATCAATATGAACGAAGCATCGATATATCTTGCCTAATAACGCGTTCGATACCTATTGTAAGTAGCGATGTATTGACCATTTATGGTTTTTGTTTGTATTTACCGTATATATTTGTATAAACCGGTGCTGAATCGATCCGAACCAAACCGCATCGAATCGCTAATTCGTGCTATTGAAAACCAGGAGTGATCCAATGAATAAAACCTAAACAGTGGTTCGACTAGCTCCAAAAACCATGTTATGAACCGAACCAGTAGTTTTAACCTCCATTAACCACTGAACCACTCCAGTTACAATTCGCAAGCGGCTTGCATCCCTGATGTAAATATACTTAGTCACGTTTTCCCATATTCTTGATAGTTTAAAGGTCACTTTTTATTCCATTTAATAAACTCGTTTGCTGGTATGTTTTTCAGGTACTATTCTTTTTTTGAAGGCACATATTTCACACAAATAGTTAACACGAAGTTTAAAAAAAATGCGCATTTGCTTAACGATAAGTTTAAGTGCCAGATAAAGCTTTCAGTAATGATAATATAACGGCTCTTAGGGCTGATTTCTCATCTTCTAGATCAGCGGTGGGCATGAAAATTAATATTGGGAGCAGTCCAACAACAACAACAACAAAAACAATTCTCATAAGCGAGGCTTGAGTCGAGCAGCCGTCTGTCAGCCCAAGATTCGGCCGCGCACTCTGCGTTTATTTTGTATTTGCTGTCGTATGCTTGTGTGATCTGATGCCGGAATGGCATGCATTATGTTTTTGTTATTCTTTTCAAAGCGACGCAATTGCCTGTGCGACTACTTAGTCCTAGGAACAACAATTACATAAGTTTTCAGAGGGGTTTATTAAAGAACAACTATTATAAAAGTATCTATAGGGGTTCCAACCTCAAGAAACTCAGGTGTGCCTCGATGAATGATTTTGAAAATTCTACCGAAAATGTATTTGGATAAAATTTTGATTTTAGAACAAGTTTGACTCATCATGGAAAGATAAGTGATATTAAAAGAAAAGTTACAGGACAAAAGATAATTAGATATTAAAATAAAAGTTCCTAGAAGAGCTCCGACCTCAAGTAACTCGAGTGTGCTTCAATGAAAGTTCTTAAAACTTCTTAAAAAGTTCTTTCAATTTAAATTTAAAATAATGTCCAAAATCTAAAGATAATAAAGTTGAAAATAAAAAGTTTTATAAGCTGATTCTATGCCTATGATGACCTACTGGATGCCAATCAGATTATATTCACTTAGTGCTTAAATGTACGAGAATTTAATCAAATGCTGCTGAAGGCAAGGACACTTGATATTTTAGCTGTTGATTTATGCCACCAGCAGAAGCAGCAGCAGCAGCGTCCTAAGCAGCCTCCTTGGACCTTGACAAAAAAAAAAAGCGTTTCAAGTATTCCATTTCCTACCCAAATAAGATATGCAATTGTCAATATTTGATGGTCTCATCAATTTGCCGCAACACGAGACAAGACAATCGAAATTGCCCCGACTGTACGAGAGTTGAGGATGAGGGGGTCCACCACCTGGTCCCTGGTGGTGTTTTGTATTCCCGCATTTCGTTTCAGCTGACATTTGACATGATTATGTACATTTGTTTATCCCCCATTCACCGCCCCCCCCTGTCCGCCCCTTTGTCGCGTAAAGCTGACGCAATTTGCATGCCAAGTCGAACCGTGGCAAACGACCAGACCACCAAAACTCTAATCTATCAGCGGTTTTTGCGCTATTTTTGCTCTTAGCCGGGCTCTCATTCGCACTTCCTTGCCTTGTCCTGCCTTGAGCATGCATAGAAGTGTCCTTACCACATTTTTTACTTTGTAACGCAAATTCTGAAGTAAGCATGAATAATGCATGCATTGTATGTAATTCTTCAAGTACTTTCCCAGGCCGACGACAAGCACACATCAGCGACCCGAGCGACCCCTTCAGTAACCACACACACACACACACACTTACGTATATACGTATATTCTCGTACATAGGCAACCTATTTAGATTTTGCCTCTTTTTGGCAAGTTGTTTGTATCCTTCGCGGTGTTTTTCTTGGGGGAGTGTCGAAATTTATTGCGCGCTTTTTGAATTACAAATTTATTTTAATATTTAGGTACACGAAAAAAAAAGCTAAAAAGACATTTAAATAAACTACCTTGCGGTGCAGCGGTTGGTAAAAAACATTAAAGTAAAATATATAAAAAAAAAATTCATATTTTTAACTATTTACGTGGCTTATCCTGGTAACGTAGTGAGTTAGAATTTGTACCTTTTGGCTCTCAATTGTTATACACCACGAAATATGTGATGGACAGCGTTGAGTTCAAAATAGGGTAAGTATATTTCACTTTAGTTTTTCATTTGATTCTACTTTTTTCTTGAGTTATTACCTTCGAACTTGTGGCAAAATTAAAGCTTCAACTTAATACTACTTTTGTAGAATTTTAAAAAACATTCATCGAGGCACACCTGAGTTTCTTGAGGTCAGAATCCCTATAGACGCTTTTATAATTGTTGTTCTGAAAACAATCCACTCCAAAACTTTAAAAATGTTGTACTTAAACCATTCTCCTTGATTTTCTCCAGTAAATATAATGGAAAATTTTCTCACTTCTCATTCATTTCTCCTTCCCCCACATAAAATTTCAAGTTATTACTTCAAGCTTGGGCTAAAACTACAATTTCATCTTAATACCACTTTTTTAGAAGTTCATTAAGGGTCAAATAAGTTATTTGTGGGACCTTTTGAGAAAACTTTTATAATTGTTTTACTTAAACCAGTCTCTTGTATTTCATTAATATATGGTGTAAAAAAGTAGCTAAAATAAGTTAGTTTTTGTTTATATTAAATTTATGAAATATTTTGAATTTGATCAAAACATTTTTTTGATCAAAACATTTGAGCAAGCTCTAGGTTAATATAAAAACATGATTATAAAATAATTTTAAGATTTTTCCACTTCAGTTTTTTCTCTATTATCACTGCTATTTTCAAGTAATTAGCATTAATACTTGTGGAAAAATCGCATTTTCAACTTAATACAACTTCTGTTAAATTTTAAGAAACATTAATAAATCCATACCCGAGTTACTTGAGGTTGGAACCCCTCTATAAAATTGTATAATGCTTGTGCTTAAGGCAAACTCTAATATTTCTTTGAAAAAAAGTGTAAAGCTAGCTCAAATGAGTTAGTAAGATTTAGTATATCATAAAAAAAAAATTTCAAATATATCACTTCAGTTTTTTACTTGTTTCTTCTTCATTTTTCAAGTAATTTACTTCGAACTTGTGCCAAAATGTTAAATTCAACTTAAAACTAATTCTGTAGAATTTTAAAAAACATTTAACGAAAGACATCTGAGTTACTTGAGGTCGGAACCCCTCTATAAAATTGTATAATGCTTGTACTTGAGCCAAACTCTTAAAAAAAAGTGTAAAGCTAGCTCAAATGAATTAAAAAGATTAAGTAAATCATAAAAAATAAAGTTTAGAATATTTCACTTCAGTTTTTCACTTATATGTACTTCGTTATTCAAGTAATTACCTTCAAAATAGCGCAAAAATGTTAAATTCAACTTAATACTTATTTAGTATAATTTTAAAAAACATTTAACGAAAGACAACTGAGTTACTTGAGAACGGAATCCCCCCTACTATTCAAATTTGATTACTGAGAGCATACTTTGCTGCTTTTTCCACAGTTGAGCGCCTTCTTGTTGTATAAATGGCAACCCCTACTCCAAATACAAAAATTTATGGATAAGAATTAAGTTCCAGGATTCCAATGAATCCTTTTTGTTAAGCATCATTGAGCTATTACGACCTCCATTCAGCTAACTAGCACGTTCATTCCTTTAAGACCCCAAAAACATAGAAATGCACTTGAAAAACTGCGCCAAAATAGTATTTTGTGTAAAAGTTACGCTAAAAGCTTAGTTAAGCAGCACTTAAGCAGCTGCGAATCCTTTTTTTTTCTAACATCAAAATCAAAATTCTAAACAGAAACTTAGTGGCAGCTACCTGATGTAAGGTCCTATGCTCCATAGAGTTGCATACCAACATATACTCGTATAATCAAAGCAGTGAGCAGTGGGCTTTGAAAATAGGATACGAATGAACCACTTAGTGTGGCCCTTTTGTGTCCCAATGCGGTTGCCTTTTTTGCCAGGCGTGGCACGTTTTTTCAATAAAACAACAACAACAACAACAAGCAGCCTGGGCAGAGCAATCCTTTAGCAACTAGCAGCAACTCCCCATGCCCAGAACATCGATTTTCATGTGATTTGTGTAGACGTGTTTGGGTTTTATTGATTTTCACTTGATTCTCTCCATATGCTTAAATATACTTAAGCCAAGTACGTGAGCATTTCCATCTCCACCAGCAGCAGCTGCAGCAGCAGCTCTAATGTCAGGATCAGGCGAGGTTATCAACATAATTTCCACCCAGAGCCGCCATCGACCCCCACATGTGCCTAGTTTATGATGTAGTAGTAGGTTGGATTTTTTTTTTTTCCGTTTTCCTTTCCTGATGATGATGATGTTGATGCGGCTGATGGGTGCGTGTGCGGTTTGATAAGACGATGACTCGTATGCAGCTCAATTTCAAGTTGATTCGCCCTCAGGGGTATGCTTAGTTCTGACAGCCTTAAGTTGGGACCAGCTGATGGTACATATGTATGTATGAATGTGTGTACTTGTTTAAAGAGCCAAAGTACGGGCCGTGCTTATACACTTGCAAAAAGGAAAAGTTCGGAAAATCTTAAAAAAAAGCTTTTATGATTTACGCAGCCGTCACCTTCAACAGCTACTGGCATCAGCATGCTCTTATGCTAAACTTGCGCACTTTTACTTCTCTTAAAAATGCTACAGAAAGCTTTAAAAATGTCAAGCCAATGACTTATTAGTTTTGGCTAGAGAAATTGGAAATTGGATGCAATTTTTCTTGATAATGACGCCTTCTAACAAATCTCCTATATATGTCCCCCTCACAAGATTTTACAACTATAATCAACATAAAATTTTAAGAACTAAACAAAATGATGGATTAAAATTTTTTTGCCCCCCAACTCTCGATTGTGTCCAATGGCATCCTGTTTCAGTGTGGAAAAAATAACAAAAACAAGAAAATGCTGCTGATGCCACGGCTGCCACCAGGCAGCGAGGCCTGTCACTGTTTTAACAATTCATCTTAATACACATAAAAAATGGCGCCGTTGGTGTTGGTGGCCAAGTCCTTTTGCTCTGCTCCAATCCCCGCTTAGCTATTTGTCACTGCTTCGTTGCCGAAATGACTGTGGGTGCCGGTGTGGCTCCTGCTCCTACCCCGGCTGTGTTGTTGCAGGCAGACGCCGCCAGTGGATCTAGAGAAAAGCTTTAGCATTTTGTCCCCGTTGCCCGTTTCCTGGCTGATGCTGATGCTGTTGTTGTTGTTGTTGTTGCTGTCAGTGATGTGGGGATTTACACATGTCAGTTAATGCTAAAAAAATGTTTACACAACACAATTGCCATTCTGGCATGGGAAAGAGGGGGGAGTGGGGAGTGGGCAGCGGACGCTCAACAGCAGGGGGGCCCGGCCAGCCCATCGATGGCAAAGTTTTAAAGGCCCGGTTTTTATTTTTTTCTTCTTCAGTTGCCTGCACTAGCAGCAGCAATGCCGAGCAGGATAAAAGTCAGTGGCATACAATTAATCAAATGCATGATTTATATTCCAACTTTAACCTAAATACGTCCCGCTGGGCCAAAAGTCTGTCAAATGAGATGTTGGGGCGGCGGCAACAATTTCCTCAATGGATGACGATAGGCCTTCTAATCATGTCAATGACCAAAGCCAAATCAAACTAAAAAGGTCGAAAACAGTTTAAAAGTATGACAAAACGAGAAGGCAATTCGAAAAGTTCTAACTGATTGAACCGATAAAATATATATTGGAAATAGTTATCAGATATTTATAAATTCAAAATTATTAAGAATTTGATTGTTGATTTTAAAATTTTAGTAAAAACAAATAAGTTTTCTCAGTATAACCCATTTTCCGACCGATCGGTTCTATGGCAGCTATAGGATATATTCATCCTATTTTAGCCAAATTTTGTAAAAGCGTTGCCTGTAATCTAATACTTATAATTCCTGAGTTTAAGAACGCTTTCATGGAAAACAACAAAGTTTTTTTTTACTTAGATCATTTTCCGACCTATTGGTTCTATGGCAGCTATGGGATATAGTCTACCGATTCTGACCAAATTTTGCAAATCTGTTTAAAAGCCTTGAATTTTTGTTATTGCTGAGTTTAAGAACGCTAACATAAAAAACAAAATCATTTTTCTCACTAATCCCCATTTTCTACCCGAACGGTTCTATAGCAGCTATAGGATATAGCCAACCGATTTTCACCAAATTTTTTTAAAACTGTTTAAAAGCTTATAATATTTATAATTCCCGAGATTAAAAGCGCTATCATGGAAAACAACAAAGTTTTTCTTACTAAGACCATTTTCCGACCTATCGGTCCTATGGCAGCTATGGGATATAGTCTTCCGATTCCGACCAAATTTTGCAAATCTGTTTAAAAGCATGGAATTTTGTTATTGCTGAGTTTAAGAATGCTAACGTAGAAAACAAAAACATTTTTTCTCACTAAGACCCATTTTCTACCTAATCGGTTCTATTGCAGCTATAGGATATAGTCATCCGATTTTAAACAAATTTTTTAGAACTGTTTTAAAGCATAAATTATTTATAATTCCCTAGTTTAAGATCAATAAAATAGAAAACAAAAAAGTTTTTCTTACTAAGACCCATTTTCTACCGATGATCGGTTCTATGGCAGCTATGGGAAATAGTCGTCAGACTTTAACCAAATTTTGTAAAAGTGTTTAAAAGCCTAAATATTTTAAAATTACTGAGTTTTAAAACGCTATCATGGAAAACAACAAAGTTTTTCTAACTAAGACCATTTTCCGACCTATCGGTCCTAAGGCAGCTTGGGGATATAGTCTACCGATTCTGACCAAATATTGCAAATCTGTTTAAAAGCATTAAATATTTGTTATTACTATGTTTAAGAACGCTGTCGTAGAAAACATAAACATTTTACTCACAAAGACCCATTTTCTACCTGATCGATTCTATTGCAGCTTTAAGTAATATTAGTCCGATCTTAACCAAATTTGATAGAACTGTTTGAGAGCATAAATTATTTTTTCTTTCTGATTTTAAGAATGCTATCATGGAAAACAATAAGTTTTTCTTACTAAGACACATTTTCAACCGATCGGTCCAATGGTAGCTTTAACATATAGTCATCCGATCCGGGCGGTGCCAACATATTAGCAACGTGAAGTATAAAGTACGGTGCTGTTTTTGTATCAGAGGGGTAACAAAAATGTATAGGGGGTTAAAAAATTATTTAAACTGAGTAATTTCGTAAGCAGACTTTCCCAGAGAAAACCATTTAAAACTGAATCATCCGATATAGTAACATAACACGGTAGATACGTTCCAGAAAACCCGTGTAAAAAAAACACATGGAGTTTTACATAGATGAAAAGGGGATTGGTTCCAAATCCCCTAACCTTCAATAAAAAATTCAAATACAAGATTCATTAAGGCATAAATGCACAGCTTATTATATAGTATATTATAATTTGTAGACCGTGTTAAGTCAAAACCGTGTAAAAACAGAATTGGTGTACTTGGAATAAATGCCGAAACGAATATTGGTTCCGGAAGCTACCGAAATGAGAATTTCGGTTAAAGGTTCTTTTTCGGCTTTCAGTTTATGTCGGTTTTCGGTTCTGATATGGTACAAAGGTTTTTTATTTCGGTATACCGCTACGTACCGGTACAAGAATAATATTTTTAAAAATTCAAAAATTAAAATTGTTTCATGATATCCAAAAAAGTAATGTATGTAATAGAACTAAAAATGGTGTTATAGGAATACACCACATAAAAAACGTACCCGTTGTACCTCTTTTTATTTTTGGACGAACAATTTAGCTAAACACTTTTGTCCACGCTTCCAATAATATCCCTACACTTAGAAAAAACCATCCTAGAATTTGGAAATTCTGTGTTCTTTTATCGCCCAGACAAACTCGCCTTAGGCCTATTTCTAGTCAGTCACGTAATCTTACAAAAAACATAGTACATTGTAAGTTTATCATTTTTAACTTTTATAAAATATATCAAAATAGCTGAAGAAATATTTTTATTAATAATAGTTCGAAATAGTTCGCCCTAAAATTTGCCGTATCTCCGCCATAAATAGAGATCTTTAGCGATTTGGTTTTTTTCGGTTAATATTAGAACGGTTAACGGTTTTCGGTTTTAAAAAAATTCAATATCGGTTACGGTTTTCATACCGGTTCTGGTATACTTCGGTTAACGGTTCCGGATACGGTATTATTATTCCCTGATAAGTACATGCAAATAATTTGAAAAAAAAAGAATATTGTTTTACATTGGTTGAAAATATAACATAAAAATCCAAGAGTTTGTTTGGTAGGTAAATAATATATTGCTTTGATTTTGTTAAAATTTAGTTAGACTATGAAGATCGAAATACTGATCCTTAACTATGGGTTTTTTTAATAATTAATATTGCCAAACAAAAAAGTTTTTCGTACTAATATTTAGTTGATCGTTTCTATGGGAGCTAAGTATATGATATTGTAGTCGGATTTTGTTCAAAAATATAGATAACGCTATATAAAATAACGAATATTCGTTCAAATTGGTTTACATTTGGACTTGCTGCCACTTATTACCACTAGCTTAGCCGTTTCGCCCCATAGTGGGGCGTGGTAAAAATTGTCGAATTGAATTTATAGATAATGTTTAATACGATATTTGTGTACAAGGACCGAACAATCTATCTTTTAAATTGTAGGAGATATGAAATTTTTGTAAATTGCGAGGGAGGCAGGGACGTGGAAAAAATTGGCTGCTGATGCTGATCAAGAATATATACATATACTTTATAGAGTCGGAGATGCTTCCTTCTGGCTGCTGAAACTCATTCCACTTTTTGATTTAAATTGGTATTATATCTGTATCAGCTTGGAAGCATAAAATTTTGTATGCGCAGCAAAGCTAATAAACAATGCTTATCAAAAATATAGCTACATAGTATAAAAAGTTGATTTAGGGGGAAAGGAGCAGCTAAGCTTAGCGTAAAGTTATTTAATGGCTATTTAAAAATCAATGTTTTTGGAGCAACAAAATATTTGTTCAAAGGAGGTAAACATTTGTAATGATATTGGGGATAAAAAAAGTTCTTCTGTAGCCTATTTTTTCACACTTAAAAATTGACTCCTGATTGACCTTGTAAGTAACTGTATATCAGCTCCATTCCTTGATTCAAAAGGCAAAATCATTTGAGTATAAATGAAGCAGATTGTTGTAAAAAAAAACAATTTCATTTTACATTGCCTACTTTTGAGGGCCAGTTTGATTTACGACACAAAACATTGCTTTTTATTTACTTTTTTAAACACATTTTAAGTAGTTTCATATTTGTTTTAAGTACATATTTGTACTATTAAATTCAAACACTTTGATTAACTTGGCAGATTAAATCAGTCGGTATAAATTATAAGAAAAATTTTTCATCAAATAATTTTTGATAAATTTCCTTATTGATGAAATTCAACTCGAGCGTTTGCCTTCAGTTAATTCTATGCTGTCAGTTTCCACTCGTTTTACTTGAAGCACTCACAGAGCAAATTTGAAGTGACTTAAAAAATGCTCAAGAGCGCCATTCAAACTCTTTGAGTTGTTTTTTAGGCTGCGCTCTTTGAGTCCGTAGAAACAGCTGATAGCAAAGCAAGTGGAGTGGCTAAACAGCAGCTGTAAACTCACTCAAGAGGCTCGCAACAGGAACAGTTCACGGCCAAGGGAAAAATCACTCCAATTGCAGAACGACCACCTCGACGTCGCGACGTTGGCAGCGCTGCCGGCTTGGAAAATTCCTATAAAAGCCGGAGCGCACATCGCCGGCCGGATAGTAGCTTTGGAAAACTGCTCCGTCACAGAAGTTGCCGCCCGCCCCAGTTCAATAAGCTAGAGCAGAAGCAGCAGCAGCAGCAACAGCAACAGCCCCCCCACCAACAGCAGCGCCCCACCAGCTGATTTTGTAGTTGTGTCGCTCTCTCTCTCTCTCTCCAGCTGTCTCTCTTTAATGCACACACACACACACATACACATACACCCGCTCAGAGCCGCCGCAGCAACAGCAGCAGCAGCCCAAGCCAAAGCCAAGGCAGCAAGCAAGCAGCAGCAGCAGTCAGTCAGCAGCCGCCGCACGCCACGCATCGTTATAAATGAAATAGCTGAAAAAATTCTGTCTTGAAAAATTCTTCCGCACCCACAAAAAGAAAGAGAAAAAAATCGGAAAAATAAATCATACGCGGGGCTTGGCAACAGGACGGACGGGGCGGCAATTTCCGTTAGAAATTTTTTAGAATGTATTAAACAAATTTAAATGTTAGAATAACAAATTTAGTTGTTGATACTTTTTCCAATTATTTGTTAAACAAAAAAAAAGTCGTTAAGAAAAGTGTGCCGTATGAAATTTTTTGCATAAAAAGGAAAGCAAGGAGTCAAGCAGAAACTGAAGAACACACAACAAATACAACAACAACAACAGCAACAACAACAAAATATAAATCAAATTCTTGTGATTAAAGTGCATTTCTAATACATACAAAAAAAAACATACATTGCATATGTGCAAACATATGTATGTACTCAACTATCCATACACAATAAGAAAAACGCAACGAACAACAACAGCAACAACAACAACAGCAGCCACAGCAGAGGCAAATCAGAGCAACAGCAGCAACTCCAATTAGAAACTCCAACGGCGTCGCATCTATGAAGATGGAAGTGCTCTCAGTACAAAATCATATTCAGGGACAATTTGGTGTTAATAAAATTAAAGGTAAGTTTTATACACTAAATATATAAACTACAATATATTGTGAATGTGTGTGTGAAAGTGAGAGTTTGAAGTGAAAAGTTCTTGGCAAAATTTTAAAGCAGTTTTGACTTCATTGGAATTTGGTTTTTTGGTGAAATTTTGTTTCCTTATTTTTATTTAAAATTTTTCAAATTTTTCAAAAATTTTTATCTGTTTTTTGATTTCTTTATGTGATATAGAAACTTTTAATTTAAAAGAATTTGGGCAAATGTGACCGATTTCTTGCTTTTTGAAAAACGTTTTTCCATAGCCTAAAACTCAATTATTATTCAATATGGTGAAATCTTAAAAAAAAAAGAAAAAAATTCTAAAAAACCTGATTGCTATAGGAGAAGCCACAACTGCCTTGCCGACAAAGTTTTTCAGGGAATTAATCATCCAAATACATAGAAAAACGAGCCTTTAAAAAAAATGAGACTTTTTCAAGACACTTTTTTTTAGACTCTTAAAAAATATGACTTTATCAGCCATGTTCTGAATTCCACTTGCACAAAAGTTTTGCGATTTCAAACCGGGTTTTGCTCTTCAAATCACAAAATTTTTGTGGAAGTGGAATTGAGAACATGGCTGTATGATTGGCAAACATTTAAGCTCAACTTTTGTCTTCGCACTTATAAAAGTCTTTTTGAAAATGCCGACAAAGTTTATGTGTGCAAAGTAATAGTACTCTAATGGATTTGCTACAGGGTTGCCTTTTAAGCAATTTCATTGCTAATTGTTGCAATTAAGCAAGTAGAAAATACTATTAAATTTTTTGTTATTGCTATTAAACACAAATCTGACAGTTTTTGAATTACGATTAGCTATTTTTATTATAATAAAATGCCCAATAAATTTATTTTAAAACTTAGCCTTTATTGGTATAAAACTATCTTTTAGTACAACGTCTAAGTGATAAATTTAGGCTTAAGCCAATTTGTGAGTGATTTAAATACTACCCAATAAACTCACCCATTATTTCAGTTCTGAAATTCATGACTAAAAAAAAAAGCTAAAATCATAAAGTCTTAGACCCTGACTGTGATAAATTCATGACCGAAATGCATGGCTTCACTTTCAAATCAGCCAAATCGAATCAGTCCTGTTTCTGTACTGAGCCGAACTGAAAGTTCCAATGCAAAGCTTGAGCTTGCCTTTAGAAAAACGAGCCTGGTAATAACGAAATAGCGTTACTTAATGTAACTGAAGACGATATTTTAATGCTATTTTAAGCTAAGGGCTTAAAAGGAGAGAAATACTGAGATATTGGAGCCAGATATTTACTTGTTAAATGGTTTAAAAAAATTGAACTCTAGATTTATTTATTTTTAATTTCGAAGACTTGTTAAAAGTGGCCAATCAATCAGGCTTATTCTCAATTCCAAACCGGCTTTGAACCAGAAATTGTCTCTAAGTCACAATACTTTTGTAGAAGTTGAGTTGAGAACAAGGCTGTATAATTATACAAATTATAAATATATTTGAGTTTAATTTTATCGAGCCAAAAACTATGCACAATTTTCCTTTTGAGTTCGACTCCATACTGAAACAGCACTGAAATCAGCAAATATTTTTTTACGAACTTTGAAATTTGGATCGCTATGGTCATGTTGATGTTTGAGATCGGGACGTCCAAAAAAAAACTGCTAGTGTTACAGTATTGGTTCGAACTCCCAAAAACCAAGAGAATCCGTCTGGGGATCGGTTGCAGATCTATAATTTTAACTCCTTGTAATCAGGCCTGTTTCGGTTTTTACTTAAGTGAATTCAAATGTGGTACATGATCTCTTTTCTAATAAAGGATCCAGGTAATCGGTATTAAACCATAAAATTTAAATTTCTTTTAATGCGACGCACTCTACTTCGAATGCTTAAAGATGATCCACTCAATCAATTTTACACAACAACACATGTACCACTTTCGAATTCGACAAATTTTGTCGAATGTGAAACCGGAAACGGGCCTATATATTTTAACAATTTTTTTAATCTAAACTTCTTTAAAAGTCATTATTGTAAGTTTTTGTTATTTTTGTTAATTTATTTTTCATTTTCACCATAGCATAAATTTTGTTAGGCTTTTCAAACTGGTTTGCTATCTTGCTACTGCGATATTGAGTTATTACATTCTTAAAATGGTAACGTTAAAAATTCTCACATGTTAGTTTTTTGAAAATAATAGAAAATTAGTCGATTAACTTTCAAAATTTTATATAATTAATGAATTATATTATATAACATCATTTAAAAAAATACTAAATCATCCTGATATGGTGAGAGAGAGAGTGGGGGTAAAAGCCCTTAAAAACGAAATATTAATAAATATATTCCTAAAAATAATAATATAATGTTTCTTGATTTACATTCATTCACAAACAGTTTGTTAAGAACATTAAATTTTTACGAATTTGTTTTAAATTTTCTGTTGGTTAAAAAGATATTTAATCCTATGTGTTCTACAAATCACTCTCAATCCGAAAAGGACCCAATTTCCCTACGATTTGTTTGTTTTTTAAGACTAAAGCAATTTTTAGAACACGGGAGAATAACTTATTTTAAGCAAATTCAGTAATGGCAAGTTTTCTGTATAATACAGCGCTTCTGACGTAGTTAACCAATTTTTTTCCATCCTTAATTTAATCCTTAATATCGCAATTATTTTAGTTTGCTCGTATGTTTTTAAGAATCGGTGATCTGCCTTGCATTTTTTCACTTTGCATAAAGTGCATTCATCTAGCACATTCCTCAAATGCTTCTACAGGATTATCACATCACATATTGCTTTAAAAATCCACATTATCTTGTTCCATTTGTTCGATTTGGGCGATGATCTTAATTTCAATAGAACCTATTTGCGCTACTCATGAATCTGTCTTACTTAGTTTGGTAGTCTTCAATTTGTAGACTTTAATCATTAAGAAGCCTATCTCTATCCTTAAAGAATGAGAACCGCCTCGGAAACCGATTTTTCTGTAGCGTAGGTGCAGATCAAGTGGGAAAATGTGAGCAGAGGTAGTTCAAGTTTTCAATAAGATGCAATCAATCTGGGTGAAGTTCACGTCTTAATATTTTCTTAATGAAGGAATTTAGCATTCTATCAACTTCTTCGAAGTTTGACTTGTACCCGCTAGCTTTGTACCGATCTGCTATTTTTTGAAAATATGGATCCTAGAGAAAATAAGTACGTTTTAAAAGCTCCAAAATCATGAACATTCGTTGACAAAAGTTTTCCAAGCACGTCTAAACACTCCTTATTCCGTAGAATTCAGACATTACTTTGCTCCTTAAGAACCAATACCTGTTTTGGTTTATTTATTTCTTTAAGAAATCCAAAGAAAAAACTTTTATGTCAGCTATGCTTTGTATGGGAATCGAATTTTTGGACCTTGCACTAAACACGAATTTGAAATGCATCTTAGCGCAATGTACCTTCGCACACGCTACGATCCTGCTTATATTTTTTGTACGGAGGTTGAGTTGAGTTCATGTTTTAAGAACGGGAAAAAAGAAGAAAATCATGTATATTTGCTCAAATTTTGACTAAATACGGTAACCACCTTTATAGTCTTCTAATGAAGTTGTGCAATCTGTTTTTAAGGTGTATCTTTCATTATCTTAATATTTTTTTAAGCACCAAATTTTCAGTATTGATTTGGATAATTACACACAAAACCACAAAGTGGGCTGGTTTTTTTATAAAACTGCTTCAAGAATCTCACAATTCAGTAGACTTTTTGCCAGTGCCTAATTTTTTCCAACGGTCAAAAACATTTTCTTATTTGTTACTAAGCAGATTTGAGCTTCAAAATGATAAAAATAATTTTTGGTTTTCCCTCGAGTATTAGGCTAAGTAAAGAAAATCACTTAATAATCGTGTAGAATAGTGAGTCAAACTGATTATATTGCGTAAATAAGTAAACATTCTTAAGAAGTCATTCCTAAGAAAGACACATATATCGTATAATTTTAATGAGCTACAAACATTTTGTGTGCGTATTTCGGTTTATGGTCCAATTTTTGATTCAATTAATTTAATGGCATGGGGAAACATTTCATTTGATGTTTTCAACAAATTTTCCAGACATAAAAAATTTATTTCGATCTAGAAACGTGTAATAAATACACGATATGTATATTTAGGTATGTTGAATGTAATGTTTTTATTATTGGCAGGGCAATTAATTTTGGGAAGGTAAATCCGAGGGTCGGCCTTGAGGGGCCTTAATCAGTTAAGCTAATTTACAAATTGTGTAAAAATGTGTATGTATGTGTTTTCCGGTGTCAAAAAAGTGAAGAGGACCTGCATATATATATATAGACTTTCGACGAGGGTTGAAAAAACATTTGCAGGATGCATTTTGTGTGGCGGTCTGGTGCACTCGTACATACATACGAACATACATATGTACATATGTAAGTGTATCCTGTTCTGGTGTCTGACGTACGGATTATGCAACATCCTGTTAATCCTGTCACTTTAAACTTGGCCCCGACTTGAAGAAAGAGTTGTGCAAATTAGACAGGAGACACACACACACAAACAAACATGCATATGTATATGCAAAATGTCTGTAACCAACAAAAATGTAAAATCACCCAAAGGCGAAAACAGCAAGCAGTGCTCCAACCATGCTGACGACCAACGATGACGACGACGACATGCAACAACATGTCGCACTCACCACACACACACACACACATAACGCCCCCTTTACGCCCTACGCCCGCTGGCAACGTATTTGCAGTCAATTTAATTTCATGACTGACTGAGCGCATGCAATTTTATTTTCGAAGGACATGTACGACCAAACGAACCAGACCCAGTACCCAGACCAGGCATGCATATTCATGCATATGCTAGTCAAATGTCGAAAACCCACAGACACAGCCAAAAGGCAAAGCCAGAGCCAGAGCCTGAGCCTGGGCCTGGGCCCGGGCAGCTGTCCTGTGACCAGTGGCAATAATGTTGTTTAATTAATTACTTAATTTCTTTGAATAAACATTAGTTATGCCCATGTCCTGGCTCCTACTCCTCTAGCAAAGGGGTTATGCAGTAGCTGATTTAAAATTTAACATCCTTTACACATGCATACATTCATATTGTGTGTGTGTGTGCACACACGTGTGTAGTAGGTTGCCCAAACTTTCCTAAGTGAATGACTTACAAAATTGTTTTCAAATGAATAATTTATCATTTGTTTATCGATTGCTTATAAACAAACAAAAACAATTTGCATACTAGACGAGCTCTCTACCTTTACCTTTACCTTTGAACTCATTAACTACCCAAAGAACAAAACGCTAATCGAACCTTTTAGATTTTATAAGAATCCTAGGATGAGGTTGTTACTTTAGCACATACAAAAGGTGTATCAAAAGGGTTGACATTCCACGCATATTTGCTTAAAATTAAAGAAAAAGTTTAATGCAAGATGGGTGCCGTGTAGGCTCACAGTTGAACAGCGCTTTAAGAAAGTTTTTAAAGCAATTAGACTAAAGTTGAGCAAGTTTAATCCTTAATAACTTTTTTGAAAAAGGGAATATCCATCAAGTGAGAATATTTTGTCCATATATTAGAGCGTTTATGTCACAAAGTTCAAGAAAAAGAATTTTTTTATGAAAATATAATGTCAAAGACTTAAATCAAAGAATTTGAAGTTTTAATCAAAGTCTAGGGTTTCAAACCCCTTCTAAAGTTAAGTATTCCGGGTTTTTTAAGGCATTAAACCGTAGGCTTTATTTTTGAATTTTGGTTAAAAACAACCAGAACTGCAAACCGATTCCGAACCCGGTTTCTTGTGAACCGAAACATTAACCGAATCACTTCTGTAAATTGGCTGAATCTGTTCCGATCCCAAATTTTCAGTACCGGAAACCCTTAACCGTCATAACAGGAACTAAAAAAAAAGGAACCATACCGAAACGCTAATACGGGTACTGTTTCGGTTTCCTAATATTTATTTGATGAAAATCTTCAGAATCAAAAAACCAGAATCAAATTTTCTTTCTAAGATATATAAGATATAGAAAAAATATGTTGTAAAAAGCGAAAATCGTTTCTTTGGTAAATATAAACCCTCTAATTAAATGTAAGTTCTAAAAAAATCCTCCCTTACATAAAAAATGTAAGCAAAATGATCTATACATATCATATCATACAAATTTCGCCTTAAGAAATTCTGTTTATAATATTTCTTAAAATGTAATGTTAGGAAAAGCTAAGACAGATTTTATGGTTCCAACTGATTTGTATTTTACCAGCGTATTATGAGCTATATTGGGCCGTAGTCTTATAGTATGGGTTCAAATCTATTCAAATCGCTAAGGATCTCTATTTTTGGCAGAGTCACGGCAGATTAACCATTATTAAGAAATATTTGTCAGCTTTTTTAAAGATTTTATATAAGTTTAGAAAGATAAACATACAATTTTCTCTGTTATTTGTACGTACCGTACGTACGTACCGTTATACCGAAATAAAAATCTGTGTACCGTATCGGAACCGAAACCGAAAATGAACCTATAAATGAAATTCTCATTTCGGTACATCCCGGAACCAATATTCGTTTCGGGATTAATCCCTGATTTAAATTGATTGAAACTTGGAACGAACCAAAGTACCGTACGTACGTTCCGTTATACCGAAATAAAAATCTGTGTACCGTATCGGAACCGAAACCGAAAAAGAACCTTTAAACGAAATTCTCATTTCGGTACGTACCGGAACCGATATTTGTTTCGGGATTAATCCCTGATTTAAATTGATTGAAACTTGGAACGAACCAAAGTTCGAACCAAAACCTTAGCGCAAATCCCTAGAACCTTAAATTACCGAACCTTAAAGATTAGATATATAAATAAAAAAAAAATGATACTTTTCTCAGCTTTCGTCGAATGATTTTTGAGAGTATATTGAGGATAAGAGGTAAAAGACGATTGATATTCGAATGATCTATAACTAAATGGCTTCATCTGCTAGACTGGTATCGACTGACTTTTGACTAATTTTACATAATCGTCTAAATAAATTGATTGAATATGGAATATTGTCTTTGATTTCAGCAAACATACAACATTCTGAAATATTAATGTATACACTAACACAATAGTCTTTAAATAATTTAGGTTTCCACTGAAACAAATTATCGAAATTCTTTATAATTAATTCGAAGTCCTTATTTTTATAGTCAAACCTTTTTACCACTAAAAATTTGTTCGGTTTAAAATCGTAGGTTTAGAAATTTGGAAGGTTCCGTTAATGATTCAGTTTGGGAGACACCAGAAAAAGTTCAATTATTTCGCTATTTTGTACATTCCCATTCGCCAGAAAAATTATACTGTTTCGATTTTTCCTTGGTCTCAGGATGTATGCAAGATTCGTTTACAGTTATGAAATACACATTGTACATGCATAAATACATATGTATTTATTTAACGCATCTGATAACCAGCGTTTTTTTTTTTATTTTCAATTTATTTCCAACTTAACTATGTACATTGTACATACACTCGAGCTTTAACATAGTCGATTGTGTATATTGAGACTCAAGGCCATGCATAATACGATCCAAGTACATATGTATGTATGTACATACAATCATATCCATAAAGCTCTCACCTCCTGTGTCTGAAGGGGGAGAAAACGTTACAATAACAACAGGAACGAGTGAACAAATAGCAATAGCAGCAGCAACCAACAACAACAACAACAATAATGTTTGAGGTGTGCGGTTAACTTTGGATGAGTTCTGTCTGTTAGGAGATACGGCTATGGTTGATTTCGAATGCACAAATACAGTGGGGGAGGGAGCAGAGGGTGTTGTGGGGACGCGTTGTCTCTGTTTTAAAATCAAATATGCATACAAATACACAGGTACATTTATATGTATGTGTGCGTGTATCCACTTTGTAATTAAATGTGTGGTCGCTTGTTTGTCTTTCCTTTTGGCTTTCGCTTTTGAAACCCTTTTTTTTATGGACACTTGACAAAATCCAATAGAGCAAAGAAAGAGACACCTATGAGACACCATTGTGTGTACATATGTATGTATGTATTTATGTGCACCCGCAGAGCCGCAAACATGTGCCGTTAATTTCTTAATTACGCGGCTGTGCGCTGCTTGCCTAAACGTAAGCGGGGGTAGCAGAGAGTGAGAGATGGCGCTCTGTTGTCCATTCAACAACTAACATTGCCATGTGGGAGGCCAGAGAGAGAGAGGCTCTTCAAAGAGTTTCCGCGCTAATTACAAGACATTGTCGAGACAAGCCAAGTAGTTAATTTGTACATACTAACATATGTACATACATGCATATTGTATTGTGCTCTATTCATTGTCTGCGAGTGTTTGTGTATGTTTGCATATTATAAAGCATGGCAACAGCAACAAATTTAACTGCTTTTTATGTACATATGTATGTATGCATATGTGTGTATACACACTGTACGCACATAAATAAACACAAAGGCAAACGAAAGACAATGGGCAAATACGAAAAAAAAACACATCTCAATTTGAAACTCAAAGACATTTAAATGAAGGTGTGAAACTTTTAGGTAAAGAAACTGTAGAATCGACTGGGTTTTTGTTCTTTAGCAGCATTAAACGTATTTATTTAAGAGGTGTGGTTGGCACAATAGAAGAAATATCTAAAAAAAAGTCGGTTTTTCGTTTCCAAACAAAATTGAAATGATATCAAACATTTTTCGTCACGTTCTTCAATAGCTTCTATACACAGAAGAAAAAATATGGGGAGCTAAATCCAAGTTTTCTAAAATTGATTTGATCTCGACCTTCGGATAAAAGTTTTAAGTACGAAAGAGTACAAACCCATAATTCTGCTATCAATCCGAAAGAGCTCATATCAAGTTCTGATTTTACTTAAAAATCAAATCCAATTGGTAAATTCGTACTCAAGTCAATCCTTTCGTACTTGGTTTTGTGAAATTCTGGAATGGCCCTACTTTTGACATCGTTTAGGATTGATTTTAGTCAGAATATCTCGAATTTTTTTTTCTATGTACTTATTTAATAACTAGAATTGTTGAGGATTGTTTGAAAATAATTTTTTCAAACGGAAAATAGTCCCAACGCTGCCTTTTACTGGCAAGTTTGATGCGTTTTACTAACAAAATACACGTAATTGATCGGGTTTATTTTCTTCAAATAATATGTACACATGCTAGAAGTTACGGATAGAACGAAAACGCAACATCAACTCATTTTCAATGGATTACAATGTTCGAACTAAAACCAAAAACTTTCTAAAAGGAATTTTAAAAAAATTTAATTTCTGAGTTAATCAAGAGTAACACGGAAATCAACATTTTGAATTGTCAGACCAAAAGAAGGTAATACAAAATTTTTTTCAAAGAAAGATTTATAGATAAAAAGATTTTTAAAATTGGGATATTGGAAAAAAAATGTATATTATTCCAAAATTTACTGATATATCAAAATTAGATAGTTTCATATAAAAAGAGATGGTCATTTCGCAGAGTTTTGCAATTTTGTAATCCGAAACAATCCCCTCTTCCGATTAATATCAGGGCATATTTTTTATATCTTTGAATCCTCTTTGAATTTTTCTCTTGAATATAGTGTATTTAATTACTACCTAACTTTTTCTCTTTGCCATTCTGCTAATTTTTCTTCTTGAATATAGTGTTATTTAATTACTACCTAACTTTTTAAAAACTTGTCTCTTTCATCTTTTGTTTTAAATATTTTATCGTACGAATGTCACGTAACGCCAGATTGGAAATGCCCATATGCTATGTGAAAAGTAGGTATATTTCCGTTTACTAGAACAAATGAATGTTTAGCGAATAGAAAAAGTTTGTAAATTAAATTTGAAGTATTTTCTATCTATCCAGCTTAGTAATCGAAAGATATACTAAAACTTTAAGTTCTATACAGAGTTGTGAAGTTATGTAAAAATTTCATTAAAAAATCTAATTTTTGAAATTACCTATCGTTACTTCACAAATCCTTAAAGGGCTTATAGGAATACAAATTAAAATTAAAATGGAACTACAAAATTCCGCAAGTTTTTATGTTCGAAGAAACCACAAGCTTAAGGTGACGATGTGAGGTGATCGAAAAGAAACCTCGTGAACATTTCAGGGTCTATCATCTTTGCGTAAAATACAATATTTATATGAACTTGCGAATACTAAACAATTGTGGCCACATGGGTGTCATTAAGAGCTTCTTAATTAATTTCTAATATGAATATTAACATTAGATCATTGAATGCCTTTGGTGGATGAGCTCACCAGTGCATGACCATAACAAAGAAACAAACCTGTATCTTTCATATACACAGCTTTCTCTCTTTAAAATTTTCTGTCAATAATTTTTGAATTGCCCACCATGTTTTTATTATATTCATCAGCTCATTCTTTAGCATAGCGTTTCGATTCTTTTAGTTAAATATTTTTAACGAAGAATTACACTACTTCCAAGTAGTATCTTACATTTTGATTCTGTTTGAGCTGAGGCCTAAATTTATTTTTTCTATAAAAACAACTGAAACTACCCTCGTAATTTATTTATTTTAGTTTACATATTCAAAAATAAGTACAGTTTCATTTTGAAGCTCAGCTTAATTTACTTAGAATTTATGCCGTTGCATTCCACTGTGCGTTGCGGAGGGAGCGCAACTCAGGCGCATGGTTTCAAGTAATAAAATAACACCAAAAAGAAATAAAAACGCTGCAGTCAAGGCAGAAGAAGTGAGGAAGACGTCATATAAAAAAAAAAAAAACAAGATGAAAAGCAGCGAAGGGTAAAGGGGGGCGGGGTAGGTGCTGTTTGCCACTGCACTGCAAACCAAAAAGAAACTGAGAAACCCAAAAAAAAAAAAAATAATGAAATAAAACTGCTGACTAACAAACGAGCGGTGCATTAGGGCGGCAACGGGGGGAGGGAAGCACTCGTCAGCTGGAAACGAAGAGGCAAAAGCGAATTACCTAACTGCTGAACGGCTGATTTTCCAGCTGTTGTTGCCAGGTGATTTCGTCTGTCTCCCCTCCCCCGCGTGGAAGCTCCACGAGTGAGTGAGTGAGTGAGTTGGCAAGCCTGCGCATTAGGCAGTGCCCATTGAGTGCGAATGGTTGAGTGAGAGCGTGCAGACATCAGCTGTTTTTCTGGTTGCTTTTTGCCGGTGGTCGATGATGAGTTAGTTTCCTATCAAATTACTAAACCAAGTGACGTTTCCTCGTTTTGCAGACTGGACGAGTCCGTTAACTGCACCGGGGACAACGGCCACCACGGCGTCGCCAACAGCCACGGAGGTGAACGTGGCGGACGTGGATCTCGTTCTCGACGTGGATGTTGTGGATGGCCATCCCGCATCAGTGCTGCACATGCGTCAGCATCAGGCACTCAATACCGGGCGGACGGCGGCGGCGGCTGCAATGCCCGTTCCCAAGGCATCCTCCGCCTCATCCTCGGTGGCGGCCAGTTTCGATGTGGTTCAGGGCAGTGCAGCAGCCTATCATCATGCCTATATGACCAATGTACTGGCCAGTACCCATGCAGCCGCTGTTTGCCCACCGTCGCCGCCGGCAGCCACCAACAATAATAACAACAACAACAACGGCAACATCCCAACGCTGCCCGCTTCGCCCCTGCAATCGACGGCCGGTGCACGTTTTGGAGCCGCCGACAATTTGGATGATGTGAGCGCCATTGCTGTGCAGGAGCTGTCGCAGCAGCTGCAGACTCAACTGCGAGATGCCAAGAGTCGTCATCTGGCCTGTACCGAGGTGACACTACCCTATGATCTCACGCAGCGCATTGCTGCCGAAATTATACGTATGTCGGAGCGGGAACCGTGCGGGGAACGCGCCTGCACCATTTTCATCGAATTCGAGAGTGAGCCCAACAATGTTAGGTGAGATATGGTTTAATTTTTTGATTTGTATTAATATTTTATGATAATTCTGGATATATACCTACGCTTCTTCGGAATGATTCTACTTAGTCCTCATTATAATTATACACTTGAAAAGTGTATATTAATTTTGCCCAGAAGTTTGTAACGCATAGAAATATTCATTTCCGACCCCATAAACTATATATATTCTTGATCAGGACGAGGAGCTGAGTTCAAATCCGTCTGTCCGCGAACTAGTCCCACAGTTTTAAAGCTATCGAGCTGAAATTTTTCACAGAGTCTTCTTTTTACTGCACGCAACTAATATGTCGGAACCGGCCGGATCGGATGACTATATCATATAGCTGCCATAGGAACGATCGGTCTAAGAACTAGTTTTAGTGAGAAAAACTTTTTTGTTTTCCATCGTAGCGTCACTAATCGTGGTATATATTAGTTTTATATGCTTCCACACCATTCTGGAAAAATTTATTAAAATCGGATGACTATAGCATATAGCTGCCATATAAACGGTCGTTCAAAAAACTAGTTCTAGTGAGAAAAACTTCTTTGTTTTCCATTGTAGCATCACCAATCGTTATATTTATTAGTTTTATATGCTTTCACATAATTCTGAAAAAATTTATCAAAATCGGATGACTATATCATATAGCTGCCATAGGAATGATCGGTCTAAGAACTAGTTTTAGTGAGAAAAACTTTTTTGTTTTCCATCGTAGCGTCACTAATCGTGGTATATATTAGTTTTTTATGCTTCCTCACCATTCTGGAAAAATTTATCAAAATCGGATCACTATAGTATATAGCTGCCATAGAAACGGTCGGTCAAAAAACTAGTTCTAGTGAGAAAAACTTTTTTGTTTTCTATCGTAGCGTCCCCAATCTTGGTATATATTAGTATTATATGCTTTCACATAATTTTGAAAAAATGTATCAAAATCGGATGACTATAGCATATAGCTGCCATAGGCCCGATCGGTAGGAAAATGTGTTTTACTAAGAAAAGTTTTTTTTTATGGTATCAAATTTTTATTATCAATGATTTAAAAATTTTAAATATCTGATATCTATATCCTAGATATATTTTTCCAGTTAAATCAGTTGGAGTAAAGTTTTTCAAGTGTATTAAAACTTCGGCACAGTCGAAGTTAGATTTTCCTTCTCGTTTTATGATATCGTGGGTCCTGACACAGGCATAGATCTTTAAAGGAGTCCTAAAAGTAGGCTACACAAATTTTCTCAAGAAGCACCCAGATTTGAAAAACAGAAAGATGAGAAAACGGCCCTAATTATTTGATTTTTGATCAAATATAGACAAAGTGTCAAGGTGGTCCTCTTATTTTTTTCAACTTTACATACATAGAGGTAAAATCTTCCTCTTTTTTCCAGACAGTTTAGAGCGTTTTGATGACTGAAAAAATAATTCTTGATTCACTCAATTTTCTCTAAGCACTTTATTTATATTTAAAAATTTTCTCTTGCAGACGCATTGCCTCATTCAAGGTTGATCCGGATACGGTATCCATTTTCGAATTGTATTTGACATTGAAACAGGACAAAAGTGGCTGGACCTCGCTGCTCCCACAGTTTCTCAAGTAAGTTTGAAGTGAACAAAATATGAAACCACAATTCGCTAATTACAAAAACTATGTTTTTTTATTTTTTGCAGAAATCTTACTCGTAGCAATACCATCATCATTAGTCCCGATTTCACCTTGACCAAGAATAAGCTCTACTCCTCTGAGTGAGCAAACTTTCCTGAAAAGCAAGTGGACGCGCTACTCAAAACTTAATCCCTCCGAACAGCAACAACAGCAGCAGCAGCAATAAACAGCAGCAGCAAGTAGCAGTCGTCGGCCGTCAGCAGCAACAACAACAACAAAATAGAGGCAAACTTTGGACCACAAATCAATTAATCCTGCAAATAACAAATCAACTCAAAAACACAAAAAAAAACCCAAAAAAAAAACAAAACAAAAACAATTATTTTGAAACAAATCAACTGCAGTTGCAGGCAACTCAAAACTCTTATTGGACTGACTTTTTGGCTTACACAAAAACAAAAGTAACTTTTTGAACTTCACTCAGTGAAACTCCCCCAGAAAAACAAGAAACGGATAGAAAGGAAGAGAGAAAGAAAGAGAAAGAGTATTAGCTATGGATGGTAACATCAACCAACATTAACCCAGTAGTTTGAGATACATGTCTATACATATAAATGTTTTTCTTCAACAACTAATTAGGCTAACAACAAAAAACAACAAACAAATTTATCTAAGGAGAATGATCAGTAAAAAGCAAAAGAAGTTTAAGAAGAGCGAAAATATAAAAACAAAGTTGATGTGATATTATATATAATAATTATGAAATATGGAATATTGATAAATGCATACAAAAACACACACACACACTCTCTCATACACACACACACACACAGCCAAGTATATAATTTGATTTTGAAATTGATTTTTTTGTTTTTCGGTTTTGCAAAGTTTCAAACTTTGTTAGCCACAAAAAGGCTAAATCTCTATAAACATAAAAGAAAAAAAAAAAACCTTTAACCTTGTTATAAAAAGGGTGTCCTAAAAGTTAATTTGATTTGATAAAATGGAGCTTACCGGATTAGGCAAACTGAAGTTCTATTTCATTCTTATTGGAAGTTTAAAATTTAAAGAAAAAATTCAGTTTAAAGTAGTTTTTCAAAAACTTTAATTTTTGGGAGTCAATTGTAACATAAGTTGAATGCAAATGTTAAGAAATCTTGTTGTTTAACTACCTTAAGAACAAAGATCCATAATTGTTCTGATTTCATCAAATTGTGCTATAAAATCCACAGGCTGAGTTCACATGAGACATGATTAACTAGTAAGCCTTCATGTTGTATTGTTTTGAATGACAAATGACAAGATATTCACATTGAAAACATGTGAACATAAGGGCCCACTTGATTGTCATGTCTCATGCGTCGAACAGTGTGAACTCAGCCTTATACAGTGATTGAAATTTAGTCACCTTTTTGACTACTTAACGAACTTTTTGTTGCTGAACCATGTTCAGTGGGCTTCAGTTCTTAAGTCTATTGAACTTTATGAGCTTGAAATGTTCGCTAATTGATTCTTAACTTTAAAAAATTATTCTTACGAATTACTTTGATATGTTAAAGAACGAGTTGGAGTTTCGTATATAACTAATTGTTTTGATCTCTCTGAAATTACTTCATAAACATTGAATAGAACCCTGTTAGTATTTGAGCCTTAAAATAGGCAAGTAAACGTTCGTTTCGATTTCTATTGAAATCACGAGGAATCGGAATTGATAAATGTTTGTTTTATTTGGATTGTATTTTCATACTTTGATTAATCTTCATTCGACTGTCTTGAAGGCAAACTAATTCAACCTAATAATCGTATATTTTCTAGAAAATCAAACATTATTTTCAATTTCACTAAATTGGTTTCGAAAACGAGAAATTTTTCAATCGGTTGGACTAAAAACCGTTTTCTGGTTTAAACTGAGCGTTAAATAAACTTATTCTTGATGCATCGAATCAAACTTTAATCCATCCTTATTGATCTCTCTATTTAAAACAAATAAGCTAGAATACTACACCAAGCTTAAAAATTTGGGTATTCCAAACTGAAAAAATTTCAAAAATTTTTAAAACTTTTTGATTTTGTATAAAAATCTGTAGCAATCAAATCTTTATAGTTTTGGAAAATTTATATTCAAAAAAGTCTAGTACTTGTTTGTATATGGCTCATTTTTGCTACCACTCGGTCTTTTTGTTGAGGTTATACAGAATTTTGGACAGAAGAAACAATTCCTTGATTATTCAAACCGCTCGGAAATAATGAGTGTTTCGGTACTAAGGTTCACACAGACTTTAAACCACCAGTTCGTTTCATAATATGATTTTTTTGGCAATCCGAACCTCGGTTTTGGTTCGGTTCAGTGGTTAACGGCTTATATATTATTTCGTTTCCGAATTTTCGAACTTTAAAAAAAATTTTCGAAAAAAACTTACAAAATTTCGCAAAAATTACAAAATAATTTCGATTCTCAAGAGAAATATTTTAATTATATTTCCGAATTTCCGATCTTTATAAAAAGAAACTCTAAAAATTTCGCATAAAATTATAAATAATTTTGATCCTCAAGAGAAATATTTTAATTATATTTCGAATTTCCGAACTTTATAAAAAGAAACTTACAACATTTCGCATAAAATTATAAATAATTTCGATTCTCAAGAGAAATATTTTAATTATATAAGGCCCTGTTAGTATTTTGAAAGCGAATTTAATAACCTTATAAAGAAGGTGACAAATAATCCTACGGTTACTAGATCAGGTATAAGAAAACTCGGAATTGTTTGACCAACTAAAACCGACTGCTTAATTCCAAGTCAATTCAATTCGAAAGAAAAGGACAACGGAATATAGAAACCACAAATTTGATTGAAAATGAAAATTTTGAAAACGGTGCGTATCAATTGTATTCCCAGATACAATGGCCTTCGTGAAAAAAAACTATCGGATAGCCTAACAAAAGTAAGCGTCTGTCTATCCTCTGAACGAGAAGAAACACCTATTTATCTCTGTAAAAACGTTAGATAGAGAACTGGAAGGTACTGCAAATGCTAAATAAACACGAAAATCGACTTGGAGTTTGGAACTGGGCAGTAAAGTTTGAAAAAAAAAATAAAAATTTTTTTCAAACCTTTCTCAAAAAAAAAAAAAAATTTTTTTCCAACCTTTCTCAACAAAAAAAAAATTTTTTTTTTTCCAACCTTTCTCAAAAAAAAAAAAATTTTTTTCCAAACCTTTCGACTTTTATAGTTTTCAAAGGCCTGAAAGGGTCATACGGAATAAACAAGCTTCAATACTTTGGGACACTCTCTATACACACCTTAAATGCATAACAAATGAAAAAAAAAATATTTATAAAATTTGATGTGTTTCTAATTGTAAGATTTTATGATTAAAAAGAAAACAAAACAAAAATCCGAACAAATTTCGATGTGCGTTGTAGCAGCTGTGTGTTTCAAACTGTAGAATTTAGTTAAGAAAAACAAGAACAACAACAACAAAACACGAAATGACAGACAAAACAAAATTTAGAAATTGTTTATACAACAATACAAAAACAAAAAAAAAAAAAAGGGAAACTTTCGGAAAAATATAAAGTCATCTGTGTTAATAAATTTTAATAAATAATTTTTAGCCTAGAATAACAAAAGAAATCACAAATTAATGTTAAAACTAAACACTACATTTCTATCCACACACAAACACACACACACACACACACACACAAGCAAGAATTTATTTATTAAATTTCTCTATCCCCCCCCTCAAAGATCTCGAATCACGAAATACGTATTCAAAACTGGCTTTATTCTCATTTAAAATATGTATTAGCCATGGCAACTCAAGTACACACACACACACACATTAACACACACATACACATACTCAAGTGTAAATAGGGCCACCGTAGCAGCAGCAGCAATAAACAACAAAAACAAATATTTAAAATATATATATATGTACGAGTATATGTAACTATTCGATTAACAATTCAACTCAATGTGAACATAATTGAAGCAAGTGAAAAATAGAACCATGAATGTGATCTATTTAATAAACAAAAACAAAACAAAAAAAAAAAGAACGCAAGAAAAAGCATCTAAAATCTACCAAGAAAACAAACGTAAATGCATATACATACATTTTTTTCATTCAAACACGCAAAAAAAAAAGAAAAAAAAAAAATACCACAACAAAAAACAAAAAAGTATTACCTAAATATTTGTAAACATTTTTAATTTGTAGCATTTTTTTTCAAATATACTTTGCCTCTTTCGCATTCAAAAGATGAAAAAAAAAACAAAACCAACAAGAAATATTTTAATTTTTATTTTAAGGGCCAGGTACACCAAACAAAAAATGAATCACTCAGTTAAAAATGAATCCCTGAAATCTGAAAGCTTAAAGCGATCCAAATCAAGTCTGCAAAATTCTGAAATACATCAAAAAGTTTGACAAAGTTTTCTTTTGTAAGAATCTAGAAGAGTGGCGGGCAACATTTTGAAAAATAAGCAAGATATGAGTAAACTTGTTTGGACACTTTGCAGCAAAATAAGCTGAAGATAAAACATTTAAAAGCGACGGCAACTATACATATAGTCTCCGGCGTTTTTGGCTTTTGAGCCACTGGAGTTCCCATAACTGACCTAAAAGCATTGAACCTAGGAATAATATGAATTATTATTTGCTTGTCGATATCTCGTGTTGTCAGATGAGTTGAAATTTAACATCTGGCTTTAAGATGACTTCATCATGTAAATGTGCAGGTAGTTTTCAAGAAGCTTCAATACGAAATCGAAGAGAGCTGGACTAACTCAGAGTTCACTAGCGCCTGGGGACCGAATACGAACGATTAAAGGTCATGTTCCGTTCACGGACCGGTAGCTGGAACCCCTGAATCCCAGGTTTTGGTTCGAACCTCGGCTCACTTGGACAAAAAGTAAGACAAAGAAATGACACTACGCTCATTCAGATTATAACGCTTCTCTCTTTTGTGTAGATTTTTGTGATTACCATCACATTCAATAACAGAGGTCGCAAAAAAAAGAGCTAAAATTTAACTCGTGTTTTTTAAATAAGCCTAACAATTCTGGGATTAGAAAATTCTTTCTACTACTTCTGACGTCGGTTGGGATATTTTGGATATTCTTTTTGTTTGGGCATTCATTTATAATAGCTTAAACAATCTTTTGTTCTTGTACAACTGATCCAACAGATTTTGAGACCTTTTTAAAGTTTGAAAAAATTGGTCAATGTATGTATGTCCCTTGGACAATTTTTAAAGAAATCTTTAACACCACTGACCGATTTATTATTTGCTTTATTGTGGTATTATAAACCTTCTTTTTAAATACTATTATTACAAATTTTAAATCGTTCGATTTTGGTTCTAAAGCAAATCAGAATTGAATAGATGGATTATGGTTAAGCAATTATATTAACAATTCCTTATTAGAAGGTCTGACTTGAATTTCCGGGAACATCAAAAAAATGAATCAGAACCCCGGGAATTTAACTGGAGTCCGAACCGAAATGAATACCGATAGCCAGAACTAAAACCAATATTTTTAATTTCGTGAGAACCGAAGAGAATTCAAAGATTTCCTCAACGTAAATAGATTACATAGTGCGCTTTAGCCGGCTCGAGGTCATTTATTGTTATGTTTCCATAATTGTCAAAAATATTATAAAATTTGGATATTGTACATATAATGGTTGTCGGCAAAAGTTCCCAGAATTTCATACAAATTACTTGATTTTCCATTAAAGCCTAATACGGAGAACAACAAAAAATTCATTTTTTTACAATACTTCATAGAAATATAAACAATTTCATACAGTTCATGAACATCAAAGCAAAGCCAAAGTGTTTCTATTTTTATAAAGAATTGTGAAAAAAATGATTTTTTTGTTGTTCTCCGTATTAGGTTTTAGTAAAAAAAAGATTTTTCTTATCCAGCTACACAATTAAGCTTTGAATGTTAATTTTCCAGGGTTCCTTTTATTGTGTTTATTTATGTACCTTCCATGTGTAGGTTACCTACCCATTCTGTCAGGTCTTTGGTTTTAAAACATTTTAAAACACTTTTTACCAAAACGGAATCGAATACTTGAATAAACTAAAACCTGAACAATACCAGAGCCGGAACGCAAATTCGATTTGGTTTGGTACCCATGCAGTCAATGAACTTCTCCAAAAACTTTTAATACAGATTACGTCTATTTAAAAGTGAGCTTTACCTTAAATAATTATAATATCTAATCGTTCGATGGGCACTTGAAAAGTACCCTAAGTCCTAAGAAAATTTCCAGGAATCATATATCATATATCAATTTACGCCATGTTTTAACAAAGAACAGTACCAACGATCTTAAAAGCTAACTAGGTTCGAAATTTCCAAATCTTTTAAATTTTTAAATGGAGGACGAACTTATGCGTGATTCAAGAAAAAAAGAGTTAAAATATCTTTAAATTTTAAGAACAAAACGGTTCAAGTCTAATCACGGACTTACTTATATTTAGAATGACGCAGCATTCATCAGTCACCCTATACATCAATTTGTCTGGAACTCTTTCTTATTCAATGTTAATTGGGTATAGTCTGTGTAGAACTTGTCTTATTAAAGTGGATCAAAATTTATGAACTATACATACACAGAGAAAAAAATTGATATGAAATGGCAGTCATTTCCACATTTTTGCATATTAATTTCACTCCGATATGACAAAGATTAACTTGATATGATAAAAAATATCAATACGATCTTTTCTATAAAAAAAAAACATTGACATGTCTGGGGATCGAACTCGAGACCTAGCGTGACGTATTAACGCAGTCAACCAACGCACACATTTGTGCGAAGACGTCTAAGAAACTATTTATATTAAGTATGAAAAAATTTATATTTTTTAAAGATCATTTTAACCAGCAAAGATTAAATTGATCTTGAGCTTTTTTTTTCTCTGTGTATACACAAAAGTTACCCATGAATATTACTTGATTTCATGAAATGGGAACTGGAAAATGACAAACAGCTGACTAAAAGTCTCCGTATTTTTGTATTTATAACAATTTCCCTATTTTTTTTGTAACTTTAATAGAATATTTTTATAACAATTTCTATCATGAGATAACAGTCGCTCAAAATAGTGTGACATATCTTGGTCTCACTGTACCTTATCTCTTATAAAATGAAAATTATTTAAATCATCAATCGGAAACATTTGAACCTTAGTTCAGAGGTTTTGTTTTTCATTTTGAGGGGTTTTGTTTTTAGTTTAAGCGATTCACTGTCTGTTTGATGTACCTGTACCCCCGTAGACTCCTCTCTTGGCCCGGCTTTATAAAGTAGCAATGCAACGCTTTTGATGTTGTTTGACAAAAAAAAAAGAAAGGATTTTGAGTTATAATTATGTGAGCTTTTCTTATGCATACATACACATACATACATACATATATATATATATATTTTTTGACATATGTAGAAGCAATTTTTTGGAAACTCTTCATTTTGTTGTCTCTACACATATGGATGGATGAGTGTGAAATGTATGAAGATACATGAATCTTAGACACGTCCAGTGGCTCCTCAAAGTATTTTGTAAACAATAATGATAATACACACAAAAAACAAAAACAAAAAACAAAAACAAAGTAAAGTGACAACAAAGTATCAAGCGCATAAGCAAAAACAAAATAATAAATATTTATATAGAAAATAGATATTGTAGAATTTTTACATATTATATACATATATAAAAAAATCGATATATATATATATATATATACATATATTATTCATGTATTACTACTACATATATGTGTGTGTGTTTAAGGGAACCAATTACAACCACAAAAAAAAAAGCATTCAGAAAATCAAATTGCAAATCAATTAACATAACGCCTCAAGTGAAAACGAAAGCAAATAACTCTCTAACATACAATATTACATAAACAATATTACGTTAAACTATGAAGCACAGCACCCACTCTTGCCACACATCAGTCACACACGGTTCGATATTTTGGAACGATTATCCCACCACAAACGATTTCATTTCCATTTGCATCCAATCATCATCAGCTGTGCGCAATCGATTATCAATTGGGAAGGATCTCTTTTTGCCGATTTGCTTATATCTCTTAGAGTATATGTATATTCCTTTTGATTATGTTTTTTAGGTGATTCTATGTTGTAGTTATGTGACACAATTTCCATTACAAAATGCCACCACTAGGCAGGTCTCTACTGAAGAATACAAAGCAAACAAACAATATATATACACATATATATATATATATACAATACCAATCTCTATATATATAAATATATATAACAAATGATGATTATGAATGTATGTAAAAACAAAACAAACAAACAAATTTAAATTTTAGTAGCGCTTAACAAATTCTAGCAATTTAACAAATTTTAATTAATCAAATTAAACAAAAATGCAACAAATTGCAATTTAATTTTTCTCTGTGTAAAAGTTGAGTAAACAAAACAAAAACAAAAAAAAAACCAACAAAAACAAATAAAAAATTGAATAAACAAAAATACAATAAATTTTTTAAATGTGACAAATACTGAAGATCTTTTTTATTTCTTTATGCCTGGTCATCATTCCTCAAGGGGTCGGACTCAACGCATTATTGAAGAGCCAAACGACAGATGCCTTGGCAGGATTCCGCTCTCGTACTTATCAAAAATTAAAAACCAAGTGCTTTTATTCCCCTATATATCTTTTATAGTTTTTATTTATTTTTATTTTGAGGTTTTGTAGCATAAAAATATATTAAAGATGTTGGGTGGAAAAAGTTTTAGTAAAAAAACTTTTTTTTTTTTATTGTACCATCACAATTTTTGTTTAAATTAGTTTTAGATGATTTTACATATTTGTGGAAAAATTTATTAAAATCGGATGAATATAGCATGTATCTGCCATATAAACGGTCGGTCAAAAAACTAGTTCTAGTGGGAAAAACTTTTTTATTTTTCATCGTAGCGTCACCAATCTTGGTATATATTAGTTTTATATGCGTTAACACAATTCTGGAAGATTTTATCAAAATCGGATGACTATACATATAGCTGCCATAGACCGATCGGTCGAAAAATGTGCTTTACTAAGAAAAAGTTTTGTTTTATGGTATCAAATTTTGTTAGCAATGATTTAAAAATTTAAAATATCTGATAACTATATACTCTATATATTTTACCGGTTAAATCAGCTGGAGTAAAGTTTTTCAAGTGTATTAAAACTTCGGCACAGTCGAAGTTAGCTTTGCCTTCTCGTTAGAAACGAGAAAGTTTTACCATTTAAAGAATTTTAAAGAGATCGAAACAAATAATAATGCGAAGGTGCAAGGTCGGGCCTATATGGAAGATGTGCCATCACTTCCCAATTTAGTTTCAATAATTTTTGAAGAGTGACTAATCTAAATGTATGCAGTCGAGCGTTGTCATAACGGAAAAGGACACCTTTGCGATCGAGAAGCTGATCCAAACTAATTGTTTCAATCCGTGACCTGCATATTAAAGTGGACGACACCCCTTTAAAGTTTCAACAAACAGACAACATTACCTTTATCTGTATTCTGCCAAAACACAGCGAACCCCTGCCTTCAGGGTAGATACTTTGAAAATTTCGGACAAATTATCTCCTATGACCCTTTTCTCATGTTCATGATTCAAATTCAGGGACTTTTTGAAAACATATGTTGCCTGCTTTTTAGGACGATTTTTAAAATATCTATGCTTGTGTGTACAACAGTGCTTGCCAAAAAGAGCGAGACCAAAAAGTAAGAGTGTATTGATGTGCTTTGCACAGCGGCTTTGATGTACTTCATTGAACGCTGGCCAGCGAATATAAATTGTTTGCTCTCTGGGCATAAGCACTGACACGCGTTCGACTCGTGTAGGTGTGAATGCCAAATGTGTTCTGTCCCTAAGGGCTATGGGTGACTAACTCTGGTCTAAGTTGGCAATATAAAAAAGGATCTGGATTTGAAAAACAAAAAGATAAGAAAACGGCTCTAAGTCAGTTAATACGAGTTAGGATTAGAATTTTAAGCTACACTCAGAGAATAAATGGAGCAGATCGTGTTTGATATCAAGCAGATTTCGTGTCAGAAGACAGAATTTTCTTGGATTCAAGAAGAAAATACTGACATCAAGAATGCATTTTCAAGCTCGATTTTTTCGTTCGCTCTTCACAATGCGAACGCCTCACCTCCCTTGCCACCAAACACAAAATCGAGCGCACAAGTCTTCTCGATTTCAAGCAGATTTCTTCTTGAAAATTCAAGACGAAAAACTAAATTGAATCCGATTTCAGTCTTGCCAAATCAGTGCTAGATTTCTCTGGGTGTAGCTTCACAATTGTATTCGATTTTACACTTTAGTCCAAGGTCTTTTGAACCGAACTCTTTTGAGTTTTATTGCGCTTCGGTTCAGATACGGGTTCATAAATACAATTTTTACGGTTCAGTTATTCAAATAACCCGGAGACTCCGAACCGGCTTTCAAGCTAGGTTTTTCACTTAAAACTTTTGTGTCGTCAAAATTTAATTCAATATATTGGAAGTATCTTTATATTGGAAAACAATTTAAATTTTTACCACCCAAGCCAGAGTATTGAAAAGAATACCGGCTCCTGTATAATGTTGATTCGATATGTGTTTTCGTATACAAGCAAATGACCGAAAACACACAAAATCAAGGGTAAAACAGGGTACTTGGCACTCAACTAAAGCATTCCTACCGGTTTTTCTCTCTTTATTTTAAGCGTATGTCCAGCTATGACGACTTTCAGTTCACAGTGCGCTCATATTCCATATTGGAAATAATGATAAAAAAACTCTCTAGAGCCAAGCCGCTGTGTCAATCTCTTATCAACATTATGCCGGTCTCTGGCCTTCCAGTCCACATATGTGTATACACAACGTATGCACACAAACAAACAGTTGCATACATACAAATTCATTTGTTCCATTTGGAAAGCCTCGCTTAGAAGCCGCTGTCTGATTCTCAATTTAGTTAAGTACCGAACGTTGACGGGAACAGTGTCAACGACAATGAAGCATTACATTTTAATTTGGATCGCATGTTTAACATTTAGTATCTATACCCAGACCCAGGCCCAGGTGCCGGGTCCACGCACGCGTTATGAACCGAATTGGGCCAGTCTGGATCAAAGACCCCTGCCCAAATGGTATGATGAGGCAAAGGTCGGCATCTTTTTGCATTACGGTGTTTATTCGGTGCCCAGCTTTGGTTCTGAATGGTTTTGGACTAATTGGATAAGTAATATTTATATACACTTTAAAAGTGTCATTTTTTGTTATAAACTGAGAATTTATAGATCTACGCAATCCGGAATATATAAGGTTTATGCAGCGCAATTACAAGCCCGATTTCACTTATCAGGAATTCGCAGAGGAATTCACGGCAGAGCTATTCAATGCCACACAATGGGCGTTGCTCTTTCGAGATAGTGGAGCCAGGTATACTAATATAATAATGTAATAATAAACCTGTATTTGGATTAACTTTGTTTTAGATATGTGGTGCTCACCAGTAAACATCATGATGGTTATACCTTGTGGCCCTCAAAGCATAGTTTCGGTTGGAATTCCATGGATGTGGGACCCAAGCGTGATATTATAAGTAAGTCGAGATTTACACGATGAAGCAAACTTCATGATGTTTTCCAAAATGTAGAGGGGAAAGCTACCCCACCACACCTCTTGCCAATAAACAAAAGCTTTTTAAGAAACTTCATGAAGTTTGCTTCATGTGTAAATGAGGTCTAAGTTTAACCATGCTAATTGGTAATTCCTTCTCCAAATTTCTTTTCCTATACAGAAGAACTAGCGGCCGCCGTGCGTAGTGTTTCCACTATGAAATTTGGTCTCTACTATTCACTCTTTGAGTGGTTCAATCGTTTATGGATGGATGATAAATTACATTTGCTAATGCAACAGCATTTTGTGGATCACAAGGTACGTCCCGAGCAAATGGATCTGGTAGAACAGTATTTACCCGAAATTATTTGGTCTGATGGCGATTGGGAAGCTCCTGCTAAATATTGGAAATCGGAGGAATTTATTGCTTGGCTTTACAATGACAGTCCCGTTAGGGATACGGTGGTAACCAACGATCGTTGGGGTTTTGGTACAGCTTGTATGCACGGTGACTTTTATAATTGTGCGGATCGCTTCAATCCTGGAGTGTTACAGTCACACAAATGGGAGAATGCTTTCACTTTGGATCGCACTAGCTGGGGTCAGCGTTTTGATGTCAGTCTTAAGGATTTTATGAGCTCCAAGGAAATTATCAAAGGTGGGTCTTTATTTAAATACTGTGATTGTTCCTACTTATACCAAAGCTTGCTTGCAGAAATCGTTACCACTGTCAGCTGCAATGGCAATGTCTTGATTAATGTGGGTCCCACCAAGTATGGCACCATCTTGCCCATTTTTGAGGAACGCTTACGTGACATGGGACGCTGGCTTAAGATCAATGGCGAGGGCATTTATGGCAGTGCTCCTTGGATCTATCAGAATGATACTTCTACACCAAATGTGTGGTATACCCGACAACAAGAGGCGTCTAATGGCAGCATTACCATTTATGCCTTTGTGCTGGAGTATCCCTATGATAACAATGAGTTGGACATATATCCTTTGGGCAAGGATGTCAATATTTTTAAAAATGTCATGTTAATTGGACTGGATATGGGCACTACAAGAGATATTTTGAATCCGGCGACTACCCAAGTCACTATGCTGGGCATGGAGGATACCAAAATAGCGGTAAATATGAAGAGGAAGAAATACTTGTTTTACCTATATTTTATATATGCTTTTTTCTTTGTCGTAGTGGTTAGCCGTTCGCAACAAACTGCATATAACTTTTCCACCCAAACATCATATAGACAAGCGAGGATTGGATTATGCCTGGACTTTCAAGATAACCATGGGATGAGCTGGTATAGCATTTAAGAAAATGCATTTTTTATTAAGTTATCTTTATGTATACTACAAAAAACGCTTCAGTTGCTTTAATCACTTCATTATTTGATTCAAATTTATCCATGGGAACAGCAATAGAACCAATTTGAAATGCAAATCTTAAAATTTATACATTAATGTCATGGACTTGTCACATAGAAATGCGTAATCTTTTTTTCCATGATTGGTTAACCAACGTAACTCACAAGATACTAATTTAAAATTAAACACATACTTAAAGGGGTCTTTTACCTTCGAAAAAAATTTTGGATTTATTTGTTTTGCATTATTATTATACCTTGGACATTCCCCTTTTTTACAAAATACTAAATAGTCAATAGTCAATCAAGAGAAACAAGTAAGAAAGTCGGTTAAGCCCGACTGTAATATACTCTGTACCTGTTTGTACGAAACTAATAACTTTAAAGAGTGAGTTTTTTTCAAAATCTGGGGGTGGCAACTCTTTTGACTATCGTCCATCTGGTTGAAAAACGATGTATGGGGGCTCGATAAGTAATGATGAGTAGAATTACCCTAGTACAAACCCGTAAAATTATAAAATTTGTAAATAATTTCCTATTAACATAAACGTATCTATATTAGTCACGCGGGAATCACGCGAGATTTCTGACCGCAGGCCAATTCAATTACATCGCTCCTCTCATAGCAAGGTCCAATTGGGAAATTACCAGTTAGCTATTGCCTTCTCGCTCTCTCTATCTCGTAAGTTCTACCAATCGCTACGGTGTTGTTGTTGCCGTTGGTTTTTATTATCTTTTACGTATAGCTCTAATATCGTTCATCTGATCGAAAAACGATGTATGGCGGGTCGATTCAAAATAAGTAGTAGAATATATGTCTCGAATGTTTGAACTATATATCTTGAAAATTGTGGGAGTTATTTCGTTTTTTTTAATTTGCGGGGGAGGCAGGGGGCGTGGCAAAAATTAAAATTTAACTTGATCTGCCTGCAAGTATAAGAAATATATGTTCCATACACCTCAAACCTCTATCTCTTACCATCTCTGAGATCTCGTCGTTCATACGGACAGACGAACATGGCTATATCGACTCGGCTGTTGATGCTGATCAAGAATATATATACTTTATAGGGTCGAAGATGCCTCCTTCTGGCTGTTACATACATTTGCACAAACCCAATATACTCTGTGTACCTTCGGTATAGAGTATAAAAACATTTTTTTTGACTATTTAAGCACTATTAAAAAAAACTTTTTTAAAAGGCCGCCAATTTTTCAAAAAAATATTGAAAAATATGATTGAGGTACGGGCCAGAATAACATCAATTCTGATCATAACCTCATTTACAGTTTTCAATTCCGATAACCTGGAGTTCCGGAATCATGGCTTTCACACATTTTACAGAATGTCAAAGAACACATTTAAGGAGCTGATAATGGTAATAAAACACAAATTTATAAATTTGGTCCGACATTTTTTTATTAAAACATATGAAACTCATTGAAAAATGTAAGCAAACAGCAAGCGTACGCTCGTACACGACGAGAAGCGACTACCACTGCTTGACGACAGTCGTCATTCTGCATGCATGTTGCGACGATTACGCGTAGCAGACGAGTCGTGTGCGTGTCTCCCTTTAAACACACGTGCGCAGCAACAAATCGTATGCCTCTCGTACATCGCGTCGCATACGCTACGATAACGATACGAGTCGTGTGTGGACTGCCATACTGAGCAAGAGTCGCTAAAAAAGAGTCACTGAACAAGAGTCGCTAAAAAAGAGTCACTGATCAAGAGTCGCTATTCAAAATTCTTTAAACAAGAGTCACTGAACAAAAAAGAACAATTAAAGAAGAACACTTGTTCAGTTTAGTGAACAACTCATTTTTGTTCACTTACTCATGAACAACCCAACTCTAGTTTAAGGGGGTCGCTCTTAGACCGGATTGATTCAAAGTGATGGCATATTTATGAGTACGCTTGGCTTACTTCAGTATAATCTTCAGAGTTTCTCTAGAAACGCTGTCGGGTTGCAGTTTCTGATAAGATTTTTCAGTATTTTTACTACATCTGGTCCGTACAATTTTTCCCTGTCTACTTTATATTACAGTAACTTAGCGGTTATAAGAGGGATAGGTACATGCTCTTTAGGTTCCGAAGATAGCCAGATAACTACATTTTATTGAGCCACTAAAATACTAAAAAGTTCGCTGACCATAGCCCCTGTGCCCATACGAATTTGATTAAGGATTATTACTTGAATAGTTGCCCTTTCAAAGGATAGAATTCCATAAACAATTAGATAAATAATTCGATTTAATTTTTATTTGGTTATATTCTACATGAATATCTTTAATGAATAGCGATTTTCAATTGATATGCCAAGGCTTAAGTTTGTACCCTTTGTTTAGGAATATTGCTCGTAAAAAACTTCCCCTCGATGTCGTGTAAAGGCACGACCGAATGGCATTTGACGTGGGGATGGTGCTCTGTCACCACGTATCACTGTACCGCCCAGGGTGATAACACGCCGATTATCCGGGGGAGACGAGGCTAACTCATAGGAGCTGGAATTATGCAGCTTACGTTCCATCTGTTCCCTGGCCTGGGAGCTGAGTTTGGCACATTTATATAGATTCTCATATTTTTGAGACATGCTTAGAAAATTAGATTTGCCGGGTCCCTTATAGAATTCCTTGGGTGTGAATTTGCCAAAATCGATTAGTCCAATCAACTGCTTGACATATTCATTGCAAACATTTTTCGAGCCGCCCTCCTCCGGTTTATCCAATTGCAATTGGCTGGTACTAGAGCTTGCAGCCACCACAATTGATTCGCTGGCATCACCAGAGCACGCCACATCCCTGACACTAGCATTACTCTCGGCGATTACCTCATCCACTCCATTATATTTCAAATATATTTCCACCAATTTAAAACGCTCCGATTCAGTCAATACACCAGCAACCACCTCAATAAAGTGCTTGAAGACATCCGTATTGAATTCGTAGATACCCGAATGATTGAATGATCCGTAGCAAAGATTTTTCAAATCACTAGACACCTGTTCGATCATCACTTCTATGTTCAAGGTGTGAGCGCATTGAAAGAGACGCAACAGTTCACCCATATCAAAGATATCCCTACGCCCCAGCAGCTCTTTCACACAATCCACCTTGATGGACTCCACTAGATATTTGTTGGCAAATTCACACAGTTTGATAAGCGTCTCAAAATCATAGTGCTGCAGGCTCTCGTACTCATAGCCGTATATATAATCACGGAATTTTTCAAACACTTCTGGCTCCACATCATTCAATTTCACTTCACCCGTATTGGATTCATTGTAATTGCCATAGAGCATGCGATCAAATACCTCCGAGGCACAGCTAAATATGAGCTTATGACAGGGATAGCTCTTGCTTACGGTACCACCTTCAGTTTCAATCGTAAAAGTGCAGTCCGCATGGCGATGAGAACGTGACATTTCGACCAGGACCGGGCGCAACCTAGGACAAGATTATGGTATATATAAGGTATGTATTGTGTTCTCAAATAACTTACCAGGAATTCATGTTTAGTTTTTTCAAATATATTTAATGGAAAGCAATTTTTGTGAGCTTTGTAATTTAGAGACTCCGTTTGGTTTTTACAAATGTTTAGATAATTTTTAGTCAACTCAAGCAAATGGGAATGACTTTTCTTTCTAAGGTATAGAGACCTCAATTTATGAACCTAACTGTCGTAGACAAAATGACACTAGAAAAGTCCATGGTACAACAATTTTTAAGGTAAAGCAACCCAAAGTGCTGGTGAAAGTTTTGACATTTAAAGTGACATTAGAGGGATTCCTGAAAGTGATTTGCTTTTGATTTTGATTTCGTCGAACAGCTGTTCACAGCTGCTCCATACAAACTGTGCAGTGTGACCAGAAAACGTAAGGATTTTAAGGTCATACTAATAGATTTAACGCAATCAGCTCCGGGGCTGACTTCGTTTTGCTTTCTAGTGTGACCGTTTTCTTCGAAGAAAATTAAGCGGCCAAACTTGGTGTTTGTTTACAAACTTGGCTTTGTAAAGCTGCGAACATTATGAAACTATATTCTCTGATATGAAACTATTATTTAAGAGGCTGTCAACAAACCTTTGAGCCTTTGTTTACTACAGCGATAATTGTCAATCAGCTGTATACGAAATCAAAATCAAATCAGTGCGCAAAACAGGTCGTTCCGTCAACAGATTTTGATTTGCTTTCACGAAATCGAAATCAAAAGCAAATCACTTTCAGGAATCCCTCTATTGGTATTTTTAAAATCGTATAACTATGACAAAACTTTATCGATTTGAAATTGTAAATATGTCATTTTAAAGCATTTTTCATGTACTTTTTGAAAATAACAAAAAAAAAAATTTTAATTTACCCCCTATTTTCTAAAATAAACCGTTATTTTTCATTTTTTTTCCCAAATGGGTACTTTAAAAAAAAAAATTTTTTTTTTTTAAAGCTAAGGTGATTTCCTATAAAATGTGTAAATATGATAGTGGGACAGTGGGAGTGTCCGTCTGTCCGTCCGTCTGTTTCTATGCTATCTCCTCCCTCAGTTTTAGAGCTATCTTGACCAAACTTTGCAAAAAGTCTTTAAATACACTTAGGCTGCACATTTGTCGGAATCGGCCGGATCGGATGACTATATCATATAGCTGCCATAGGAACGATCAGTCTAAAAACTAGTTCTAGTGAGAAAAACTTTTTTGTTTTCTATCGTAGCGTCACCAATCGTGGTATATATTAGTTTTATATGCTTCCACACAATTCGTGAATAATTTATCAAAATCGGATGAATATAGCATATAGCTGCCATAGGAACGATCGGTCTAAAAAGTAGTTCTAATGAGAAAAACTTTTTTGTTATCAATGGTAGCGCCTTTTAAAAACTGCAAGGGTTTTTTAAACATCGGCGTAGGCGATGTAAGCCTTATATTTTTTTTAATGAGTTAATATTTGGGGAATTTATTACCTTTATATAGGATAACAATCCACCAAAGTATCAAGCCAATCCCATAAATTTCATTTTTAGGGTGGGACTTTTGAGAAAGAATGCCCCATATATTCGTATTACAATGTACGAAATCAAGTGTACAGGGTATTTTGCAGTAGGGGCACTCGCCTGCAGCGCTCTTACTTGTTTTGTACTGAAAATATTATAATTGTGTTGCGATTATCATATAAAAATGAATTTAAGCCCTATATTCAAACTTAATTTAATCGCAAAGCAGGAACCCTTTAGGCATGTTCGAGATTGGAAAAAAAACCATCCGACTTCAATATACCTGAGACTCGGGGAAATAAATATTTAAAAATCTTTTATTATTCTTCCACAAGCGCTGAAAGCGCTTATTTCATAGGACATCTCACCCTATACATTAGAGCTGTAAAAACATCGATAGTGCCCCAGTGTTTCGATAGTGATAGCCATAACATCGATTATTTCGATATAATCGAAAAAAAAACATTTTGTTTTAACAATTCGGTTGCTAAAAACCCACCCCGACTTAAATTCCGACCTTTGTAGTAAACTTCCCGAAATAAACATTCATTCTGACTAACTGAACCGAAATACGCCCACTTATTCTTTTGTGGAAATTCCACCACCGAGAAATCAAATGTCTAATTATTTTCTATAATGTGTTCACAAAACGATTTTGGCCAATCGGATTAAAAATAGGTTTTACATATAGAATTTTCCAGGCATTTCCACTCTTGGGGCAAATTTTCCAACATCGCGATGTATCGATGGTGTAAAAAACAATCGGTGATGACTCGCAGCACAGCCACCATCGATATTATCGATATATCGTCGATAGTTTTACAGCTCTACTATACACTTGAATTGGATAGGACACTTCAATTGGGTATTCATTTTTAAAAATTCGCAATATATAGCCATTTTAGTGGAGCAATGTTCTTGCTAAAGTGAGTATATTTTACGTTGCTCAAAACTTTAAGCGCGTTTTTCTCGAAACCACGTTTTTTGACCTGGTAGCCATGATTGCGCCAGTTCTACATAACCGATTTTGATCAGCCATATTACAATCGACGCAGAATTAATGCAATTCTGGCCCGTACCTCAATAAAGAGGAAAAACATTTTTAAAATTTTTTTTACACTTAGCTTCAAAAAAAATCTTGAAAAATCGAAAGAAAAAAATTTTAAAATGCCGCCAATTTAAAAAAAAAATATTGAAAAGATGATTGACGAACGGGCCAGAATTACATTTATTCTGATCATTACCTTATTTACTGTTTTCATTTCCGATACCAGGAGTCCCGGAATCATGGCTAACACCTCTTCACCTTTATTTTTTGAGACCTTAAATGGCAGGCCGACAACTTGTTGATCAGCCCTCGATTTTCAATATATATTTTTTTATTTAATTAATAAATAACACACAAAAAAAACTCAATTGGAAAAGCTATTATGGTTTTTTCTTCAAAGTTTTTTTAAAAAACACTCATAAAAATCACTGTTCAATGGTAGAAGTGCCCCTTAATCCATGGGAGATCTCACACTATACACTTCCACACCAGTTTTGGATCTTTAGGTCTTCTGATAAAAAAAAATATAAAATCTTTAATTGTCAACTTTGATTAGTCTTGTCTGAACTTTTGCACTGAAGACACATAAATTCCATCGCACACGCTTGTTGCCACACGTATATAATGCTGATTAGGTGTAATTGTAAGGAAGTTTCTTGTCTTTAGATCATACTTTGTCCCCCATGGCGCCTGATGGACGAACACATTCGGCAATTCACACAGACACGAGCCAATCACATGCCGAGCCCTTCGCCAAGAGAGTAAACAAATCAGCAAAGCCAATCAGTCGCTGAATAGCGTTCAATAAAGTAGGTTAGAGCCGCTTTGCGTCGCTCTCTCTTTTTTACTTCGCTTTTCTTGACAAAAGCTGCTTTAGATCGATGAAAAAAAAACCGAGGGAACGAATTTGAATTCTAGCTCTCGCTTCCCTATTTATAAATATGTGATCTCAACCGTTTTTTTTTCTGTGTAGTTGTTGGCTCTTGCATATTTTAATTATGGTAGTTCGTACTTTATTTTGTTCTAGTCTGTTTTTATATCAATTTCTCTTCCATTTATGCTACTCATACTACTCATAGCCACTGAGTATTCAGTACTTAAGTTTATATCTTCAAGTCAGGTCTTGGGTTTGGCACTCTCCGTTGGCTCTTTCGTAGTGCTGCTGTTGCTGATCCTATGCTTATGCGAGGCAAGCTGAGCCCGTGATAGTACACTATAATCACAGGTCACACAATGGTAATGCGTGTGCCTTAAAGCATAAGTACATGTGGAGGACTCACAAGGCTCAGTGCTGGATATTTTACGAAAACCAGCAGATCGTACATATTCCAGACGCATATGCAAACGCCGATGGGCCACCACTTTGTTAGAATCGGTGCAGACATAATCGCATTTGCGACAATGAAAATGGGAGCTTTTCTTGGGCGCTGCCGAGTCTGCAAAAAAAGGTTTCATAAATAAATTGAAAAGTTGACTTTAAATGTAGACTTACCCAAGGCTGAACTGTCGTGGGTGGACGAGGCATAGCCACAGTTGGGCATGCCGCATTGCATATTGGCTCGATACTGCTGAAAATCGTCACCCATTAGCGTATCCATGCGATCATGTCGAGCCGTGTGCTGCACAAACCGCGTCTTGTCACAGAAACTGTAATGACAATCCCGACGATTGCAGTGAAAATGCGACTGATGATTACGATAGCCGCAACGCTCAAAGCGGCAATCCTCATTAAAGCGAAACTTAAGATAACCCGGTGGTATGTCCTCGCTACGCGAACGTTTGGGCGGTGGACGTTCGGGACGCTCCTCTACCTTCAGTTCGGTGGTAACAGCAGCGGCTGCTGCTGCCGCAGCTGCAGCTGTGGCTGCATTGATAAGCATTAATTTTTGTTGAGCTGCATTTTCCAGCATCAAACGCATATCCAGTCGGGGTGGGGGTTGACTGGCTGCAGCCAGAAAACTGGGCAATAGCACTTGCCGTTGATAAAGATCGATTAGATGCTTAAACTGCAACAAATTCAGATTAACCCCTGTGGTGGGTGATGAGGGCGGGGGATCAGTACGTGCAGCTGCTGTACGCATGCTTAGGTCTTCGGGCTGTTCTTCCGGCTGGTTCGCTAAAGAGCTTAACTTTAAAGCGTTATCCGGCACCTCTGTAACTGACTGAGCTGAGCTGGCATTCTCCGGATAAAAGGTACCGGCTGCTCGTACCACTACAAAAAGATAATGCTTATTTTTTGAAATGAATAACTGGTCGCAACCTACCTGAAATTCCTTCCACAGATCTGCTGCTTAAATCCTTAGCTGTAGCTATATCCAAGGCGGGTGAAATTGTCTGAAATGGGAAATGCCACTTGAGTATATATTTTGATTCGAACCTCTTGACATAGTTTCTGCCTGTATCTAATTTCAACACTGAAAAAAACGACATAACTAAGAGCGATATTTTTTTGTCTTTACATTACACTAAGCAACAGCAATAAAAGCTTCCGTTTAGAACCGATTTTTTGTATAGATATAGACAAAACTTTTTTTTTCCAGATTTTTTGTATAATTTTTGAATAATGAACAATTTTTTTTTGTATTTTTTATTTTGACCAATTTTTGTCTGTGTTTTTACATATTTCGCCGTAACTTTCGTGATCCTACACCGATTTCAAAATGTTATGTACAAAATCGCTGCTAATACATAGGCCTTTAAATAAGTCAACCACACTTTATTCTTAAAGTTAATCCTTTTCCAGTTTTTTAGCTCAAATTTCAATGCTTCAATTTTAAAATTTTTTAAAAATAGTTTTTCACATAATTTTAAACTTAAAAACTAAAAAAAACTTCGAAAATAATTAAAAGTATTTAATTTTCTTTCTTGATCCTAGTAATACATCAATAAAGGCGTCGAACAAGCTATCGGGTGTTGAAATCTATGGATAAATGGCCAAGATACACCCATCTGAGCAAGCCTGTCTTTGGATAGGGTTCCATTGAAAACAGAGTTTTCTATTTTTAGCTACTGCTAAAAAATTCTACATTACGAAAAGCCTTATCACAGTCACTGCAACGAGTGCTTGACGAAACTTTACATCTGATTGCAAGAGTTTTATTCATAGAAACCCTTGTAAACTTAATAGATAAAGCACTATACGAAGTTGTGAAGAAAGGTCGAAATTTCCTACAAAAAAACAAGTAAGAGCGCTGCAGTCGAGTATCCCGATAAAGAAATACCCCGTTAGAGAGCCCTTTAGGTTTTTTTAACAGTTTCTATGAAACACTAGCGACAACCCTTACTACTTTTCGTTAGGAAATTCGCTAGCTTAAAATTTTTCAAAGAAATGTCAGTCAAAGTTTCTTTACGTCTTCCTTAATATCTGGTCACACTTAATTTACGTTCCACTCTAAAGCCCTATACTGACCTGCGAAGTAACAAGAAGTTTCATACAAAAGTTGTGGAAAGAAGAAGCAGATGTAATGATTCCTTCACCCTTTACATTGTGCCCATATGGAACTAAGAAATACTGTTGCACTTAACAGCACTTGAATGGAACCTATTTTGATACCTGTTAGATTGTTTTTGCTTGGTGTACAGCATATCAAAACAGTTTTCATAGAAACTTTTTCAAAGTTGTTGTTGGTCAGCAAGGTTTGAAGAGAAGTTGCTTATCTTTATCAAAAAAGAAGAATGTTGGTTCTCGATTACTTGCTTGATAAAATTGTGTTGCGGTTCTGAGTTTTTGCTTCCGGTTCGGATTGGAATCTTTGTTTTAGAATTATCAGCAACGACTTATGACGGTTAAAATTTGTCGAAATTGTGGCCTATTTCCCCCTTCAATTTACCTGTGGCGAAGCACGCTGTTCACTTAACTCCTGTTGACCATTCTGCTGCTCATCTAAAGCGGTATTCCTGCTGGTATCCACTGATGCGGCATTTAAAAAGCGACATCTCCTACGGTTTCGACTAGGTGTGAGATCTGTTGCTTTCTGTGGCGCCAGACGAGAGGATGCAAGCTGATCTTCACCATTGTCAAGGGCAACCAACGAGTGCGAGTCATTTCTTTCCAATTTAAAGCTGGTGAAGATGGCCTGGGGTGAGAGTTGAGCCTGAAAATGTATAAAGTAGAATTCAGTCATTTTCCCCTTAAGCATTTGTGGGCGCTATTTCATGGAATTGTTCATTGGATTTATGACAGGCAAGCGCAACCAGTTTTAAGTATATCCGAAATTACTGTTAATGTTATTTTTTTTTTTTGCTGTTTGGCCCAAAATGTCACTATTTAAATTTTGTTCACGCTTGAAATCAATAATAAATATTAAAAAAACCAAAAGAGAAACTACATCAAGTCAACACTTGGATACCCTAAGTCCTAAATGGGTATAGAAATGTAAGCAAAAAAATCTTTATTTTAATGTATTCAATAGAAGTTTTGACCCTATTTGGTTCTACAGTTTCCCTTTAAATTTTTTGTTTCTTATCTAACTTAAATGTTCAAGTTGAAATGGTTCCTCGAAGGCAGAGTATCAGCAACAATAATTACACCAAAAATATTGAAAGACAATGAAACGAGTTTGGCTTTACCTGATAAGTTGTGGCACACACAAACACACACACACACACACGCACTTGGCGTATAAGTACTCACACACCTTATTTGATTAAATACAATATAAGTATATACATATGTATAGGTATTATTATTATTATTATTGCTTTTGCTTTTGCTATTGTTGTTGTTGTGGTTTTCGTATCATTCCATTCAATCGCCATATGCATTTGTAGAAGGCGGTGAGTAACTGTGTGTGAGAGGGTGCTCAAAAATCATCGTAAGCCCCACCCCCTAAGACCGAGGGTCTATTGTAACAATAATTCATAAAAAATGTATTTCCCTTGTTAAAATTCCTTACTACTTATATATGTGGGCCAATTTGTTTATTTCAGTCAAGAGCTCCGCTTTAATAGTGTGCGTTAAACTACAAATGAAAATATTTGAGTTAGCTTGCAGATTGTAGAAATAGAATCTTGGATCAGGCATTACTTCCGAATTGAACTCCATTCATTGTTAACGATTGACCGAAAATGTATGCGATTTTCATGGTGAAAAGGGACACCCTTGCTTGACGACAGAACGCATGCAAATTGATGGATTCAAAACTATTTAAGTTCTTAAAGAAGCTGACGAAAGGTACGAAATACCTGAGCCCTTGATTTCGTCTGTTTTCATACGCATATATACACTGGAAAAAAATAGCACACAGACACAAGCAAATTTTCCAAAGACGTCATAACTACATTTGGAAGTTTTAGAAATACGTTTTTAGAATGAGGAGACTCTTAACAATTAGGAAAGAACAAAAATCTTGCTTCAGGACTCCTGAATGACTTCACATAGTGCTATTGACTTATCATGTAACTGCCTTTTGACTAAGCCCATTTTCTGATGGTCTGGTGCCACTCTAACTCCATTTTTTCTTTCCTAGTTTGCCTTCATGTTGTATTGTTTTGAATGACAAATGACATTTCATATTCACGAATGAAAACAAGACAACAAATTTGGACTAGATTCATATCTCCTGATTCGATTATAGTTTTGAACCCAGACTTCCCACTTGCTCACTGAAAAACAACCAAACTACACTGAGTTTTAATTTATGACGAGGTTACCAGAAATATATTAACAAATTTAACTTTTATCCACCAGTTTAAAAGAGAGAAATATAAAGAAGCAGTTTAAACATCATAACTTTACTTCAAGCAGTGAACTGCTTGGATTCATAGCGAACTGCTTGGTTTAATAGTGCACTGCTTGGATTAATTGTGAACTGCTTGTACATTTTGTGAAAAATTGCATTGATTATTGATTAAATACAAACAGCTAATTTGGTAAATGTATGCGTATGTTGTGTAAAATTATGTGTTATGGAAAATGGATTACCTTATAACAAGCGTTTGTGGAAGCAGTGCTTTCAGTCAGTCTATTATATTTTAAGAAAGTGTTATACAGGCATAATGCTTACAACGCCGCAGCCGCGACGCTGGCTCCCTGGCTTGCCTGTTGGGTGGCTGTAAAGCATTTTATTCTACAACATATGTGATTTTTAACCGATCTTATTGGGCATATCAGATTAGAAAGATATAAGGCTTAAATTAATATTATTACGGGCAAAACTAAATATCTCAATCCGGACAATCCCAGCTATTTGATGGACAGCCGATCGAAAAAGTGGAGTCGCGCCTCCGAAAAGCTAAGGGAGCATTTGGCATGCTGTCAGCAAATTGGCGATGTTCATCTTATCAACACTAGCTTAAAATCAGACTATTTAAGACTAACGTATTGCCAGTGCTTCTCAACATGAAAAATTACAGCATTAGGGTCGAAAATGCAAACGTATGTAAACCGATGCCTTCGACGAATATTCCGTGTATTCTGGCCTGACAGAATCCGCAATGCTGACCTACTTAGGCGGGCAGAGAAGGAGAGGGTCGACATAACATTACGCAGAATCAAGTGGAGCTGGATAGGACATACATTGCGTAAAAGCGAGAACAACATCACAAGGAAGGCAATGGAATGGATCCTGCTACACAGAGTTGGTTGGACACCAGGCAGACCTAAAGAAACTTGGAGAACGACAGTCGGTAGAGAAGCAGAAAGCATCGGGAAAAGCTGGGGTTTGTTGGAAAAGAGAAGTGGTGGATGCCCTATGGTCCATACGGGATTGAGGAAGAAGAAGAAGAAGAAGTGGGGTGACATTCCTTTAAATCATGCGGTACCAAAATATCGAGTTGATTTACATCTCCAATTTATATTAACCCTTCTACTACTGTATGTAATACGTTAAGCTTCTCCACAATCTCTCGTTTTGGCGTAACGGCGGATTTCATTATTGATTGCCTTGACTTCATTGTCATCAGTTTCCTGTGGTCGGGAATTTTGTGGTGCCTTCTTTTTAACTCAAAATCTTTGGAACGGATTTTAACAAACTAACGTTGACATTTTCTTTTACTTTTTGCACCGTTCCAGTATACATCCAGTATAAAAAGAAAAATATGTCAAAATATGTAAAAAATTTGCCCTCAATGCTGAATTTGCTGTAGCTTCTACAAATGTCAATGATTGACGAAAGTAAATTAGAGATTTAGTTTTAAAATTCGGACTACATCATCTAAAGCAGCGGCCCGCGACCTAAAATTTTATGCCCACCGCTGATCTAAACATCCGACATGACTTTCTTGCCAACCTAATACTTGCAGATTTTAATGGCTTCACCCATATACTAATGAAAAGCAATGCAATCTTCAAATTAGGTCACCAAAAATTGATTCATCAAATGTCCCCCCCGTTTCTGACAAAATTCAGCTTATTTCCCTAAATCAAAGAATACCACAAATGGCAATGGACAAAATATTTATTCAAATTTGTTTTCAATTCACACACAGACACTATACAGACATGTGTGTACGTTTGTACGTATGTGCCTCCTATTCCCCCCTTTTAACTGCCGCTGCGTGGGCTGGGTAATCGTACTTACACACAAGTGCGTGTGCCTTAACCGCCGACAAACTCGGCTCAAAAATGTAGAAATTATGAAAATGACAGTTAAAAGCACAAAACGTTCATTGGGATCGGTGAGGTGGCGATACCCGCAGTCGTCGGCGTCGTCGTCGTCGACGCAAGTGAAATAAATGCGGAAACACTCGTTGTCAATATTAATATGACGAATATGGCAAAAACCAAATCCGAAAACATAAAAAAGCCACATTAGGCCCAGGCGAGGCGATGCTTGGAAAGCTAAATTCCTAATTACATTGAGTCAAGGTATATTGGGTCGCCAGACAAACCGTACAGGGAAATCGGGTCATCATCGATCTTTACTTACGCTTTTGTAGACCTCCACAAAACGATTCTTGGGCGGACGTCCACGTTTGCGATTGAAGAAACCATCAATGGAGGTGATCTGTGTGGGCGGCTGCTGTTGTTGTTGGTCTGTCACGCTGCTGACCTCTACACCCAAGGGCGGACCCAAATGCTGATCCATCTGAAAGTTGCAATATATATTTGAGAATTTTGATGTGTGAATTGATACCTTCGCATGACTCATTGCTTAAAGCGGTATGTTCAGCAGAAAAGGGGGCCTTTGACCACCTTAAAAAGGTTAATAGACCCCGCCCCTTCCAGTTCTAAGTAGAGTCATAAAATGCAATTTTTTTGTTTTTGGTAGCAGTTCAGGTTTCGGCGCCAGCTCGCTGCTGCAACTGCACTGACTGCATACGTTTGTATGTCTACATATTTGTATGTATAAATGACTGACTCGTTTATGTATCTTTTCGGTGCATCTTTCAAGTGCGCCACCTACGAAGACAGCCATGCCCAGTCCCTAGTCATTGCCAGGCAGTTTCCTAGAACATTTTGCATATGGAGCATTCCACATCCTTGGCCCTGATAAATCGATGATGGCATAAATTTTATGAATAAATTTTGTAATATTATGCTAATTAAGAGAGAACGGTAGATAAATGTCTTAATTAAGAATAACAAAACACACATATAGTACAGATGTGAATTGTGATCTCTAACCCATCTCCTTTCGCTCAATTTTAATTTTTAAAAATATTATAATAATTCCATACCGAAGTCGGTCAAGATTTTGTGTGAAACATTTTCCACTTTTAAACGAAAGGGTTACAAAATGAGCTTACTCAGCTTGATTCCTGATCAATGATATATTTTTCTGGGATTTACATATTTTTAGTAAAAAACAAAAACATAAAAAACGAAAAGGCAAGACAATGGAATGCTAACCTAGCTACAACAATGCACAGCAATTTATGTGCATTTCTTAAGCTAATCGATAGGTACCGTGATTAGTGACAATCGAGTGTTGGGCGATGTTTCGTAACCGTGGACGAAACATGGATTTATCACAATACTTCAGCGGACAAGGAACAGTCAGAGCAGTGAAATTCTCTTAGGAAACGTGCACCATCCACCAACAGATCTTTGAGATGATAGAAACTCCAATCTTCATAGAGAATCATATCAAAATGTTTAAGTTTCGGAATTATGAATAAATCTCGTGCAGTCTCAAAGAAGTCAACCTTTCTTGGTCACCCAGAAATCTGGCTTGATTAACTGAACCACTTTATTTTCTAATGACTAAAACAAAGTGCCGAGTGCCAAAAACACATACAGCTTTTTTTTGAAGTCACGGGATAATTTCAACAAGCACCAGATTATTGAAGCCCTGACAGAGCATATTCGTTAAAAATGCTAGAACCTACACTCCAAAACCAAGCTCCAACGGACACCTTTTGGAAAGTTTTTGTTCACAAACAATAATCATATTTGTATGCCCTTGTTATATAAAAATTGTGCAGATATTTGTAACGCATAGTAGAAAGCATCTCCGACACCATAAAGTATATAAAATCTTGATCAGCATGACAAGCTGAACTGATATAGTCATGTCCGTTCGTATGTCTGATTCTATGCTATCTTCTCCCTTAGTTTTAAAGCTATCTTGACCAAACTTTCAAACAAGTCTTTAAATCAGTGTAGGGCATACAATACAATCATATTTTAGCTATGCATGTGTGCGTGGCAAACCGATACGAAATTCTCAGCGGCGCAGTAGGCTTATAGTGTCGGTGAGCGACGTCACTGCTACAGCAACCTTTGCCTATGCACACGCTATACAGACGCGCCCAACACTGCTTTAAATACATATAGGCTGTACATTTGTCGAAACCAGCTGGATCGGGGGACCATAGAATAAGCTTGTTTGTTTTCCATCGTAGCGTCACCAAACTTGTTATTTATCAGTTTTATATTCTTCCACAGAATTCAAAAATTTTGAACAAAATCGAACAGCTATAGCACATAGCTACGATAGGAGCGATCGGTTCGAGTGAGAAAAACTTTTTAGTTTTCAATAGTAGCGATCTCAATCATTTTATTTATTAATTCTATATGCATTCACACAATTCTGAAAGTTTGATTAAAATCGGATAACTATATTATATAGCTGAAATAGGAACGACTGCTCAAAATATTGGTTTTAGTTAGAAAAACTTTTTTGTTTTCTATGTTTGATAAAAATCTGATGAATATATTGAATAGCTCCCGTACAACAATCGGCTTCTTCTTATATAATTCGAAAACGGTTAAATTACCAAACGGGAAACTTATCAGCAGATTTAAATATATGTAAATATACTTATTATATAAGGATAGATGTTAAGGCTTTGTCCATAAGTTCAAGTATTGTCTTGACAAGCAAAAATATGATATATACCATAGTATTTCGATAACGGTGCTTATCAACTGGATTTTTGGCAACAATGGCTAGCATAAGTAAGCGCCAGTCCATCCTCTGAACAAGAAGAACGCGAACTAATCTGTTTATAATCGTTAAATAGAGAACTTGAAGGTACTGCAAATGCTCAATTTGATTAATGAGGAAACACTACCACTACCTAAACATCATTAAACAGATCGATGAACTGAAACGAACTGTTTTTAAAGGTGGTTATCGGGTCGGTTCAGCATTTTTGAAAGAACACCGGTTCGGTTCTTGGTTCGACTTAAGAGCACAATAAAGCGGTTTAGTATGGATTGGTTCAGTTAGGTTCAAGACCAGTTTGCATCCCTGATTTAAACATCGGCGGTATTTACATAGAGATTATACAGAAAGAACAACTGGACATAAAATACGAATTATTAAAACATGACAAAAACAATTAGTAGGTAGCCACTTTATCATCTTACAAAATTAATGGAAAACAAACTTTTAAGTCCAAATAGAACTAAAAAAAGGTATTTACGGATCTGTTCCGTATGCCGAGTCGGATTTCGAATAAACGTTTTATGGTTGAATTTAAAGTTTATAATCTTATATGCAAGTTGGCAAAGATATCTTCGGTTACTAGATAACTTTTGAAGAATATCGGGATTGTTAAAGCAGTCGAATCTGATTGCCAAGTGGATTCAATTCGACAAACAAAATTTCTTGTCGTCGCTTAATATCATATCTTAATGTTTAACCGTCAAATTAAGGGACAAATTTTCTGTAATATTCTTTAGTAATAATATATGGCTGAACATTTATATCCCGCCTAAATAGGTTTACCTGATCGTGTCCAAAATGAAATGTCTTTGCAAATGGGTGGGCCTGTCAATTGCTTTGAATTGACTAATTGCATTCTTACTGGAACCAATTGTCTGTAAGCGGGTAACCCAACTTTCAAGCCGCTCCCCAATCCTGCAGATAGACATCTACATGATTGCATTTTTAGTCATTTACTGCGGTATCCATATCCACATGAGTACAATCCCACAAAACACAAACACACACACACATACACATACACAAACACTCTCAGACACTCATTAGCCTGAGGAAATTCCTTTGCGAATGCCGCAAAACATGAATGCACAATTGGAGACCAACTTCGCTCGATGGCCCTTCAAATAACAAAAGAGCAGATTCTGGAGATAACGATTACCAATAAATGACAGTTTGATGGGGCCAAAAACAATTTTTATCGTTAATCCAACACATACACAATTACACAAAGCAGTTCACCCACCAAATAATCAAGCACGCATGGCTCGCTTCCGTATCCTGTTTTAGATTTGATCAATTAATTAATAAACACCAAGTGGACAGATTTCAAACATTTTTTTTGTAACATAGCCGAAGAAACGAAAAACACGTCTATAAGCGCCAAGCAACGTTATTGGAGTGCGGCCACTACGGCCAAATGGAACGCCCAAAAGCCGAACTTTTTTCAGTTAACACGAAGCACAATTCGTGGCCCGAACCTTGGAATAGTTGTAGTGTGAGTAAGTAAGCCAAGCTCAAAGCCTAAAGCGAGGCATAAGTATGAATCTTCCTGCTTTAGTTTAAAAAAAAATGGAAGACACATTTTAATTAATTGAACATAACATTTTATTATATTAATTTCGCTGATGCGTTTAGTTTTTCGTTTTTAGTTTGGTTTTATTTGCATTTTTATTATCCTTCATTCTACATTAATGGCTTTAGCATTTTCCACCTGTTTGTTGTATTCACATACATTTAACTCATACCTAGGCATAATTTATATTTTTAATTTATAATTATTGCAACATTCAACAGATCAAATTTGTGTGTGTGTGTGTTCGTTTAGTGTAAAGTAGTAGCTTAAGCCTGGACAGTTCTGAGTTTGGGAAATTGGAGGAGTTGAGGGGTAACCTTATCTACAGCAGGAGAAGTGAATTGTGTTAACATTTAATAATGAACCTTATTTTTTTTTTGTTTGTTGTAAAGTAAATATGCTTCATTGCCATTTGTTTACCACTTGATTTTCTTTTTCGTTTATTTCTGATTATTAAATACAAACAGAAGATCATTCCTACACAATACACCAAACATACATCATTAAAAATATCAAATTACAAGCATTTGCATACAAATTTTCCTTTTTTTTTTTTTTTTGCCAATTTTTAAGCCTTCACAGTAATCAAACTTGTACATTTGTGGAACTCTTGTGGAATTTTTTTTTGTTATTAAGCTGCATACTTTTCGTTACATTTATAAGAAAGTTTTTTAATATAATTAATAGAGCATATTTTTAAGCCTTCAATGAAAAATTGTGTGACCTACTTTCAAAGTGTCAGGTGAATAGACTTTTCATACAGACTGTGTGGTGAAAGTGTTGGACAACACCAAGTGCAATACTGTGTTTAAGTTAAATTACTAGAGTGTTGTATAATCTTTTTTTTTAGCTTTCAGTGAGTTTTGCTTGAAAATAGAATTTCTGTGAATGATTTTAATGAAATTTTTATGGAAACAGTGTTAGTTAATGATCAAGTTGAATTTTCTTGTGAAGAGCGAAAGAGTGAGCAATAGCTTTAAAAATGTGTGTATGAGTGTGGAATCAGTTTTTGGTGGACATTGAGCAATTCTTGTAATACGTTAGGTTAATTAAGACTTTGAATATCGAAAATTGTTTAGCTCGCTATTAACAACTCGCTATTTTCTTCTTCAAATCTTTTAATAAAAAGAGTATCTACACATAGAACAATATGGTTTTCTACTAGTATTAAATTGTTCATGAATAAGTGAACAAAAATGAGTTGTTAAATGATCATATCAAAGGAAAGTGTTCTTCTTGAAGGCCTCATTCTAGATGACATAAAAATGTATTTCGTTACTATACTCATGGAAATCATGGGAATATATCATGTGAATAGAAACATTCACATAATAATAATTAAGAATAATTAAGACTTTGAATATCGAAAATTGTTCAGCTAACCTTTACCAACTCGCTATTTTCTTATTCAAATCTTTTAATAAAAAGAGTATCTACACATAAAACAATATGGTTTTCTACTAGTATTAAATTGTTCATGAATAAGTGAACAAAAATGAGTTGTTAACTGATCATATCAAGGGAAACTGTTCTTCTTGAAGGCCTCATTCCAAATGACATATAAATGTATTTCGTTACTATATTCATGTGAATCATGTGAATAGAAACACTTTTGGAAAGCTCTAAAAGCTGAATGCTTTCTAATTGCCGATTTCTCATCTTCTACTTAGCACTATATGTCACATAAACTAACAAATAACAGAGTAGAATGTTTGCTTATCTTATACATACATAGCAGCTGTGAAGCAGGTGAGAAATCGGCCCTAAAATCTGTCTTATTTATATGAAGCATATTGCCTTAATAAATTTGTATGCCTTTAAGGAGTAACGCCACGGTAGATTTAAAAAAAAATACTTTTTTATTGGATTAAAATCTATTTGGAATCTTGTGGAAAATGAAAAAAAAAAAAACTTTTTCTCCCCATATTTTATATTTTTTACCAAGTCCCTTTAGAACTTGCTTCGTATGGCTAACCCGGGGATATTCTTACCTTCAGGGTTTCTAAATATTCTCAGGCACTAATAGATGTAGTCATTGGGTATTTGTGATCTATTGAAATCATTTTAGCGAATACGAAACGCATCCAGTACGCAGAGCGTTTCCCGAAAAAGTGCGCTCCAGCAATAAATCTTTGAGAAAGGCCTTTGACCATAAATATGTCAACATGGAATGCCATTATTAAGGTTCTGGGATCGCAGAATAATGGTAATCAAATTTAAATGGAAGAATTTTGTCATGCCTATAACTAGACATCGGATTTAAGATTGAATTTAATCCTAGTGGGCCAGGGAGTATATTTTACCAAGTAACCTTTTTGTGATTCAGGCCATTTTGTGTTTGAAAAACCTAAAATGCGATGTCTACCTTAAACATTTTCCCCAATTTAAAGGCCGTTTACTCATCCTCATGTTTTTCAAATCTAGTTGGATATTAAGAACATGTATGTATTATACGCGGGTCGTTGTAGACACAAGCATAGTTATTTAGGCAACATATTAATCACCTATATTTGAAAATCATGTAGATGAGAAAACGGCCCTAAAAGCGTTTTTTCTTGAAACATATTTTTCGAAATCGGCACACAGCAGCAGAACTCGAACAGTTTTCAATATTTTTAACCGAAAAATTTAACCAATGCTTAGAAGATAAACAGGCCTGTTCCATTTTCGTTTCCGATAAAACTATGCGGAATCGTTATTGGTAAATGTTCCCTTTTCCGATTTTTAACTATAGATTTCCATTTAGCTTCATTTAACTGTCTTGATGGCAATAATATTTAACAAAATAATTTTATTCTTTTTTGGAAATCGAATTTCTTACCAATTCCGATCTATCGGATTCGAAATCGAAAACAGGCCTGAATGATTAGAAGATTTTTAAATAAGAAAAAAGCTGCCACCTTTTGAGTCAAAAATTGAATAATAAATCTTCGTTAATTTTACATAAATGAATATTTCGAAAAAGCTTAATTCAATTTTAAAAAAAATTTATTTATTCCCGACTATTAGATTGAAATTTCAAGTACGAGTCCAATTGGATTGTAAATAATCGCTCACAATTTTCAAACATTTTTTTCTATTTTTGAAGTAAACATATATTAAAGTATATTCTCTGAAAATTTCAAACAGATCCGGTAAATATTTTCGGAGATATACCCATTTCTTCTAAACATGTCTATCTGACTTTACCAAATGATGTTGCCAAAGCCGTATTCCAAATTTATGAAAATCTTATCAAAAAAAGTAATTGGTGGTCTTACACAATAAAAATTCAAGTTTTAATCAGTTAATATGGAAAATAACCCTGAAAACCATTCCGCGAAGTAAGAATGACCTATTAAAATCTGCTGATGCTGGCCCCGAAATTGACGAAATCATGTAAGTTGATTAAACAAAAGTTTTAACTATGTGTAAACTTCTTTTTAAAATTAAACACGTTTTTCTCAAAACGGTGTAAAACTTTTCAAAGTCGGTGATTACTTAAACTCAAAAACGGCTGAACCGATCGATCTGAAATTTTTGTATTCGTATTCAAAATGGTATATCTTCGCTGAAAAATGTTGCATTAGAATAATTTTAAAGGGAGTCAAAACAAACCTTTAGGTTGCCCAAAAAACATTTCTTAAAATGCTCAAAAAGGCACTTAAGGGGGTCTTCTACCTATGAACATTTTTTTTTTTTTTCGATATTTTTCTTTTGCATTCTTATCATAGCTTAGACATTCCCCTTTCATCCCCTTCAAACTATTTAAAGAAATTCGAAAAAGTTCAGCAGATATAGCCTTTTTAGTAGAGCAATGGTTCTTGCTAACGTCAGTATATTTTACGTTGCTCATTGATTGCGCCAGTTCTACTGAACCGATTCTGATCAGCCATGTTGCAATCGACGCAGAATTGATGTTATTCTGGCCCGTACTTCAATCAAGAGAAAAAACATTTTTTTTTACTATTTTTTTGTTTACTAAACTAAACAACAAAAAAAACTTGTAAAATCAAATATTTTTTTTAAATTACCGCCAATTTTTCAAAAAAAATATTGAAAAATATGATTGAGGTACGGGCCAGAATTACATCAATTCTGATCAAAACCTCATTTACCGTTTTCATTTCCGACAACCTGAAGTGCCGAAATCATGGCTACAACCTATACACCTTTTTTTTTGGAGACCCTAATTGGTAGGCCCATAACTTGTAGAACAGCCCTCGAATTGCAAAATATTATTTTTTATTTTTTTTATTTGATTAATAAAAAAAACAAAACAAAAAACCAAATGGAAAAAGCTCCTATGGTTTTCTCTCCAGAATTTTTTTAAAAACCCTGTTCAAAGGTAGCAGACCCCTCCTTAAAAGATCTGCCAGGGAAACAGCCAAAACTAAAAGCCAAACACCAAATCTCAAAAATTAGAACTAATAGGCGAACAGAAACCTGCAGAAGGTGGTTGGGCTGCAAATTTGAAATTATCATAGCATGCTTTTAGGGCTGCAAGTAAATATAAAAAGTAGAGCATACTTGTAGGCTGGCGTGAGCAAACTCAAAAAGGTTCGCGTCTTCGCTAAGTTATTTTTTCTGTATCCCCAAAAGCAGGCCATGATACTTTCAAATTTGCAGCCCAACCTCCTACTGCAGGTTTCTGTTCGCCTATTAGTTGTGATTTTTGAGATTTGGCTGTTTTCTGGGAAATTGGCTGAGCTTGACACTCAATTCGAAGGCATCAAAAATCAATTTGCCTGGCATACTTTTCAGCTTAAATGTTGGATTTTTTGACCCATGCTTTTAGGGGGCAGCCAAAAAGATTTAAATGCAGCGGCAGTTTTAAATATCAATTGCCTGAAGAATAGATACATCAAAATCTTTTGAAAATTCCAATTCTCATCCAATTTCCTTAAAAAGAAAATCCAACTATTTTGGTTTTGCAAGCCTTATTTTCAAACCAAACCAAACCTCTGTTTGCCTGAAGAAAAATTGATTTAAATTTGTAAATTAGTTTTGAAAATTCCCAGGCTCATCCAATTTCCATCCTAAGAAAATCCAACTTTTGTGGTTTTGCAAGCCTTATTTTCGATATTCTGAATAATTTTGAGAACTGATTTCAGTTAATAATTTCTCTGGTATTTGTTTGATTTTTTTTTAAGTTCATTTATTAATTAAAGTTTTTCTAATTTGTTTTTTTTTTTTTTGGGTAATTTAACTAAATGACGTGTGTAGTAGAGGCTAGGCCATTCATTCATTCACTTGGATTGGTTTCTGGTGGTGTTTGTGTTGGTGACTGTGGTTGGTGGTGTATAAATACTTGGATAAAGCATAAGCTAGAAACATCTAAACACTATGCACTTGCAGCTTAATCTGCTCTGCTCTCACTAAACATAGGTACAATACATACATACAACAGACGTACATACATACACAATACATAACTAGATCAACGTGCTACCGGCTTATGGAACTACAATGCCAACTGTTTGTTTTTTGCTTGAATCGAGAATAGTGGAATTGTTGCTGTTTGTTGCACAATTTTAGCTTGTTTCTTGTTTTGTTTATTATTTTTACAATATTTTCAACTTTAGGATCATAGAAGTAATAACATTAAATAACATTTTTGCGTAATTCTAATATTTCTAATGTTTTTTGTTGTTGTTGTTGCTCCTCCTGCTGCACACTATGCCGGAGGCGCCCCCGCCGCACCTGCCGCATTACACTGTATGAGGCCACTGTGCTGCTGCTGCTGCTGCTGCTGATGTTGCTGCGTGGACGTTGGCGCTGCCACATGCCCACCATGATGATGACCATGGTGATGATGATGGTGGTGATGGTTCAAATGATTCAAATTATGATTATTGTTATTATTGTTGCTAAAGTTTAAATGTAATGCGCCAGCGCCATTGTTCAGTGCGGTCGTTGCATCCGCTGCAGCATTGGCGGCGGCAGCTGCTGTGGCCGCCTGAGGAGGAACCGCCGAGGTGCAGTAGCGCGTGGTATCACCAAATTCACCGCTGGTCAGGTCGCCCAGTATACCGCCCAGCAGTCCACTGCTGCCAGCCGGTTTGCAGGAGGCACCCGCCTCCGGTTGCGTGCAGATGGGTGGCGCTACCGCATCGCCATCTATAAGCGAGGATGTTGTGGTATTGTTGCTTTGTGAATTGACATGTAGCGCCTCAGCCGAGGAGGTGCTGTTGCTGCTGCTATTATTCAGTTGCTGCTGTTGCTCACAGGAGGCAGCCGGCTGTGCCGCTGAGGCGGAGGAGTGATGGTGTTCATGCGACATTGTATTTGTATCCCCCCGCCGCCGCCGCCGCTGTTGTCATCGGTCAGGCGCAGCGCCACCTCCAGATCGCGCAACACATCCGTTTCCTTCTCATCGATCAGATTGAAGCGACGATGCAGTGCGGTTAGGTGCGCAAATGTCAAATTTAAATGGGTGTGCAAGCCGAGCAGCGCTATTTCTCGGAAATGCGCCGCATACAGATGCGCTATCACATGAAATTGCAAGCGTAAAATCTTTCGCGCGATCGACTCGAACGAGCTGGGAAACTCGTTCGCGTATTTGGTTGGGAATATCGACTCATCGCTGACCGTCTTTTGGGTGAAAGTCATCACATAGTCGATGTATTGTGGCGCCGCAACACGCGTCTTCTTGCCCTTCTCGTCGAACCATAAGTACGTTCTGCAAAAAGATAGTGTGTTTTTAGAAAGGGGAGATTATTATTCATATATAATGCTTACCTGTTGCCAGGTCCAGTCATATCTGCACAACCGGATTGTGTACAAAATTCACTAATAGTTCCATATACCAAATTCACATGCTCGAAAAGAGCCAGGGCTGGAAAAAAATAAAACAAAGAGAAAGAGTTAGAAGAATTTTTTAGTTTTTGGTAAGCTTTTGGCTTTATTACAACTAACTAAACAAGTTAGTTACATTTAATCGTAAGCTAAAGCACTAAACTCTGGTGCATATATATAGCCGCACCCAATATTTTCAGTGTTTGAGTATGCTCAGATAAAAAGGGAATAAAAAATAAGATAATCAAGAAACAAAACAACAAAAAATTAACCGTTATATTTAAATTTTTGTTTAATGCCTGGTGCATATATATAGCCGCACTTTAAGAACAACAAACAAACGATACACAAATAATTAGGAAAACATTTTTTTATTTATATTAGTACTAAGTATGATCTCCTCCTTTCTGAGAAAAAATTGGGTGCGGCTATATATATGCACCAGAGTTTTTTATAGTCAAACGCAAGGCTACCGGTCGAAACCGGTTCGGTTCGGGTTTTTTTGGTTTCCCCGAACCGGACCATGAACCGAACCTCTTACATTTTTGATCCCTAGCACACCTAATCCCGAACCGTACCCCTTTTTCAAAAAATAAGGTTCGGTTCACAACATTAAGTAATTTTACAAATGAGATTATTCTAAATTAAATCTTAAAGAGTCACTATGTCTGATTGTTAAGAGGGAAATAATGTCAAAAATATTATAGATTCCTTCCTTGTCCACGAGAGCATACATTGAAAAAAATTTAAGATTTTTGGGTAAAAGATCTAAAAACGAAGACGTAAAAAATATTGCGCTTACTTAGTTCGCGAATAGATGAACTTCTCTAGGAAGATATAGTGCCTTCACAGAGATATTTGGACTAAAATCAATCCCAATCGAGTTGAAGTACGAGATGATTAACTTGTCGACTAAATAACATGTTTATATCAATTTAATATTTATTTAACCAATTGAAGCGTATAAATAAATTAAAAAATAAAACAAACAAAACTTTTTTGTTCATGTAAACCGAGTTCCGAACCAAAACCTGGGGTCCAAATGATCCAGGAACCGGTTCGCGAACCGAACCCAAAGATTCTTCACGGGTTCGAACCTCCGAACCAAACCTAATTCAAAATTTCTGATGTTTGCAGCCTTGGTCAAACGTGATCTTCATGTGTCATAATCACAGTCACACATAATATTTAAATCTGACAAATATGCAAAATATTTTCCCTTCAGCATTATCTTTATGTATTTCTGCCTTCATTGCCTGAACCACCTGCTGTGTGCCTTTTCATGACATTTGAAGATAAGCTTCGTCAGTATGTAAGGGTTCAATGTCAATTCAATATTTGTCCAAGTGTGCGCGCATACAAATTACGTCAGTCCAACTTGCAATTATGAAATGGACAACAGAGAATGCAACTCATTCGATGAACTCATTTTTTTCGCCACTGGACAAATCTGACAAACAAACAGGAATGACTGCATTTGCGTTTAACCTTGAACGTATTTACTTACCACCCACGACACAAATTGAGACTACTAAACTTTGCCTGGAGACTACAATTTGCTGATAGATTGCCAATTAGTTGGCTCATTAGAGTCTACAACAAAGCTTTGTGCGTCAATTTGAATTTGGATATATCCCAAACAGATTATTTACAAAATGATGTAATTTGCTTAAAAAATTGGTTAAATCACAGCACGAATAAGCGTGTTCAAAGATGATGTAAGCCAGTAAGCACATTATATACATACATATATGTATATATACAGACTCCTCCCATCCAGACGGGGGCGGCAGCAATTAATTAAGTTATGAGTCATTTGTGCGTCATGAGGTGCCTTAATAAAACAAAAAAGGGTGCACTTAGATGAGAAACCAAGAAAGAAACACGTCTTAAAGGCGGGTTATACCCAAAATACCAACTGAGTATTTGGGCTTTGGTAATTTCAATTGTTGATTCAATAGCTTTAGAAATTCTTAGGTATTTGGCATTTAGAATTTAAAAGGTTTCACTTAATGGAGAGGAATGATCAACCAATCCTTTCAATGAACGCCACATGAACGATTTCTAAGATATTCCCTGCAAGGGTTTAAGTTAATTCTACTCTTCCCCAAAAGTACCTCTAAGTGACTACAAAGCCAATCTGAACGCGATTTCATGGGCGAGTTTAGTGCAAATCACTCCAGGGCAACTTTGAATTTAATTTCAAGAGAACACTGACAAAAACGCTTTAAAATGCCGCTCGAAAATCGTCTTCAGGGCGGCTCTGAAAGCCATTCTATAGTTATTTTGTAAACGATCCCAAAAGGACTATGCAAGCAACTTAAGACCGATTTCAGAACATCACTTAAATCCATGAAAACCGCGCGGAAAAAAGGAGCGTCTTAGTTCCGTGGTTTACAGAATATTTAAACCACCGGTTTGGTTCGTAATATAGTTTTTGTAACAATTCGTACCGCGGTTTTGGTTCGGTTCGTGTTTCACGCCTAATTCCGTTTTCAAATTTCCGAACTTTCTAAAATGAAACTTACGACATTTTGCATTTATTTTTGAAAATGATTTCTTAGAAAGCGTTTAAATAACTTTGATTCTGAATAAAAATCAGGTTCCGTCCATAAAATCCATTATTGCCTTGGTGAGCTGATCTTTATATAAATATACTTATTATATAAAGTCAGAAGTGAAGGAGCCTTCCATGAGTTCAAGAATATACCATAGCTTCTGGAACACGATGCATATTAATTGGATACCCAGCTGCCAAATGTCGAATGGCCTAGCTAAAGTAAGCGTCAGACTATTCTTTGAATGCGAAGAAAGCGTACTAATTCCTTTATAAACGTTAAATAAAGAACTTAAAGGTACTGCAAAGGGTTAATTTAGATTAACACTACCACTAAACACGATTTATAATTCACAAGTACAATATCGTAGGCAAAAGTGCCCGACGTCTTTACTCGCAGGTCTCTTTTGTTGTTGCTTAGCTCGCCACTATAGTCGCGAGTAAGAAAGTAACAGTCAGAGCTCGCGGTGTAGCTGTAATTTCTCAAACACAAGAACCAGTTTGTTGGCGAGTGCAAGTCAACGTAGATTTAGATTTTGTCAACGATTGCTTTCAGTTGAAAAAATTTAAATTCTCATTTATATTAGTGTCTGCTCTTCCATAATACAGTGGGCACCAGACCGGTTCTGTTCGTGGTTCGATTTCCGGGCACAAATAAGCGGTTCGGTACGGCTTGGTTCGGTTCAAAACCGGTTTGCATCCCTGCTTAAATCACTTCAAATCGACTCCACAAGCGTCTTTAAAGCGGTTACTCTTTATCAATATCGAAACGACTTAGACGGGATGTAGCAAACTGCATGATGTTCTTGAAAAAGCTTTTCTTAGTGGGCGAGAGGTGTAGGGAATGCATTTCTTTACCTCTTTCGTTTAAAGGTCAAAAGATTTGCCAAAATTCCACGCGCTACAAGAAAAATCCAGTCTTACTCTTTATGAATATCGAAACGACTTATAAATCCTCTTCAAGCGACTCCAGAACGTCTTAAAGACTCTAAAAGCGATTCTAAAAGCCAGCTCGGAGATATGCTAAAATCCACTTCACTGTTCAAGCCACATTTCTTTAAGAAAGCAACTCTAAAAGCTATATCGGAGCGGGACAGAAATCCTACGGTACCAAAATAAACTGCGGACTCGTTAAGGGATTACATTTAAAATTTAGGAGTTTAGCCATCAATCGAGTTGCATCAAAACCGGACGGAATTATGTTGTAAATTTGGAATTGGAACGGGACGAAAAAAAACCTGAATTCAAGACAGGATAGAAATTTCTTCATTTTCTCGAATGAGTCCAGTCTGTTTACAGTGAAAATATGTGTTGACGGTTATTTGCGACCTCTGTTTAAAATTATGCAAAATCAGAGTTTAAAGCCGAAACGAATTACGGTTAATGTATGGGAATCCATAAGCCCTGTTCCGGTTTTTACTAAAGTGAATTCGAATTTGGTACTCTCTGATCCATATTGATATATTTATTAAGTATAAAAACCTAATCAGTAATCAAATGTCGCAGCTGAATGTGCCCAATGTTTGCATATGTGTCAAAGATGCTTTCTATTTCTACAAATATTTTACTTCTAGCTTAGTAAACCAGATAAAGGTGAGTTATTCTGCCCGGATTGGGTATTCATGATCAAAAAAGGAACTTAAAATGAGATTTGGAGATACCCAACGAAGTCAGTACTAAGTTAGTACTTAAATTTTCCCTGTATAAGTACGGAAATCTTGTTATTTTTTCTGAGTGTAGCTCAAGATCTTCTGTAAAAAATAGGTTTTGCACTAGCTGTCAAAGGGACTAACAATAATAATCCGTTTCTGCTATTTATGGCAGCTAGTGGCTGGAAAGATGCCCGATGTGCTTAAAGATTGTCACCATAATTCAAGTTTGCTTTTTTTTAGGCGCAAAGTTGACCAATTTTCTTGAGTAATGTGCTTGGCTGGACTATCATGACTTCCTCTCTGATCCATATGTCTTCTGAATACTGAATTCCCCCCATAAACTCAATAGTTTATGTTTGTATCTAATTTAGTGTGGTATTTGGTAGGAGGGAGGGGGGAGCTAGGCTAATACCAATTTATTTTCAAATTGTGTGATATATCACGCACAGGCACACACACACACACACAAAAGACTTTAGTCTTATCTCCATAGGCACCTGTTGATTGGGGGGACAGCTAACCCGATAGAACAATTTGGCTTTGTATTGTTTAATATATATATATATATATATTTATATTCCGTGTATAAATCACACGATAAAGTATAATGCGAAAATAACAACAAATCACAATCTAAATGAACTTTTCAGATAAATCTAATTGTTTGTACTCACTGTGTGACGCTAGCCATTCATTGTAATCCAAACCAGCTGGAAGATCCACTAAGGCTTTGAGATCAGCTTCAGGTAATTTACGTTCTAGAACGCTTTCCTCCAAATATAATTTGGTGTCTGTTGAATTTTGATCGCCATCCCGTTCCTTGCGACGGGCTTTGCTGCAAAGATAGAAGAAAGAAAGAAAGACATAAGTTTATCTATACATCACTCTGTTCTTCAAAAACTCTCACCCAGCTACACAAAGAAAACTATCAACCGAATCCTGTGCATAACGATACAGGGTGCCTATGGTTTCACCAATTTTTGCAGGTATTGTTGTCACTTGCCACATAAAACGCGCCGTTTTCAACAGGCATTTAATCACATAGGAAGATGATGGAGACGTTGGCGGTGCAGAGCCCAAACCGTACGAGGAGGAGTTGGTTGAAGTTGAGGATTTTTGTGATCTACTTAGAATTCTTTCAGACTCGAATGTTGTTGTAATTATTGGCACCTTTGAGCTTGATGTTACTTTCATTTTTTGGTATTGTTTAACGTTATTACTTTGGTCATTTTGTGTGTCTCTATTTCTTCTGCAATAAACAAAACCGTAGCCCAGCACCAACACTGTTCAAATGAATTGTTTCAAATGTTATCGGCGGTTCTTGCTCAACGGTAGATCGCCCTTCTGCCAAAAAGCAATCGTCGTCGTCGCGGAACACACAATGAATGGCACTGAGTCGTCTGTTGTCGGTTAAAAAAAAAGCAAAAGCAATAGCAAAAACTCACTGCCCCTGGGCCGGGTATACAATACAATATACAAATACTATGTAAGTAAGCGAATAAGTTTTGTTCTTGATAGCAGAACACGAGGCTCTCTCTCTCCCGTTCCGAACTTCCAAGACAAAGAAATGGCACACTGTTGTTGTACTGTATGAAAAATACAAATCAACTGACTTTGGAGGGCATTAGTATACTAATTGTTCGACTGATTACATTTATTGGGTGTGCTACCTGGGAAGGAACCTAATCAAACCAGTTCAATGAGCTAAACCAAAGGGGATTTTCTAGAAAACAACGCGCATTTGCTAGGTGTTGTAAGACCCTAATGATTCTTTCCAATCTAAGGCCTCATTTCAGATGGCATACAAATTTATTTGGCACTATGCTTCATATAAATAAGACAGCTTTTCAAAAGCATTCAGCTTTTAACGCTTTAAAAAGTGCTTCTATTCATATGAAGCATAGTGCCAAAATAAATTTGCATGCCATCTGGAAGGAGGCCTTTAAAAGGAAAAAAATATAAGTAGGAGGCAGATTTAAGTTTTATCAAAGACCATACAATAACAGGATGCGACATCTTATAAAAAAAGAAAATAGCGTGTTAACCCCTTTTGCGCTTTCGCCCCGCATCTATAAAAATCTAAAACCAAATTTCAAAATTGTTTGTATAAAATAACGCATTTAGATATTTTATATTCTTTGGTTTTATATATTGTAGATCTTAAAAAAAATGTTTTAAACCAATTGACACCTTCTGGTGTATCTAAAATGAATCATAACTAAATAAATCATGGCTAAGTGACACTTAATTCTTACATTTTCACACCTTTAATCTCACCAAGTTGATAGAAGTGCTAACATTTAACAGTTTTAGTCAAATTATCACGACTCTTCTAAATTTCATTTATAATTTGCGGATCTGACAATTTTGGAGATAGATTGTTTGAACCTTCTGAATTGAATTTTAATCATCATTATTTATGGATCCACAATATACCTTTTCTCGATCAGATGAATAACAGTTCAGTTTTAGCAAAACGAATAATTACGCTGGGCAGCACTGTCCGCAATCGTGTTGGGCAGCTCTTAACCTGAATGCTTCTAGTGTGACCGTATGATCACACAAAAAACGTAAATTTTACTTCAAATAATCCGGAAATATTCAGATTAATCAGTTATACTTTGACAGTTACAGAGTATATAAAGAAGAACGACTTTCTTGCATGATTTTTAACTGAAGTTTGTCAGTTAATTGAATTTCATGTAAAAAAAAACAATAGAGGGATTCCTGAGAGTAAAGTGAAAGCAAACCAAAGTAGTTGACGGCACGACCTGTTTTGCGCACTGATTTGATTTCGATATCGTGAAAAGCTGAAGTAAACAAAAGCGGGAAATCACAAAATGCCGAAATAAAGTGTAAAAACTATATTTGTCAGCCTCATAAATAATAGTTCCAAGGCGACTCAGTTTTGTCTGCATACTTTCTTTAAGAGTACGGTCACACTAGAAAACAAAACGAAATCACATACGGATGTTGATCATTCTCTATGCTACCCTGTTACTCTTTAAGTAACTCAAATCGATTTTTATGGCTACATTTCCAAATGTCTATATTTTAAGTGATATTAAATTTTTATTTTCATTAAAGGGAAATAAAAGTTTGAAAAGTTCCAGTTAAAGAAGTTCAACTGTACAGTTAAAGTTTTTCATATTCACTTTATCTAAAAGTCAAGAAAAACTTTTTCTTATCAAAAAGCTGAAAATCAACAATTGTGTTTAAGTTTATTTATTTTGTTGTTGTTATTTTAAACAAATCTCCCTAAAAAGTGCGTAGCGTAGCGTACAATTCAAAATGTTTATCATGCCGCTTTAAAGTCAGGGGCAAAGCGGCACTATTAAGGCGCACACAAATGATTATAATAATGCCTATGACCAGGCAGTCAGGCGGCCGTAGAGGCAACCGAGCGTGCGATAAAACCTAAATACTACACACACATATGTATGTACTATATATCAGAGTTGTAGGTAGCTTACAAATGGCTTTTGACGTGCGTCGAGGCGTGGCATTGGTTAAACACAATCAACTTCTCAGTTCACTGGCCCGCCCAGCCCTCCCCCGCCATTGTCTATGCAGGTGATAATGAAAATTTGCCCGCATCTTCCACCCCATTGTCATTGTCCAAAATGAAAAAAAAAAAAAAAAACCGAGATAAATTTAAATATTCATGGCTCCTGATGAACTCCAGGAGTAAAAACATAATGCCAAGGCACTAGAGCGACATTTCAATTTCAATTTCAATTTGTTTGCACGTAGTACAACTCTTGGCGTGTCAGAGGCGATGAAAGGTCGTCGGTTGTCGTTGTCGGAAAGGTGCTCAAGTTTCATTTTTAATGCACTACAATTTAGCCTTTGATGGCATGAAAAGATTTTTGTGCAAATCAAGGCGAGGCCCTTGCAAAATCGAGGGCATAAGCTTTTTGTGGAAGTACTTAACCTCCTTCCTTCCACTAATACCCAAAAGATGGCCTCGGGGGGGGGGTGTAGTGCGCGCTTAGCATAAAAATTGCATTCACTTTCAACTTAAAGATTTGCGATTGGAGAGGATTGAGTAAAAATTATATGGCCTAGAAGTAAGCAACAGATTCTAGGTAAAAATGTTACATTTAACAGCGAATTTCTAACAGTTGTCACAATTGTTCAGCATTATTAGCTTTAAAAAACTTGGAGTTAAGCAGAGTCAAAAATAATCTAAGTGTCAACTACTAATTAAGCCTCGTGATTTTCAACGAAAATGCAAAAATGTAAATTTCGTGTGATGATCAAGCATTCGAGCTCATTCGGGTTTTCCTACAGACGAGAATCGAAGTCTTGACTGTGTGAATTAGAAGGCACAAAAAACTTGATTTAGCAAGTGAGTCGGCTGTGGCTGTCACCAACAAAAGCACATTTTTCGGTCCTATTCATTAGGTCGTCCTTGCTCGAACTGTTTTCTTATTTAAAGTTGAATCTTCTCACTTCAAGCACTTTTTATAGAGTGTATTTTTCCAAGAACATTTTACTCAATCAGCACACCAAATATGCTTAAGTCAAGGTAAAATCAATTCAATTGGGAACAAAAAGTTTTTGAATTTAGGAACAATAATTATTGGTTTGTGGGGTTTTAAGCAGAGCTGTCACATTGTGAGATTCGAATGGACGCATCTCGTTGAATAATGGACATCACAATACATATCATGATGTGAACCACCACCAGATTGGGTTCATTGGTATAATGTAAAAAACCACGATTTATAAAAATTTTTATTGTTAACTTAGTCTGGGGGAATCGATTATTGGACTTTTGTATTGAACACTATTGAAATGCCGTCTTAAAACAGTGCACCATCTTATACGCTTGTACATTTAATATGTATGCATGGTTCTGTACGGTGGTTGAGTTGAATTGTGCTCTCTTCAATTACTTTTACCGCATTTAAACTCCAAAAATTAATTTAAATCAAACTACCATTTTAGGAGCTTGAAAAAACCTTTTTTTGGGAAAAGGATACAAATTGAAAAACAAACTGCTGGGTAAAAAAGTGAAAAAAATGTGGGGCAGTCGTAAGCCAGGTTAAGAACCCCAGACATTGCATACTTTGAAGCGCTTGATTCTCAGGAGCTAGGCAGTTTCTGCTGATGAGAGAACCGGGAGGCTCTGGGAAGCTATTGCGTGCCAAAATTTTTGTACCTTGATAGATAAAAAGCCAAAAAGCCAAAATAAATAAAAGACCGTCACGATTTCGATTTGAGGGAACGGACCGGGCCTATCAGGCCATGCCCGCCCCACCCCTAAAAAGGTTTGTACTACAAGGCTGGTTTGAGTTAAATATAATTCTAACATGGAAAGAAATTGCTGTTTTGCCGTCTTCTTCTGAAGATGGAACCGGGAGGTTCTTGAAACAGCCTTTATAGAAGATTCGCTTTCTTTTCTGTTGTTGTCTATTTCAAATAAGTGATTAAAAAAAGAAAAATTACTTATATGACCTCGAGCCGGCCAAAGCTTGCTTGTTTGAATATTATAAAGGTCGTTAAAACAGTCACATTTATTGACAATTTAAAATCTTAAAATAGTTTTAGGTCTGTTTGAAAATTTATTGGTATTTATGCCCATAGTTTTAGTCATTTTTATGTCTACCAATTTGGTTCAGTCAAAAAAAAAACTAAATGGGTCATTTTGATGAAAAAAAACGACGTAGTACAAAATGACGTATGTTTTTCGATAAGAAGGTTTTTCAGCTTAACAAGTATTTCACCAGAAACATTCAATGAGCGCACATAAACAAACACACACGCACACACAACACAGCAAACACCGAAAAATATTCAATTCAATAAAAACCTCAAGTCAATGGGACACAAGACTCCGCAAAAATATTGGCACGTTAAGCCAATTTTATATCGCATTTTGAACGTCAAAACGGGGCAAACTAAATGCTTCAACTAAAAGCGATAAAGCAATCGAAACGGCGAGTGCCGAAAAGGTGCATAAAAATTACGATAAATGAAATTTTGAACACATCATTTCCGGATGTATGGGGGAGGGTGGGGGGATATGGAAAAGGGAACTTAATATCCAGAACCTGTCTCAATGATATATTTATTAACCAAACATGTGCTGTAAATGTGCTTGAGCCATTTGGTTGAATAAAAATTGGGGCATATGCACCAGCTCACACACCTCCATTAGGCCATTCGAACTGACCATGAGCACACATGTCATGGATATAGGGGGCGGAGTCCCCCTCTTACCAATTCCACGAACAGCAACACAACGCTCCATTTATCGCCTTAGATAAGTGTATAGCCCCCCCCGCGTCCCTTCTATTTCCATTTACCAAAAAACATTTCGATAGGCCTTTCATTTGGCTACGAATACACGCGCACCATGGAATTGATCTAACAATTAAAAAGCTTTTGCTGTTACCACACACTTTTAGATAAATTTATGTACATGTATGTATGAATAAATGAACAAATCGAAGTTTTTTTTTTTTTTTGCCAGACACTCGAGTGGTAGAGATATGGTTGTAAACGCTTTATAGTTTAATGATACAGGTAGGGAAAATGGTAGTTATTCAAATGTATATCAGTTGGTCATATATTAATATTAATATGAATTCCAAAACATGCGTTTTAGACGCATTAACCACTACTTTTTCAAATCTTAGACTGTCCTAAGGCGGTTGGTTTTCCTAAATTCTCCGAAATCTTGCAAATAAATGGTTGTATATTATTATGTATTGATTATCCTAAGTTTTTCTAATGTAGTGTTTGTCAACGACGTTTGTAATGCGACGCAAAGCTGCTCTGACCTACTTCATCAAACGCTTTTCAGCGACTGATTGGCTTTGCTCTCTTGACGAAGGCCTAGGCATGCATTCGGCTCGTGTTTGTGTGAATTGCCGAATGTTTTCGTGTGACAAACTCTGTTCTAATGTTATGGTAGCTACTTAACCGGAGTTTCAGATGAAATAGTCGACCATTTGCTTTTAAAAGTTAAAATTTATGTGGAATTTGGATCAAAGATTTGTCGCCTGTTAAAAGCTTATAAACGATTTTTTACACCAATCGACACGAGTCTTTTTTTATCTGTCACATAAACTTACAAATAGAGTAAATTCCAAGTTTATCCGACACATGGCTGCTATATAGTAGCTGAGAAATCGGCCCTTATAGTTTGTTTTTAAAACTAATCAACAATATAAGATTAAGTTGGTCGAGACAGAGAAAAGTATTGCCTTGAGTTAAACTATTTTATTTGATTTTGTTCGTTGATTTTCGTTCCATATTCGCGTTGACTCACAAATTGACATCGATCAAATGAGGGCAAAACCTTTTGTCTGTCTACGTACATATAAATATGTATATGCTTGATCTTTGTACTTGACAATTTTTGTATTTGTGCGTTGTTCGTAATTGTCATTAATTAAACTTTGCAATCGTTTGATTTGCCATGATAATTTATGCACATAAGCGACAGCGACAGGGAAAACCCGATGTAGAGTGAAAGAGAGAGACAATAGCTACCCAAAAGTCAGCAGATGAAGATATCAGCAGTATTCATTTTGTTCTTCATTTTAAGAGTAATACTTCGATAAAAAAAATTTTCAAAACCTATGAAAGCTCTGGGGAAGCTAAACAAAAGTGCTTTAACCCAAGGTGTATCTATTGTGGTGCGGCGGTCATTTAAAAGCTTTCATTTTAAAGCTAACAGAAACACTTGATCACTGATCAGCTTAACAAAACTGCTCTTATAATTTATGATACTTTTGCGCGGTCTTGTTAAATTGACATTTGGAAAAGCACCATGTAAATATCATATTAAATACCAGAGGAAAATTAGGCTACGTGAATTGCTAAGAAATATATCATTCATCAGGGAGCAAGTTCTTCTGCTGAACACGGCCATTGTTCGTGTGCTATTCCTGCAAACGTTGTCTGTCTCACTCTTGTGCATTTAAAAAAAATCTGAGCTTATACATTTTAGTCACCGACACACCAGGAATATATACACCAAGATGTATATATTACAGGTGTGGCGAACAAAAAAATTTATAAACTCGAAGCATTTTGGTAAATGCGCAAGAGTGATACAGACTACTTTTGCATGAATTTCAAAATATGAAATATGAAAGCTATGAAATGAAAGCTTTGGAATGACCGCCGCACCTGTAATATATACACCTTGATATACACCTTGCCTTAATCTTACTTAAAGCTTTAATTACCTAATTGGGTTTATTCCAAGCTTTACATATACCTAACATATTATCAGCCTATCTCACTTTCGAGCATGTGAAAAGCTTTCAACTCACAAATTTCCGTTGCCGAAATACTATGTAAACTCTGGTGCATAACTATAGCCGCACCCAACTTGGCGATTAGAAATAATAAGACATCGGAAAGCAAAGTTCTCCTTGGCATATTAATTTTTATTCTACAGAAAAATGGCAATTTTAATTATTCAATTAATTGAAACAACCGAAATTATTGCTAACCTAACACAGAATGAGAAATTAAACTGTGCGGCTATAGTTATGCACCAAGCATAAAACGAAAATTAAATCTTAACGGTGAATTTTGCATTGCTAGTGTTGTTTTAATTGTTGCTTGCTTATCCTTTTTTTGATTCTCTTTTTATTTATAATCGGCAATTAATACTCTTCCACAGAGTCTTCCGTAAACTGAAAAAGTTGGGTGCGGCTATAGTTATGCACCAGAGTTTATAATTCTACCATGATTGGTATAAATTAGGAAAAGTAATTGAAAAGTCAGCTGTTTGTAATCTAGAGCTGTGTGCGGTTCATGTCATGTTAAAAATGTATTCATCAAAATGTAGGATCAAATAGTGATAGAAACGTAAAGTTACCTATTTGGATATCAATTTATTTTCCGGAATAACAAAATATTGTATCGTCAAAATACCTTAATGATCCACTGATAAGACTAAACGATGGAAACAGCGTTTAGTTCTGGGGAAATAAATATTATTTTTTTAAGATCCCAAAGTCATTCAAATAAAACAAGAGTCAGTTTTTAATAAAAGATGGACTGGATTATCTTGGACAAAATTTAGATTTACACCATAAATTTGTATGTGACTTATTTTTTTAAATTCCCTCCCAATTAAATATTCGAATTTTAACACAATATAATTAAATTTTCTTTTAAAATATCAACCAATAATTAGCTCGCGGGTTTGATCACCGGAGTAAAACCCTTTCGAGTTCTAAGAGGTTTATAGCTATGAGTTGCATTTTGAAGTCATAACCCCTACAGAATATTCTTTGAAATCTTGTATTTAGCCACCACAGAAAAAGCTGATAAAAGTAATGTTTAAATTCCCCTATTTCACTTCTACTTCTTCTCTAGTCTGTGTCAATTTCAACTACCCAAGAGTCCCTTACTGCCGGCTTTCTTAATGATTTCTTTCTTCTTAACTATCCCAAGTAAGTTATACGATTAAAAAAAAATTCAAGTTGGGGTAAGGCTAATCGCCCTTCTCTACTTGTCTGGAGTTGTATCTCAATGAAACGTTTTTTATTTTTTTATGTTATGCCATTATTCTGTCACGTTTTCATGCTCGCCATTTGGCAGCTAGTTTGGTATGATTCAGTTGTTGTGATTGTATTTGTTGTTGTTGTGAGTTGGCCCTTTTGTGTGTGAACACAAAAAAAAAACATGAAACGAGTCACAAACATCAACAGTAAGCAAGCATATATAGTATTTATAGCCTTCAGTTCATATATTTATTATATTACATCATCGTCATCATTGACAGGCTACTACACAAGCTGTAGTTAGAATTCACCAAGAAGTGAAAGCTCTGACCAATAGCTTGGCCTATATCTTATCTAGTTGTGGTTCTGCCAGCTGCGGCTTTTATGGTTATTAACTTATCAGACTACCATATCATCTCGATGTTGTTGTTGCTGTTGTTGTCATTTCAACACCTTTGGCCACTTACATGCGCCGTAATTTTCAACCTCGTCAACAACAGGAACACACCCACCCACACTCATACACACACTTAGCACAGTACATTGTACTTGGATGATAGCAGTTATGAAGCTCCCATTTGCCATTGTCTATTGTTGTCGTATACATTTGCCTTTGTCTCTAGATACATATTTGGTAATATGTTTTTGTACACGAACCATTTTCAGCTCTTCCCCATTGTAATCAGTTTTGTCCGTGTCGTCGTTTATTTGCCCATTTATTTGATTTCATCATCAGGCTAGACCAATGTCATAATCTCTAAAGATAAACACCAACTCTTTGTATTGTGTGTTTGTGTAGAGAAATAAACATATCATTTGGTTAATTTAACCATATGTTGATAGAGTACAGAATATAGCGGAATATTCGGAATTATATTGATATAAAGGGAATTTCCGAGAATATTGGAAGAACACCGCGTTTAGAATTTATTGAGCTTGTATCAGTTATTCCTATGCTTACACTGTTCGACGGATGAGGCAAGACAATCTAGTTGTCTTGTTTTCATTGTGAATAGCTTGTCATTTGACATTCAATACAATACAATATCAAAGCTTCCTATATTATCATGTCTCATGCGTCGAACAATCTGAACTGAGCCTTATACATAGACTTTAATACCTTTTAAGAAATTTAAACCGATTAACAGTCGATACTGTCGTCTGAATATCCGACTTTATGCAGTGTTACACATAAATTATAATCCCATGTGTTCTAAAAATCGGTTTCGACCCAAAAACGACCCAAATCGTATGGAAATTGGGTCGTTTTTGGATAAGGATTATTTTAAAGTTTTTCAACTGTTTTTTACGACTTTAAATTGGAAAATAATAGAGAAAAGTCAACATTTTCTTATTAGAAAGAATAATGTTCGAAAACTAAAAGTGAACCACTGAACCGAACCGAAACCGTGGTTCTAGTTGCTCCAAAAACCATGTTATGAACCTAACCTGTGGTTTAAAACCTCAAAAAAACATTGAACCGAACCAGACTTGGTTCTCGAGGGGTTTATAACCCTGTTGGAAATAAACCAGAATCTAAAATAATTGAAACCAACAAGGTTTGATTAAAAAAAATTTTCTTGAGCCACATGATCGGATGTATAGCGTAGCGACGGTGCTAATATTAGGATTTACTTTAAAAAATTTTTCAAAAATTTTTAATTTTAGTCGAAAAGAAGGAAAAATGATACTACCATTTCACCTATATCCTTTTTTAAAAACTTCAAGAAGTTTGCTTCTTTCTTTTTTTCCAAATTAAGAAAGATTGAGTTTTTCGAAGATCAAACACTTTGAACAGCAGTGAAATAGGAATAAAGTACCATGGACTACCGATCGTAATTTCAAAAAAGTACGGAAAAGTATATTAATTGACTGATATTTGTACTTTTAACGAATAAGTCTTTTCCATATCCTTCTAATTCGTAAAATTTGACAGTTTAAAACCGAAAATCAAGAAATTATTCAAAACCTTTGGAATACAGAAGGCTTGTAGCCCTAATTCTTATCCAAGTGCTTAAAAGGTATTTCAGAATTCTGGTTTCTAAGGGTTTCCAAAAAAAAAAGCAAAATTATAAAAAATTATATTGTATACCAAAGGTTCCTTACAACTACCTGAAAACTCTGTTCTCAGAGGTTTTAACCGGTTCAAACAACTATCGCTGGTAATAAATTGAAACATCAATTGTTTTCAATGATCTCACACATCATGAACAACGACGATATCGATCACTTGAGGTATTGCATACAAATAGCAAAGTAGCGTTTTTTTTGCTTTGAGTGGAGCCAATTTACAAGCACAGACAAAGTGGCGTCATGCAATGTAGGGGGGAGGAGGTGAGGGAGCAAAAAAAAAAAGAAACATATGACAAACTTTTTTGAAGGTTAAGATCGAGCTAACTAGCGAACGGGCGGAGTGAGCTGATTGCTTGGGACTGGCTCACACACTGACGTTGGCCGGTTGAACGCGTTTTTCAAGTCCATTGAAACGGCTGTTGGTCGTTTAAAATTTATGGTTGATTCAATTGCTCTTATTTATTTATGTGTTTTATGGATGATTTTTGCACACACACACACACACGGATACATGTCGCGCGTACCGTTAAATGAAGAAGGAAAAAGATCATTTAGTTTTAATATTTTTGTTTTTGTTTCTGTTTGCTTGCGTGCGTGCGCGCTCCGCTGTTGGCAGCAGAATCAGAAGACTGGTTGTCGCTGCGCGCACCTTTGCCACCAGCGCAGCGAGCTTTGATTATGAGAACGCGCGCGTGTTTCCGTGTGTGTGAGTATGGAAGAGAGGGAGAGAGAGCAAGTCAGCTGTGAGCAGCTCCCACGCTCTCCCTCTCGCTGTCTGTTTGAATGAAATTGAATTGGTAACGGCAGTTTGGCTGCAGTTGAGCTTTCCATTTGTGCATTGCGCAAATATGAGGCACACACATAAATTTTACGTTATGCAAACATGCGCCCGCTGCACACTAAATGTTCTGCAGAGGCGAATGACGCAGACAAATGTCGATGATGACTGCAACAACCGAGGAATGACAATAACCCAAACAGCAGCAGCTGCGGCCAACGCCAACGCCAGCAGAGACTGACTTGTCATTTGCCTTTGCCAAGTTCAAAATTATTTAAAACAATTAATATTCATTTTGTTCCGTGTGGCTTGCAATTAGCGTCGCTCTTGCTTTCTCTCTCTCTCTCTCTCTTTTGCCTACGTCCCTCGGTTGAAGGTGTCAAAAATTGCAACCATAAATTAATAAAAACAATCACATACAAGGCAAAAATGACTTGAAATTTATTCATTAAGTCAAAAATAAACTTTTAAATTGGAAATAAAAAAAAGTTGCTGTAGCCAAACAAAACAAATCCCAAAAATATACATGTCCGGAAAACAACTTATGGTCAGCAGGGAAAAATATATAAAATATGGGAATGTTTTTTAAAAACGGGTAACTTATTGTGAGAATGTAATGTTCAAATCACACAATCAAAGAAAGATTTGCGCATATATTAGTGTATTTGGTTTGTAAAGCTCAGCGAGAGCCGAGGTCACTCACACTTTCTGAGAGTCATGCACATGTAGCATGACGCTGTGCGTTACTATTTCGAATAATAGGGGGAATTAAACTTAAAAAAAGAAGGCAAGAGCTGATTTAAAGTGGTTTAGGTAAAAACAAGAGCAACCTTGGACCTCCACCTCATAGGGATTTTTTACAGTTTCATGGGATTCCGTAGCAAAAATGTGACCTGCAAATGTTTCATCGTAAAAAATCAACTAAACAAAGATTTGCAAAAACACTTATGTATGTACATTAGAGCGTCTATTTTTTGTATGGAAAACTTTAGGTCATACTGCCGCCTCTTTATTCATAAGATTTCGGTGTGTACTTAACGTGGTAAGAAAAACAAGTTAAAAAGTTTTAATGGTCGCAACAAGGCTCTAAAGTTTTTCCTATCACTCATACTGAACAATGTTGTAATGTCATGATTGTTGAAATAATTTAAGTGGCTTACGTGGCGTATGAGTATTTTAAGTTAAAGCTAAATGTTCTCGCCGCCCTATTTAAAACTGAAAATTAACTGTTTCACATTTTATTAACTATATAACATAAAGAATCCCTCGGTGATTTTCCATTTTTCAAAAGAACGCTCTAAGGTACATATGTCTTACTACAAATCAAAAACGTTTGCCCCTCTAAGTATGCAACCCTTATTTCTATAAATAGTCAGTTATGGCAGAATTCATATTGTACATTTACTCAGATTGTAGGACCAGTTAAAGGTATACAAAAATGATGAGTGTTAATGCTAATAAAAATTAAATATTATCCTTAATAAGTCATATTCAAAAAACATAGCATACATTTGAGGGGAAAACAATAATATTGAATTTATGCATAAACGTAGTATATGTATGAAAACGTTGTAATACTCAGCTCTTAAAAGGAAATTCTCCGCCTAAAAGTATACCAAAATTAACTGTCAAATCGATCTCTGTTCCAAAATACAGAATCTGTCGATTTCTTATCTTGTAGATAGCTGCTGTGTGTCAAATAAACTTAAAATTTGCCTGGTTATTTGTTAGTATATCTGACACATAGCAGCTACCTAGAAGATGTCAAATCGACTCTAAGGGCCGATTTTTTATCTCCAGCATAGCCTTACATGTCACATAAACTTACAAATAACAGAGTAAATTTTATGTTTATCTGACACACACATGTGAAATCGGCTCTCAGCTAATTAATTAAGGCATGATAATAGCAAAATAGCGTTAACCTGGGCTCCGGAAAGATTCGACTATGAACCGATGGTTTGCAGCCCTAATTTTTTTTTTCTTCGAGCCATTTGTATGAAATTTTGGTACCTAGATGTAGATCAGGGGAGCACACACTGAGCAGACTCAAATCCATATGATGAATCTATTTTTTTTTTCATTCGTACACAACAACTAAATCTACATTGAATTAGGGACGACTTCTCATCTTCCAGATAGCTGCTATATGTCAGATAAAACAAAAATTTACTCTGTTATTTCTTAGTTTATGTGACAGATAGTGCTGTAGTAGAAGATGAAAAATGGGTCCTTAGACTTGTTAACAAACTTGTTCTTGTTATTGAGCAGCTACAGCCAATGCAGAGAGAGAGAGAGAGAGGGAGAGAAAGAGAAGAAAAACTCAATTTACGTTGCTTAAAGCTTATGGTTATCGCGTATGCCCCAAGCTATGACTGTGACTTTGTATGCTCGCGACAATTGCGACGAGCTAAGCAACAAAAAAAGAGCCCTGCGAGTATAGGCGTTAGGCACCTCTGATCTAGATCATTGTATAAAGTCCTACATTGAAATGTTTGGCCATTGTTGAAACTACAAACTTTTTGCAAAAATCTGCCGGTTATCTAGAAAGAATGCCAAATCAGTTGGTTGTTTGTTTTAGCACTTTAATATATATTTATATTCGCGAATTAGTCATATTTCGGAAAAACCCTGAAAATTCGGAATTTAATATTTCTGTGCTTTACAAACTTCTGGGCAAAATTAATATACACTTTGCAAGTGTGTAGAAATAAATCTAACATAGGCTCCGCCGCCAGTAAATTCCTGGTTTAATATTTTTGCATGAAAAATTTACAGAACATAGTCAAAACTATGCTCAACAATGTATAGAAGGTTTGAATAAAATTGCTCAATCGATATTTGAGATAAAAAGATACGCTGAAACCCTTACCCCTCCTTTAATAATTCATATTCAAAAAAACATAGCATACCTTTAAGAGCAAAAACCATGACCTTTTTATTTGTCCATAAACGTAGTATATGTATGAAAATGTTTAATGAAAACAAATATATTTGTCCACGAATTAGTCATTTTTCGGGAAATCCCTGAAAATACGTATACTTGATTTTTCAACAAAGATTGCAAAAAAAAAAAAAAAAAAATAGAAGGCTAAAATCGACTCCGCCGATGATTTAAATACCCTTAAATGCCATAGACAAGAAAAAAGCTATATGCTATAGTGATCCGATTTTGATAAATATTTCCAGAATTATGTGGAAGCATATAAAACTAATATGGAATCGTGGTACACACGATTGCTGACGCTAGGATGGAAAACAAAAAAGATTTTCTCACTAGAACTAGTTTTTGGACCGATTGTGTCTATGGCAGCTATATGATATAGTCATCCAATCCGGCTGATTCCGAAAAAATTATGTTTCAATTATAAATAATAAAATTTGTTAAAAACTGAAATTTTAAAAAATATTTTTTACCGTGAATTTTTTTTAGTCACCCTGAAAGTAACGTATTTTGTGACTAGTGCAGTAATTTAAAAGAAGTATTCTTGGAGCACTAGGATAAAACTCAAATAAAAACTAAAACGTATACTTGATTTTTCAACGATTATTCAAAATAAAAATCCGTGTGGAAAATTTTTAATGGAATCACCCCCCATATATACTTGATGGGGTCGCAGATGTTTCCTTCTATGCGTTACAAACAACTGCACCAATTTAATATACCCAGAAAAAATCTATATGCATTCCTCTTTCATTTCCAAGTGATCTTTAAAAGTTATCAAAAAATATTGTAATAAAATGCTTTATGACTTCAGTTCAGGGTCGTACCCTTTAAGGGATTTATGGTATGCCAATTTTTCTCTAATCTAATGTTCTGCTTTCCAATTTAAGCACTCCCGCGTCTCTTTTATGTACCAGTGGAAATTCCCAAAACATGCGTTTTATTGATTTCCTATATATATATAAAAATAAATGAATGGCAAAATATTTACAACGATTTAAAGCTCATGGCAAACGCATTAATCTATTGAAAGCCACGCTCCATTTACGCGACAGACAGAGAGAAAGAGAGAGATAGGAAATGATGGGAGCGGGGGAGGAGATGTAAATCGATGTATGTCAAAATGAACAATACAAAATTACGCATTAATCACTACGAACAAAACGCACTGTCAGAGCTGGGAAAATAAACATTCAATTTAATTAAGTTTTGAAATGGCTTAAAGTCGTGCGATATGAATCAGCTGGTTGCCAAAATGTGAACAATTTCCAATCCAAAAAAAAAAATAAAAAAGTCGAGCCAAAGCCATAAATTGGCAAAGTACCGTTTTGCCCAGTTTGGCCCCCGTACCCAGTTCGCATACGAAAACAAGAATCGTGTGCCACGCTGATGAGAGCGGAGAGCTTTGGCTGATGGATGACAGCAGCTGGATGAGTCATGGGCCCATCTTCCCCCCCCCCCCTTGCGAGTATAGTTGCGGGTGACGACAACTGACATTAATGTGTGTGTTGATGAAGGTAAAACCAAATTATTATAATAATAATAATCATAATGGAAAGTATTTGAAAAGACAGAGACAGAGAGAGAGAGAAAGAGATGATAATAATGATACAAACACGGAGGAAACAAAAAAAGAGGCAACCGGAACCAGCTTCAAGGTAAAGTTTTATGAGCTGCCTTTTTGCATGCGGGTGAAATTGAAATATATATCAACAAAGACCCCCCCCTTTCACCTGAGGATGGGTCACAGTTTCAATGTCAAAAGATTAGCCATTTAACTGTTGCTACAGGTTTTTCCCCCCAGTTACCTTCGCACTTTACACTGTCATTGTCATCATTTGTTTTTTTTCTTTTGGTTGTTCTTTTTCTGATTCTTGGAAATAGAAATTTCCGTTGACCTCTGGGCGTTTTGCCCATGGGTCTCTGTTGACTCTCCAATTGTGCTGTGTTCCAAATTTCCCAAACAGTTGGCACAAAACGGCTAATGGACAAATAATTACAGCCAGCATCATCTGGACAGCTAAAGCTAACGTCGCTACCGTTGCACCAAGCTCTGAGTTGTCGTGGGGTCGGGTCAGCTTAGAGTAGAACCTATTTTTAGTTTGTTTTTAATGGCAATTGTTTAAAACATAATTGCAGCAATACAGACAATTTTACAAACGATATTTTTGACCTCAATTTCTAAAAAAAAATGGTAGGGGTAGTCTTTCTAGACATCTTTAAGGCACTCAACAACAACAGTTGCAAAGTTTTATGGTCATTTTTTAAGTTCTTTATCACAAGTCCATGGGTTGACAGTTGCAACTGTAAGGCCTGGAGCGGCTGTGCGCATTGTTGTTGTAGCTTTTTCATATTTCATCTCTGTCTGTCTTATTTTGACATATGAGAGCTGGCTTTAATAAAGTCGAACGAGTTTTCGTATCGCTTCACGTTCATTGTTAGAGAGATGAAAATCACTGTTTTAGACTCAAAACCATTAGCTAAAAAGGCTAAAGAACTACTCTCACATGGTTATCAGCTCTTCCCCTTTAATCTGGAACAGGTCTAATTTCATATTTCCAATCTACAGTCCAAATTTTTAAATTAATAGTTTAAATAATTTTTCAGATTTTCCTCTGAACCACTTTTGAACCGTTTTAAAACTGGTTCGGCTTAAACCGGATATATTAGACAGTTGTAGTTTTTACAGACATATTAACGCGGTCATTCAATAGGAAAGCAACACGCAAAACATTTGGACATCAATCCCAAATATAATACAATTTTGGGGAAACCCCAAGATAGATAAGTCACAAGTGCATAAAAACTCAGAGTTGTCCCTGGGTGTAACCTTACTGCCAATAATATAGTTAGACCAAAGACCATGAATAATAGACTCAATTATTGCTCGGGCGACACCATTTAACAGAGATTTTTTGTCACAATGTCCGTCTCGCTTTAACCACCGTGTTTTCCTATGCGTATTATAATTTTCCGTAAAGTATCTACATGCGTACTATCGCTTAACAGCACCCAAAATTGAGAGGCAGCGTAAATTGTATCTTTAATAATTATTGCTCCAAGGTTAGACGACGGTCTACTTTTTGACTTAGAGGATTTGCGTTCTTCTTTCTGTGAATGTTTACATAGAAAGACAATTTGAGACGTTTCATTCAAAATAAGTCAGCTGTTCGCTCTCTGAGTTTATTGGTCCAGTTTTTTAGTACCTTTTCCTCGGAACCAAGGGAAAAAGTATGCTTAGAATCCTTTTTAAAGACTGTTAATCAGTATAAGAGAGTGCTGTACAAAGTGAAGAATGACACCAAGCCGAAGCAAAAACCACATGTAAAATAGCAGCCCACCTCCCGCCCAACCGACCGAGGGGCGCAGCCACAATCGTGCAACAAAAAAAAAAAGCGTAACAATTAAGGCAAACTACGGGCTAAATAAAGTTAAGCAGGAAGAGATTCTTCTAAGCTGATTACTTGTTAGAGTTTATTGTATTCAGCACAAAGGATACGATACAGTTCATGCAAAACATAGTTAGTAGTACAACTATTTAGAGATAAAGGTATAAATTTACGAGTTTGTCTAACAGCATAAATTCTGATGAGTCGATTTCATTATTTATGAGTCTTTGTTTAAAATTATCCCAAGCACAACTCTACGGATAATTAAGGAGGGAAGGTTTATTCAAAGAAGTCTACTAGAACACGATAGTAAACGGATTTCAGGATATTGAGTCGATAGAGCTTAGTTCATCAGTCCGAAAACCTGCGATTGTAGAACACATGGGTATAACTCTGCTTAGTATACTAAGAAAAATAGTGTGCACCGAGTTTTCTTTTTACAAAATGTTGCTAGTCCTATGTGTTCCACAAGTCGTTTATGACCCAAAATCGACCCAAATCGTATGGGAACATGTCGGAACCACCAGGAACGGTCTGTTAATGGGCCCCTAGCGAGAAAAACCTATTAAAACTCAGAAACTAAATAACTCTCTCTCTACTTATTAAATAGGAGTGTGCAAATATAACAGTAAATAAACGGGATCTTAATGATTCTGAAAATCGGATAGAATATATATATATTGGATAGAATATATATATAGAAATTAAAGGGAAACAAATTTCAAATTTTCAATGATAGTTTCAACCTTTAAAGAAGGTCAAGGTATTGGTAAATTAGGCAAAACGTCAATACACAATATTTTCATATAAATATTTATTGAATCAACAACTCGCATCTTCAAAGGAATCAAAAAGGAGCACCATCAAGGCTCTATTTGCGTCTGATAAAATGACAAATGCGTTCACCTCCGATAACCTAAGACTTGAATTGTAATAAAACCCCCCTTTTCTTTGAGAATAATCTAAAAAACACTGTTATGTACCAAATTTGGTGAGTAAACAAAACCTCTACAAAAGTAACCAGTTCCATGATGTGCTTTAAGCACACAGGAAGCCAGCTTGATGAACTCTAATACCATCTGATACGCCTGCTGACTTTACTAATTTGTATATAATCTGAGCATTGTGCGATGGTTGGTTGTCTCTCCAACAGCTGTTGCTGCCAGCTAACTAACTGGCTGGCGGCGTCGTACACATTAAGTGGTCCAGTGCACAGAGTTGTGTCAATGAACGCTTCTCTTGAGGGCACCTGTTCTTTTTTTGTTTAAATATGAACTCAAGGCTTAGGTGAAGAGAGCCACAACAGTTGTCAGAGTTAAGCAAACAAATTTGTCATTTCTTTGTCTGTTAATCTCATTGATGTAAGAAATGCCGTTTAAGCGGGTTTTTTGTTAGCCATAAAAATCTCATACATAAAATTTTGCCTAAAATCATCAAAATTGGAACAGGAAATTAAAATGTTAGCCAAACAGCTGGAGCAGAAATACAATCAAGAGAGCCCAAGCAGCAGTGGACTGAGAAGAAGCAGCAAAAGGGCATACGGGTCATAAAAACCAACCAGGAAGAAAGTGGCCCAAGATTAATAATGTTAAGACATGAAGAAAAAGTGCAAGTAAGAAGCGAGTGTGAGAGTGTGTGGTGGAAGTGGAAATGGCTGGGCCGTATATAACATGTGTACTAACATGTGGCAACTTGTGTATGCAGGAGAGTACAATGTAGAGCTCTACTTGCTGCTGCTGCTGCTGCTGGTATCCCCACTTCCCTTGTCGACTTGGCTTAATGTTTGGGGAGTGAAACTTAGTTTATGAAAGCAGCGTTTAATGCTTTCTATACCAAGCTGAATGGAGGCATGCGCGGGTGTTGCCACAAAACAAGATGTTTATGGGTATTGTATATACGAAGGTGGTTCAAGAAGTAACCATTTGAGATGAGAAATGAAGAGATTATACTAAATTTCAGAGAAAAATGTCATATTGGTTTGTAATTCCTGATCTATTTTCGAAAGAAAATACATGCGACAAAATATACAAAGTTGGATTCTTTCTTTGGAAGACATTCTTCCTACTATGACAACCGTGAGTCCCTACTCTCAGAAAAAAAAAAACGAATGGCAGAATTCTAGTACGATCGGGATAGAGTTTATACCGTTTTGTTCTTCAAATTTCAAGTATATTTTGATTTTGGGTGTACTTAATTTAAGTGTGAAACATTTTTAAGTTCAAAAACGATCGTTAATTTTATTTAAATGAGAAAAAACATTTTTGAATCAAACTTTTTTCGTTCTTACAGTTAGCCGAAAAATTCTAAAAAACGAATTTTTAATTCAAGTACAAAAATTCTTAGATTAAGTACGAAATAATCTCTAAATGCCATGCTCTGTGCCGATTTTCATGAACTAGTTTGAATGAACTATACATTTAAATAAACTAATGAACTAGGTCTCAGTGTTCAAACTATAGTTCGTTTTATGAAGCCTGGAGCGTTTATTTTGACAGATAAAGTTTATGATGTTTGATTTACCTATTTTTTGTTGAATTATTTTTAGTAAATTGATACATTCAGAAAAAATGACTGCCAGCCTTCTAGAACGAACGGCATAAAATTTATATACCGTTTTGTACTTAAAATTTCAAGTATAATTCGTACTTTGTTGTACTTAAACTAAGTACAAATCAGTCTTAAGTTTCAAATTTACGCAAAATGTTCCTAAAATGATGTTACAAAATTCTTAAATCAAGTACGAAATACTTAAATCTAGAATTTGTTGTACTCAAACGTTTTGGAACGAACGGGATAGAATTTATACCGTATTGTACTTAAAATATTAAGTGTTCGTTCTTGGGTGTACTTAAATTGAGTAGAAATCAATCTAATAAGAACGAATCGGATTTGGTACAAGACCATTTCGTTCTATAACTAAGGTTTATAAAAACTTTGGAATAGCCCAAAATGTACTTAATGTATCCCGAAACGGTCTAAAATATCGTACTTGGCGTACTATTAACACCGTTTGCTCTTTATTTAAGTACAAAGTTCTCTGTTATTTTTCTGAGTGTTGTCCTTTTTCTTAAACATTTTTCTTTGTTATTTATTATAGTTGTTACTCCTTTTATTCCCCCTAGTATCTTAAAGTTTGTATTTTTGGTCCAACTTTTTCAATTTGCCAATTTGCACAAAACGCTGTGGCTAAAATACACACAATAAAAACCACAAACGAGCTACATTCATTCATTGAGGAGGGCTTTTGTACCTCTGTTATGCTTGACAGCGTTCAATTAGCCCAAAGTACAGTTAACATCAAAATGCATAAAGTGTGAAGTAAGAAAGAAGCAACAGAAGATGTTAACTGATTGCGAGAGTGAGTGAGTGAGTAAGCGAGTGAATGGCTGTCTTAGACAATATTACTCATTTACGAAGATTTCTTTTCATATTTATATTTGTTTACATCATTTTTTATTCAAATTTCAACTTCTTGAAGCGGCAACAGGGTGATTATTATGCAAATGTCTTATGCTGTCAGCGACGCTGCTTAGTGTGCCATTGACACTGTGTGTGTGTGTGTACTTTGACAGGTTTATCACATCTGCACACACACACACAGTTAGTCATTGTTGCATGCAGAACTTTTAGTGGTTCTTTTGTATTTGAATTTTGTGTATTTATGCCTGTTCACTTAAGTCAATATTTAGTTTTCTAACTAATTATCAGTTCAGCGCACTTTGTGTTGTCTACTCTAAAGTGTTGACAGAGCGGCAGCTGCGTTGGCGTTAACAGTGGTCTCGACTCACCTCGCCGTAATTGGAGAGTTCATTTAACTTTACGTGTTTTGATCTGCCAACAGTGCCTTAACAGTGCGCTGTTAATTTTTAACTCTGTTCTGACCTTCAAAACGAATACTTTGAACATTTTTTTTTTTTGTTACTTTTGTTTTGTTTTTCTTTTTATTTATGCGTAGAGCTTACTTTTGTGTGATATTTTAATTACCGCTTGAACCTTGAATTTGCACAATAAAGTGCTTTTAGTGGTCACTTGAGAAATGATAGTAATTAAAGTCATAAAAAATGAACCAAAATAAGACATATTTATTTGAAACTCCGGACCGCCTAAGGTGGTGGCCTGTCTTAGTTTTCTTTTATTTGACCTTTGGCTAATATATTTCTTCGCAATTTCCGGGTATGCTTTGACAATAAGGAATTGGTGGAAAACTTGATTGTTACGAGGGTGGATCAATAAGTAATCTAAGTATTTTTTACAGCTTTGTAAATCTCATAAATAAGAACTGTTTCGGTTCAGTAGTTAACAATTGTCTTAAACCATCCGTTCGGTTTATAAAACTCAAGTTAAGGAGCAGTCCAACAACACCAATAAAAAATACCATAAGAAGAAGAAGAATTTTCGGATTTTATCAAATACCAAATAGACTGAATTTAGTTCTGGGAACTTCATTAAATGCCATTTTAGATCATCGTTGTAAACGTTTTAGGCTTAGAAAAATCTTGATGAAAGTCATTAAACTAAGAATGAAAAAATTTGAAGTACCAGATATATCAGGTTCCGAATATCTGTTCTTCAAAAAATGGAAAATATTGGTTTTGGAACTAAGTTTCGGATCGGTTTTTTAAAAACACACCGAACGCAAAGTTTTGGTTGAAACCTTGGCTTCTATAAGCCTATCCTATGATAGTTGAACAATTTTCAACGCTATTTTCGATTAATTCCAAATACGGGGGACTTTCTATATGATAGATAGAAGCATCCAATTTTCCTTAAAAACCTTCTACGAAAGTCTTTAATCATTTATCGCCATTTTACAACTCAATTTTGTTGCTGTATATAAACAATTCTCTTTTTTGTTTAGAGACTCAGTGTTCAGTAACTGTTTACTCAGTTGTTCTTTGACTCAGTTCACTGTTTTTCTTCTTTGTTCAGGAAGTCATAAGCTAATTGACTGTTTGCTTAGCTGTTTTTTACTTAAAGGCTGGAAACCCTTAGAACTGGTTCGGTTTAGGTTTATTGCGTGTCTTAAAACGGACCACGAACCGAACCTTATAAATTAGTAAACTCCCGAACCTGAAACCGAATTGGATCTCCACCTTTTTTTTTTTAAAAACAACTGACCTTATATCATCTTTTTAAGAACTTTTTATAATTCACCGACAATATAATTCAAAATTATTGGATCGGTGCCTTCTTTAGCAAATTTTCCCAAATATTATTAAGATTCGCCATTTCTTCCTTAACGAAATGTAGCAGCAAAAGTTTTAATGAAATAAAAAATCGACTCGCAGAATAACATAGAAAATAGCAGCGACTATTTTTCAACGTTTAAAAAAAAATTGTAGACCAAGGTTCGAACCGAAAATCTAGGGTTCGAACTTTTAGCTTAGCGAACCTCTGTACCGAACCCTTCATTAAAATTTTATGGGGTTTGCTACCTTACTTTCCTTCGCGTGATTGTATCGCACCTTTGTGCTAAGCAACTTTTTTAATTAAAAGCGCTTTTGATACAAAAGCACAGACATTTTTAGAACCATTTCACTGAAATGGCTAAGAAAAAGGCTAAATGTCGCAGTGGGCCTAATTGTCCCACAAAACGAAAAGTGGATTTTTAGGATAATCAAGGATGAAAAAGGGTTTAAATAATTGCTTAAGGTATTAAGATAGTTGATGAACAACTGAGCAACTGAACAAATGAACAACTGAGTATTTTGAAAAAAAAGGATAAGTGAGTTGAAAAACCTTTTCCTCACACTATTCAAAATAAATTGTCATGCAAAAAGTCACAGACTTATCCAGCTGCACTTGGAAAACTATATTTTTTAAGTTTGCAAAAAATGCAAGCTTCACTGTATCATTTTGGCAAAAGAAAATTGTTAAGCTTAATGGGTAATTATTGCTCTCGCTTTTAATCTGAAAAAGGCTGCCCCTTCGATTAAGTTTATGATTCTCTTTGAAAAACCAACAACAACGCTGACGTTTCTGTTGAATTGGCCCAAAGCACCTTGTGGCATATAATGCTTTATTAGGCCATTAAATTTCGTGTAATGGGCACACAACCCGTCGTAAATTAGCTAAAACTTTTTTTGGGCTTTCAAATGAAAATGGGATAAAAAAAAAAACTTACGCCACTAAGCCGCCTAAAAAGGCTACTGGACCGCCGCCTATTAAACGTATCTTGCGATGACAGGAATCAAATAGAGATGTTCGGGTGGGCGCCTGCGAAGTGGGTGACATGATGCGGCCACCAGTGTTGCTGCTGTGGTTGTTAATGAGCAGCTGTGTTGTTGATGCTTTCCACACTTGTCTATTTTGTTGTTGTTGATGTTGTTCACTTGTTTTGCAATTGTAATTACTGACGTTGTAGTAGTTGTTGTTGCAGCAGTTTTTACTGTTTTTATAATAAGTGTTGTTATGGTTGTTAATGCAACTATTAGACAAACTGTTTATGCTGCTGCTGCTGTCGTCGTCGTTGTCGTTGTCGCCAGTTGTTGCTCTCGTTGTGGCGCTTGTCTTTGGCTTCTTATTGCGCCTGAGAGCTGCTGTAAAGTTATAGCTGCTGGGCTCTTTCTTCTTTTTCTTTTTAAGAGCCTGCTGCTGCTCGTCAGCCGTTATGGTGTTGGCCAGCAACAACAAGCTGGGATGTTGCTGCTGCTGCTGCTGTTGATGTTGCTGATGTTTAAAATAATAATCTGTTGCTGCTGATTTTTGATTTGTCTCACGGACTGCTTGTTGTTGCTTTTGCCGTAGCTTTTGCTGTTGTTGTTTAAGTTTTTGCAGCAAAGTTATTTTGCTCGACTGATTTGCTGTTGCTGCTGCTGCTGTTGCTGTTGTTGTTGCTGATGGCGTCTTGCCGAAACCAAGTTCCACAATGTGCTGTGTGGGCGCTCTCAACATTATTCACTGTCACTTTTCACCTCTGCCTTTTTTTTTGTTGTTGTTGTTGTCACTTTTATGGTTTGATTTTTGTATTTTGTTTGTTTTATTTATTGCACACATTTAAATTTTGTTTATTTCTTAAGCTAAACTTTCTTCTAAAATTAAAAAATAAAACAAAAACGAATTTGGTATTAAATTTTAAAAGGAAATTTGCTTTTTGTTTCAACTTTCAACTTTTTGCGGTTTTTTTTTTGGCTAATTAAAATTTACGCGCACTTTGGCTCTGTGTGTTTGTGTTTGGTATGTTAATTTGGTTTTTGATTTGTTAAACATGTGTCAAGACTAAAAGAAGAATTGGGTGTTTTTCCTGCAAAATTTAGGGTAAAAATAACCTATAGAATATAGTCATCCGATTTTGAGCAAATTTTGAAGAACTGTTTGACAGCTTATAATATTCATAATTCCCAAGTTTAAGAACGCCATTATGGCAAATAAAAGACCCATTTGACGACCTTTGGCATACATTTTCTCAAAAAGCAGTTAAATTTGAAAACCATTAAGATGAGAAAACGGTTTTAAGACCCATTTTACGACGGATTGTTCTTATGGCAGCTAAAAAATATAGTCATCCGATTCGGGCGATTGTTCCCGACTGAAGACACACCTTTTTGCATGGTTATCAAGCAAACTATTGAAAAGCGTGGTGTAAAGTCTACGCTATAAAAGTTAGAGGCACACTAAAATATTTGAAATGTCAATTAAGAAGCACAGACATTTTTTTGTATGTAGGTATAGAATTCAACCGTGCATTGAAGAACCTTTCAGGTCAAGTGTTTAATATAAAATATTTGAAATGTCAATTAAGAAGCACACACATTTTTTGTGCGTGGAAGAACCTTTCAGTTCAAGTGTAAGTTGCACACTGACAATATGTAAGGTTTAAAATGAAATCTTTTTCTTGAAAACAAGAGCTGATGGAAAAAAACCGAGACCAGTTTTGGAATCAGGGCACAGAACAGGAACAGAATTTTGCATCGAGAAGGCCAGAGCGAAATAGCTGTTGCCCTATGTTATAGTTCGAAAAATCCGTTTTAAAATCTGACGTATATTAATTTGAATATATTTGAAACCATACTATAAGACTACGGTCCAATAAAGCTCAGAGGGGTATATCAGCTCTAAAAAACACAAAAACAGATTAAAACATAAAATCTGCCTGAGGCTGGAATGACACAATTTGTAGGAACAATTTTAGTCAAAATTTCTCTTTTATGGAGAAAAGTCGTTGGTATAAGCGAGTCAGAGTATACTTTATTGAAAATTATTATAATTACATGAAAATTATTTTCGATACAATGCTTCATATGAATAGAAACACTTTTGTAGAGCTTTGAAATCAGAATGCTTTTGAACAGTTTACTTATTTATATGAAGCATATTGCCGAATATAAAATTTATGTCATCTGAGAATGGGCCTTTAAATAGAATTTTTTTAGGGTAAAATTTGATCAAAATTTATAAACTTCATTTCAAAAATTTATATTATAATTTTTTTACATTTAAGCGAGGATTTATTTAAGAAATTCTTTACATTTAATACCAAATTCAATACCATTTACCAAAAAAAACGTTTTTGCGCTTTTTAGAATTTTTTCCAGAGAAATATAATTTGATTGTGGTTATTCTTAATTTCTAAAATGTTAGATTTTTTTCTAAGTGTTTATATTTCTATTTTACAAGTTGAAATATACCCAGGTGTTCCACAAATCGCTTCCGTCCCAAAAACGACCCAATTTCTATACGATTTGAGTCTGAGTTGAGGATATATTTGAAATAATCATAAATCAATAAAATAAGTAATAAGAAACCGAAACAGAACCGGTATTAGAGTTTAATAAACCGATTAACGGTTTTCGGTTCTTACCAAAATTGTGATATCGGTTTCGATACCGGTACATGGCTTAGCTTAGTCTTCAAAAAGTTTAATCTTTATTTTCAGTTAGCTCTTAAAACCAAGATGCAAACCAAACCGTTGGTTTAATAGTTAATTCCTCAATCTACTTCCCCTCCTGCCTTCTATTTCCTCCCTCCTTTCTCTTTGGAACCAATGTCAGTACATAATTTAGGTGAAGGTTATCGGTTGGCCAACACAACAACACACTTAAAAAGTCGACTCCTTTTCGATACGCTGCATGACCAAGTTCCACTCAATTTCATAATGCCAATTCATGGCTCTGACAACGTCGTCGTCGTCTCCTCCTTACCCTCCACCACAATGTTTCCAGTTTTGTGCCCAGCCCATTTCTTATGCTATGCTTCTTTAATGATGAGTTTTAATTTCGCTTTGTCGTTTCGTTTCTTTTTTTTATATTTTTTGCTAAAGTCTTGCGTAAGCAGCGCGGAATGATGATGATGATGACGCCTTTTACTTTCTTTTCGGCCTGTGCCAAAGTAGGAACAAAAAACGCGATTTAAATTAAAAAGCATCTTAGTATTTATTTTTACTTGAAGCAACGGCGGCGCATTTGCATGAATTAACGTGCTACTGTGCTTGCTGTTCAAAAAGAAATGAAAAAAAAAAAAAAAAAAAAAACGTTGATATAATAAAACAAATTAGCGCCGACGAGACTTTGGTGCTGTAAAAACTCAAACAAGGCAAAAATACTTATATACAATTCATTTTTGTAGTAAATCTAATTAACATATAAGCGGATTTGCATACACTCATCAAGACTTCTTTTGTGTGTGAGTCAAAAAAAACTCACGCGATCGCGTTTTTTACGTTATATAGAAACGCGCGCGCATTTGTATATATAAAAACTAAGTATTCAAATATAAAGCAAATGGTCAAAGTTTTTACTATACAGCGCACTGTGGTACAAAAATGTTGGGAAATATGAAGTGAAGATTCATCAACAAATCCATTGCCTAAAAAATATTGTTTGAAGTTTATTCAAACCAAAGCCCTCCCCAGAATATATCATATGTGGTATTCTCTATAACGCTGCCTTCTTTTCAATTTCTTTAGCAGCAAACCTGTCTCCATTCTCGGTGTGTAAATGACCTCAAAACTTACTGCTTTCATACATACATACATTGTATATTCATCATCAGTCAGTCAAGCTAATTGGTTATGCACAACGCATAACCTTGCCACTTCATGACACTTCTTGCTTGGCTAGCTGTGCATTGACACTTGGCTTTAATGTTTAAACCCTTTTCCAAAGGAATGAAATAAGAAAGACTAGAGAAAGCTTTCATCATTTTCCAGCAGCTTAATTGAAAATTCACAGAAAACGACAGCTGCTGTGTGGATAAACAGGAAAAGGCAAGAAAGAAAACACATTAAAATAATATAATTATTTTTCTTGGCTAGACTTTTATCTTTCTCTCTCTCTCTCCCATTTTTTTAGCGATTTATTTCTTGAAAGATTTCCGCATGCTTTTTCAACCGTGAACAAGCACGAACTTTCATTTTAAAATTCTTGAAGCGTGCTGCGGCTATGTCAATTTACCGAGTTTTGCATGAAAATGAGACCAGCAAACCAAACCAACTGTTGCTTCATCATCATCATCACCCACCCAAAAGCAAGAAACTTTCTGAAAGAAGATTTGTAATTTGACTAATTGAAATTTTTTGTAGAAAGTTATGGAATTGGCAAAGCTTTAAAGGCTTTACTTTCAATTTTTCTTTTTGTTTTATTTAGACGAACTCCACCCAACCCTCAAAAAGTTGTGAAAGTGTCAAAATCTGAGGCCATTCTATTTTTCACACCTTTTTCTTTTACTTTTTACTTTTCACTTGTCTCGTGTTCAAGTTTTTCTTTCTTTCGATTGAATCATTAAATCTGAACTGGTGGCACGTTTTGACTCATTTAGTTTACAAACAAAAAAAATTAAACAGCCGATAAGCTTGTCTTATTCTACTGGGAAATTTCACAACATAATGTAAATAAATTTTTAATGCGTCACAAAGAAATTGTTATCAATTATGTAGAATTTTTTTAAGCTGAACTAAATCATTTTTTAACTGAATTTTAATACTTATCACAAAAGTCTGAAAATAAATTTAATTGAATGAATCAAGGTCTAGAATCGAAACTAGAGGAATTCCCGGAAGTCCCGCAAATCCAAAATTTAAATGTTTCCTCAGGTAGGTCGGAAATATTAAGAAATCTTTGGGACGTCGCAAGATGAATTTGTAATTACTAAATGCCTGAACTCAGATAAGATAAAATTGTATTTTTTTTTGTATCTCATCTGAGTATAGGCCTTAAATTTTAAAAATTGCATGTGATTTCCTACTGAAAATAAATCTTTTAAGGTTCGGGATTTTATTTTAAAATTCCATGTGATTTTCTACTGAAAAAAAAATCTTCGATTTTCGGGAAAATTCCCGCGTCCATCTCTAATCGAAACCCTAAGAACCGATTTGGTTCTTCAAAAGTTATTCAGGCCTTTTCCCGTTTCCGATTTTGCTCGATCGATCAGAAACAAAAGATTTTGCTATCTGGATCGTCCAATGAAGTTAAATGGAAATTTGAAATTAATTGCCGTATAACACCGTCGGTTTTTGAAAACGGAAACATTTACTAATTCCGATTTCGCATGATTAGATCAAAATCGAAATCGGAAACTGGCCTGAATATGTAATTATAATATAAACAGGTCTGTTCTGAATTCCAAACATTTTTCAAAAGAAAAAAGAGATTAAAAACCTTTTATTCGATGAAGTGTTCCCAATTTCGACCAATATCGCTTCGATTTTACTTTTCGAACTCGATTTCGAAACCGATTTTAATATTAGCTGATGTTATGACCTGGACATGAGTTCTGTTTATATTATATCCGGAGTTGCCACCAATATATTTTTATACCAACTAACAAATCTCTTATTTGCATTTTAAATTCGTTTAATTAAATTGAAAACCCTCAATTATATAAAATAATATTCAAAAAATATTTAAAAATCTATACATGTGAAAGTAAGTATATTCCATGTGTTCTACAAAATTTGTAGTACAAATAGCTTTCGACCCCAAAAACGACACTATTCCCATACGATTTGGATCGTTTTGGGTGTATGTTTGTTTGTTCCTTATAGGCGACTAAACCACTAAACTGATCTTCATGAAATTTTTAAAGTATGTTCATGTCGATCAGGAGGAGAGGAGAGTCATAGGCTATGTTCCAAGTCTGTAAAACGGTTCAAAAGCGGTTTAATCCATGTAGAAACCGGTTCAAAAGTGGTTTAGAGCCATATCTGTGAAGCCACTTAAGCGATCTTTAACGATCTTTAAGATCAGCAAAGAGTCGAAGGTTATGTCCCAGGTCTGTAAACCGGTTCGAAAGCGCTTTAAGCGGTTTAAAAGTGGTTCAAAGCCATATCTCAGAAATTATGGAAGCTATAAACTTAAAATGTAATATGTAATATGGAGACAGATATTTAACCGACTTAAGACCGAATCCGAACTCTCTAAGCCGGTTCAAAAGTGGTTCAGAGCCACATTTCAGAAATTATTGAATCTATGAACTTGAAATTTGATGTGTGTGTTAGTTATTTGGAGTCATATATTTTACAGGTTCAAGACCGGTTCCGAAGGCTTAAGACCGAATCCGAACCCTCTGAACCGGTTTAAAAGTGGTTCAAAGCCTCATCTCAGAGTTTTTTGAAGTTATGAACTTGAAATTTGGTTATTTAAATAAAGAGGCAGACATTTAAATGGTTCAAAACTGGTTCCAAAACCTGCTGAACCGGTTCACTTATCAGAGTTTTTTGTAAGTTTATGAACTTGAAATTTGGTTATTTATATGGAGACCGATATTTCACCGGTTCAAGACTGGTTCCGAACCCAATGAAACGGTTCAAAGCCTCATCTCAGAGTTTTTTGAAGTTATGAACTTGAAATTTGGTTATTTATAAAAAGACAGACATTTATGTGGTTCAAGACTGGTTCAGATCCCGCTGAACCAGTTCAAAAGTGGCTTAGTGACATATCTCGGAAGTTATCGAAGCTATGAACTTGAAATTTGGTGTAAAGGTAAGTTATATGAAGACTAATATTTCACTGGTTCAATACTGGTTCCGAATCCGCTACACTGGTTCAAAAGCAGCTAAGTGCCATATCTCAGAAGTTATTGAAGCCATAAACTTAAAATTTGGTGTGAAGGTTAGTTATATGAAGACGCTACTTAGAGCAATATCTGAGGAATTATTTAAGCAACGATACTTTAAGAAATCTCAGTTTTGTAAATCAATCTTTGAAGCTTCACTTTATTTCCATATGGTAAAGTGCTGTGAATATCAATCACTGGCCGTGTTACCTCAATCGAATGACCCAACCATTTCGAATCTCAAGGGCTTGACCCCACTCTGCCCAGTTCAGCTCAGCTCATAATATGTATGTGCGCTTGATTCAAGTCGCCTGATAGCCACAATTTTCACACTCTGAAGGCCATACACAAAACGCCAGCTGTGTGGGTTTTCAAAAGAAAACGCCAAGTTAATCGTGAATCGATCTGCATACTTGCATTGCTGTCATTTAAAACGCAGCGAAATCTGAGTGCGATTGCCAACCCGTCAAGTTCTCACGGCGAGTTACACAAAACGCCGCACATCACGTTTCCAGCTACTTTAATGGGGGGCCTCTCGCTCCCCTCCCCACCCAGGTACTTCTCATGAGGAGTATATCTTTATAGCTATTGCTCCATTCACGACAACGTTCGCTCTCAGGCGAAGCCCAAAAACGTGAGAGAAATGCAAAAAAGTGAAGAAAAAAAAACAATAAAAATAAACACATAGACCCAATTAAATCGGGCCTCTCTCAACGCGCTAATTAAGCAAATTAACTTTAAAAAAAAAAATGTATATATAAAACTGTTGCGGTCAGCGACGCGTCTATGTTACCCACTTTTGTCAACACAACTAAAAATTTGACCCATAAAATTTCCCACAAAATTATAGTAATTTTGCTAACTCAATTTGAGAAACGAACGAAAAAACAACAACAACAACGATAAATTAGAGGAAAAGCGGTCAACACAGCCCAGGGAACTGTGGGAGTCGATTGCCACAAAAGTAGCCGAAAATTGCCCAGCTGCAATGGCGGGCTTACAGCAAAGATTGAAGAATTGAAGAAGAAACCAGCGCAATTTTCACTATCCAGTTACAAAAAAGGGGCTTTGGCGGTTGAATTTTGTTGGAAGAGGATGCCGGCGCAATCGAACAACCGCATAATTATAGCCCCCAACGGATCACAGCTGACAGCGTTGGCGGTGGGCGGGTGTGTAAGCACAGCATCTAATACAATAACAAGAAAAGCTACAAAGCAAGATACAGTGGGTCACGACTACAAGTGCAAAGCGACTGTCTAAAATATATGTAAAAAATATGATCAACCAGGTTTTGTTAATTTTTGATCAACTTCTTGGGAACACTTTCTTGAAGCTTGATAAATTTTGTAGGTTTGTCTTCAGCTTCATTCAAGGGAAGTCCATTTGTGAATTCGAACTTTATCATACCATTGGAGTTTGTTTTGTTAATCGCGAATTTTTTAAGAAATATTTTTAATAAAAAATCAGTTTGGATTGTAAGAATTTTTGAAGAACTTTAAATTTTGATGAATTGTAAATAGCCAACTTTGTAAGTGTCTTTTAAGAATTGGAAATTCGTCAAAAGAGCAACTGAAATAACATAATTATATTGATGGAAATAAATGTCCCGTGCGACATGTCCCGTGCAAAAGTGCTAAATAATATTGAATTTAAAAAAAAGTATACGGTTTTCTTTTTGGGTAATATGAAAACCATGATTAAGTGACATCAATGTAAAACATTCTAAAATTTAACGCATTAAAATGTTGTAACAGGTTTCGCTGAAATCGGCTTTTGAATTGTTGGTCGCGAAAACCACTTTTGTTTTTGTCCCGTGCGAATGCCTTGATTTTTTTGCAATTATCTTGAGAAGTAAAAATTTCACAAAATCAACCTTAGCACCAATTTTAGGGCTAATTAAGAGCTATAAGTTGTTAAGCCTTTTGACAAAATAAAAATTCGATTTATTTTGGCCTTTTTTTGTACTTTAGAAGTGTTCAACGGTCCCGTTCGACATAATGGAAATGTCCATATCATTATCAGGACTGTAAATTAGAGTTGTGCCGAATTTTATGAGTTAGTTCAAAAGAACTAGTCATTAAATAAACTAATGAACTAGGTCTCAGTGTTTAAACGATTCGCTTTTGGGCTTTTTTTTTTTAATTTTTCGCCACTGCCTCTGCTGAGTGTGCTGCAAAAAAACACCCCTAATATGACGATCTTTAATTATATAGTACTTGAAATAAATAGGTAAAAAAATAGGCAAAATTATAGAATGAATTTTATTCCGATCAATACGAACTGTGGATAAAAATAAACTATAACAACAAAAATTATATATACAAATAATTAACTTAAGTTAAAAAAATGAACTTTGGGTCATAAGTAAATAGTTATTCAAAAAATGAACTAATGGAATGAATGTAAATGAATGAATCATATCAAGATTGATTTTCGAATCAAACACAAACTGATTGAAAGAACAAAGATTTCATTCATTTCAGCTTTAAATCATCAAGTTTTTAATCTCCTTTAAGGATTGTGATCCATTGAAAATTTCAATCACTTAATTGAAATCAAACTATTGAAATCATTAAATGGTTTGATTTAAATAATTTCTAATTAAATTCATAACAGATTTAAATCATTTAAGATTACAATCTTTTGCTTGAAATCAAGTTATTGAAATCTTTTGAAAAATGATTAAAAATATTTCAGATCTAAAATCAAGTTATTGAAAACTTTTTAAAAATTATTGCAACTAACTATTTGATTTAAATTAACAATGATTACAATAGTTTGATTTAAGTCTAATGATTGAAATCTTAATGATTAAAATCTAATAATTGAAATCTTTAATGATTTAAATCTAATGATTGAAATCAATAGAATTAAATGAAAATATAAACAAACTGATTGCACCAAAATGAGGGCATTCAGAATTAAATCTTCACGATTTAAGGCACAATTGATTGCAATCAAGATGAAAGTAAATCCACAAAATTTCAAATCAAAAATGATTGAAATCTTTTACAGCTTTGATCATTATTGAAAGAACGTACTTAAAGTTTAAGAGATTTCGTATGAATAAACTTCTTTATTGGATATGAAAAATATTGAAAAAATTTGTACAATAATTTTATTATTTAAGAAGAGTTTATAGATTAATAAAAAGGAGTGACATGCGCAGCACTTAACGACAGCGCGGCTGAAATAGTCGGAAAATATTTTACAATTAAAAAATGTTCTTAATTCCAAAAAACGATCAGAAAATTCGGTTAAAATATTTTGACAGTCCAATAAAGTTTTAAATGCAAATTGGAACTTTTTCGGCGAATAACACAATCGGATTTCTGGCACGGGAACACTTACTAATTTCGATTCAGCATGATTTGGACAACATCGAATTTGGGAACAGGCCTGATTATTTTACTTTACACTAAAAAAAAATTTAGTTTTTTTTACATTTTTTGCAAAGTTTTTTTGCTCAGAACTAGAAAAACCAAGACTCTTGCCTAATCGAAAACATTGAAAGTTTTGCATTTATTTAATCAAAGATGAAATAAAATTCCTTCAGTCTATGTTTCCCATTACATATTTAGCGTGGGGCAAAACTCTTAGTATGAATAAATGAAAATAAATGGATTATGAATAATAATTTTGTGGTGCCCTGGTATTTAACATTGTATTTTTCATTTATTGCTTTAACTTAATGAGATACTCGAAAGACTTTTATGATCAAAAAATGTTATTTGTTTCCTCAATAAAAAAATTGTTTACTATTAAATCTATTTATTCATATTTTTTTGTCATTACAAATGCAATGGCGTACACTCTAGTTGGCTATAATAAATAATTTATGTTCATACTGAAACCACAGTGCCTTCTCACAGAGGAAAACCACTTCAGGGTTGTGTGGAGGGGGGAGAGGGAGGAGGCCGGAATATTGTGGGAGCAAAAGCGACACAAAACAGCCGCAACATTTCGAGTGTTGTACTACAAAAGTTGGAGGCATGGAAAAAAACATGATTGCAACATGGATTTTTCATCTTCTTTGCTTTGATTTTGCTTTTCTGGCCTTTTGTTTCTTTTTTTTTTTGACATTTTTTGTGGCCGCACCAGAAAAGTGACAGCTAACAATTATTTTGAGAAGTCGGGCGAACATGTGCGAGAGGCTTAACTATCTCACTCTTGGCGGGTTGGCTGCAATTAGCGGCGCGTGTTACACTTAAAGAGAAAGGTGAAGAGACTGAGGAAGAGGTCGCAGTGAAGTGGTCTGCAGAACTTTGCCAGTGCCCTGGCCGTATGAATTCATTTATAAAATATGTGCAATATGCCGTTGTATGTATATACATACGTACACATATACTGTGTGTTATTTTAAGACACGGATTTGATTAGTGTCAGAGAGCAGCAAAAAAAAAAAAAAAAGGACTAGGAACCAAATTGCCGACAGCTGAATAATAAATTTAGCACGGGTTTTTGGTTTGGTTTCGGTTTTGTTTGTGCCTTTCTCACCTCACACATACTTATATACAAATACCACACAACAGCTGACATTGACACTTTTCGTGTGTTGCTGGTGCTGGCGCAGCAAAAAAAAAAAATCGTTTAAGGTTATTTATAAAAGTAAAAATATCGAACACCACCAGGCACCGGGCACAAAATTTTGGATTTTTGCTAAATGTATGTGTGCTGCTGCACGTGCTTCAGCGAAATGGATTATAACAGGAATGGAGGCTACAGTCTATGTGGACCTTAATGTAACAGACAAGTCTTTTCTTCCTTATGTCCAAACCTCATGCCCGTAAGCATTTCACACCTTTTTTGCTTTAACACACAACATAGTATTATGCATGAATCTCAAAGTAGTTTTGACGCGACAAAGTTTTTAACAAATATAAAAAAATTAAAAAAAAAAAAAAAATTTAATAAAAATTAAAAAAAAATTAAAAAAATTTAAATATTTTGTAATGTATTTGGCGACCTTTCTAACATAATCAATTTAGCACTGGCATCTAAATATGAGCAGGTTTGTCTTACAGTCACTGTGTTATAGACATAAATAGATAGAAAATAAAAAAATAAAAATTAAAAAAAAAAAAAAAAATGTAAAAAAAAATAAAAAAATATTATGTTTGTGTAGACTAGGGATGCCGGAAATGGTATCGATATTTTTCGAAAAAAAAAACAATATATCTATATCGGATATTTTTCTAGCGCGATATATCGTCATCGATATATTTTTTTTTGTAATATTTTCGGCGATATTTGTAAGTTATGGATAGAAGAGAAAGACAAATTGCTATTTGTTAAATTGTTATTCAAACAGGAAGCTTGGTGCCATCTGAGAGCTTGGCTTCGACTATAAAAAGTTAAATTTCCGACAACAGAAGCCGAATAACCGATGAGCACATAACTCAACGCTTCTTTTTTAAATCTCTAACGATTATTGGTAAAAAAAAGTTCTTTCGTTTCGTGGATTTAACTGCATATGTTTCTTTATATGTTTTATTTGTTGTTGATAAGTTTTCAACATTTTATGTTATGTTGTTCTGGAATACATATATCTTTGTCAAACTTATTTTTATTTTTATTTTTTTTTTTTTTTTTTTAGATTGGAAATTAAATTTTAATTAGTTTGATTATTAAATAATGTAACCCTAATACAAAATTTTTTACATTTTACTGTTACTTTATAAAAATACATTTTATCTATATTTTTTTTGGATTAGGATCTGTAGATTTTGATCGCACACAGAATTTAGTTGTTAATACGCTTCAAATGACACTTTAATTACCCTAAAAGACCTGATTATTCTTAAGAAAACGTTTTTTTTTTGTCAAAATATCGAAAATGTCGATTAATATCAATATCGAAATGATACTTTTTCAATTTCGAAAAAAAAAATCAATATAAGGACTGTACACACATTCTTTTGCTTATAACTTTAAGATTTCTACTCGATTTAATAAATTTTTTTTGTATATAAGACAAATAAATTTACTTAAAATTGTGCCAAACTTTATTGAGAACAAATCATACCCTTAATTTAGATAGAATTATTCCTTTATGCTTTTCGTGTAAGCGTTATGCGTTACTTTGAAATGGAATTTTGCTGTACCAAAAAATCTTTCGTATCGAAATTAAATATGTTCACATAAAAAATTACTCATACGACACACGATCAACATTTTTATAACCAAAACCTTAGGATATTTCAATCGAAACTCGGCTTGACCCTTGGGGGCTTTAACCGTCAGACTTTTATTTTTCAATCGTTGTCATCTTTTGAAACTCATAAGGACAACCACTTTTATGAAAAATATGGAAGACGAGACAATTGATATTTTGATCAACTAAGCAGTGTGCATTTTATTAAAGAATGCATAAAATACTAAGGTGCCGCACATGAATCATCTCATCTATGTATTACTTTGTTTTTTACATTATATCAGGCTGCAAGGCACAAATATTGTAGGAGGTGCGATTCACGGTTCTGTTTTTAAAGAAGGTTCGGTTCCGGGACCCATTTTAAAAAGCACCGATGACATGGTTTGGGTTCGAACCGTGATTTCAAAAATAATTCTAACATTTTCGAAGTTTTTTATATAAAATGGACGTTGTATTGTATTCAGTTTTGGAAGGTCATTAAATTATTAGGTTCAGTTTATGAAAGAAGGGATCTAAGGGATTTCGGTTCTGTACCAATTGTCAGCCTTGCTTTATCTAACGATTTGTGTTATCTTTCTTATCCCAGTGTATGGGCAGCTACTGTTCGGCACCTCTTAGCTTCTTCTTCTCTTTTAATCACTTGAAAGCTAATTAAGTTCTGTGTATCTTTTGTGAAGCTATCCAAAAAAAAAGAGAACCAACAATTTAATTCCGCACTCGTAACCTTCAACTCGCATTGAAGCCAATTTTGATGTTTTTGTCTTGTGTCTCTGACAATTAAATCAAAAATTTATGAAGTGATTCTAATGGCGCATCGTTGAGTGTGCGTTTTGAATGAGCTTAATTGTTGCCGATTTTGTACATGTGTGTATGCAATGGTGTGTGTTTGGTTGTGTGTGTATTCTACCAACAAGCACCGTTAAAGGTCAAACGAGCAAAACAAAGAGAGAGAGAGAGACAGATGGAAAGAGAACGAAACAGGCCTAATATACGTTTGCTTGCTCTCCCCTCACAGTCATAGAAAAGCTGTAGAATTATTAGTATCAAAAGAAATAAAAACGAGTTTCACAAACAAGCTGTCGCTTAGCAGGAAACCTTGCTGCCGGGCTGATGACGACGGTGACGTGAGCCCGAGCACCGCAAGATGCACATGCAATGACATGGCACACATACATACATCCCCCCATACAGACACTGGCCTGGCGACATATGGGTATAACGGGTTCAAAAACTGGCGCATCGATTGAAGGCGGATGATAAGTTGAGAGTTGGGGGGAAAAATATACAAAAAAAAAAAAAAAGAAGCCTAATAATGAATTGAAATACATATAAGTGGTTGTCATTCTGGGAAAGATGAAAGCTTACAACTAGCTGAGGGAAAAAACACGGGCTAATCAAGCGATCTTTAAATTATTACACACGTAACAAAATAGCTGTTTATTGGAAACTATTGGAAGTAGGTGATTAAGGTACAAGAACCGTCGATTTGGGGTAAGTCCTCTTCCTTCTGTTTAGGAGTAAGATAACGTGGGAAAGTTGATGGGACCTTAGCTTAGTCAGCTAACAAAGAAACAAAACTTGTGCTCATACTCTTTTGTATAGATTAAAGTTAACCTCCGAAACCATTTTTTTATTAAGGTATTGATTTGAACCTTGATTAATAGCTTTAAAGTGCGAATCTTTAGAAATATGAAGCGTATGGAGTGAAAGCAAGTCGACGACATTTCGTATATCAATCTATTTTTATATTTTCCAATCTTTTGGATGGATTTCTTTGGCCAATTCCTGTAATTTCCATTGCAAAAATGCATGTTCTTCAACATACGAGATTGGATCTCGGCATTAATATAGAAGGTTCAGTTCGGGGACACAGTTTGGTTCCGTTCGCAGAACGATTTTAAAAACCCTGAATCCCATATTTCGATGAATTCTTGATTTATAGCTGTTCTTCAAAATACTACAGTGGATCATAAAATCCAAACATTTTTCTTTAGTTAATTTTAATTAAACAATTAAAAAATTGTCAAAAAAAAACATTTTAAGAAACCGAAGGAAAATTTTGAGATTAGGGGGGTCTGGTTTAAGGACTCAGAAAAGAGGAATCGAACTGGAACTTAAGAGTTCGATTTTTAACCGGTTTTAGACCTTGTTTTTATTCAATAAAGAATGATAATTATTATTATAATCTGGATAATTCCTTTTTGCATTTTTTCGACCAATTGGTTCTATGACAACTATACTATATAGTCGTCCAATTTTGATCAAACTTGTGTGAAAGCATTTACAATTATTAATTATCAAGTTTGGAGACGCTAGCATTAAAAACAAAAAGTTTTTCTAACTAGAACAAGGTTTTTTACTGATCGTGATATGATATAGTCATTCTATCTGGCCGGTTCTGACAAACACGCAAAATTTGAGCAAGATAGGGAGGGAGGAGATATCATCGAAAAATAAGGGCATTGTTATATCCCATACCAATATTTTGGTCTTCCATTCGATCGGACTCAAAATCGTTTCTAAAGCTCTATAGGAAAATTTCATAAAAATTGTATTCTCTTTTGTTGGAAAATTAAGCCATCCGCGTGGAAATGTTGAGTCGATTTTCAGTTATTGACTAATTTGCTTTAAACTCATACTCCAAGCTGCACATACAAAAATATGAAATACGTCGCTTTTAAACTTTGTAAAATAAACAGGGATAGTCAGAAAATGGGCGGAAAACTGTTTTATGAAATTGATTTGGTTTTCATCTAATCAGCTCCAAATTTTCAAATAGTTGGATCCTTATTGGGTTACTTTTTACTAGTGCGATCGCAGCCGTGGGTATAAGCTAGTATATTATATTTTAATATATTTTAAAATAATGAGGATATTCACTAGTTCGGTCTTAAGTCTCAAATTAGGAATAAAATAGCTAGTGAACGACCCTGTGTGATTTGACGTCCCAACTGTTGTGAAAATCCGCTGTTTTTTATTACAAATTGCAAACAAAATTAATAATAAAAAAAGAAACTGATAAAGCTTACATTTTAATGAAGTTGTAAACCACTTAAGATATTAAGACACAGAGACAGGGCATCTTAAAAGTCTAAAATTTAGTTCATGTGTTTTGAGGTTTGTGAATTAAGACTTAAGACTTTAACAGGGGTAATTTTTTTTTTTTTTTTTTTTTTTTTAATTAGTTTGATTTTTAAATAATGCAACCCTAATACAAAATTTGTTACATTTTACTGTTACTTTTAAGACAGGGGTAAATGAATACCCTTCTTATCAAGTTTTATGATCCAATTTAAATGATTTTTTATTATGCAGTGTGCCTCAAAAAAAAAAAAAAAAAAAAAAAAATCGAGCTATTAGTTGTTATTCTTGAAATCAATTCTGAATATAACAATGAAATTCTATTGTATCATAAGCTGAAGTCCCTATTCACCGTTATCTTTTGCAGTGTTCAAAATGGTTTAGTAAATTTGATTTGGTCTCTGATTTAGACCTTTGCTGGTTAACTGATTGAAAGCTAGCACTTCAACTTAAATCTATATTGAAACTGTTACTCGTTCCCTTTTTTTTGGCATATAAAAATTAAATCGATATTCGCTTTACAAACCCCCCAACCAAGAGTGACGCATGACCAGCAGCTGAGCCGAGTTGGGCAATAAACGGTGGGTAGAGAGGGAGGAAGGGAAAAGTGTGAGAATTAACATGCTGGTTGCAAAAAAAAAAAATCATATTGAAAAACAACTTAAAGTTCAAGTACTGGAAGTCCCCACATATCGAACACGTAGGCGGTGGTAAGCCACCTGACAAAGTGTGTATGTATGTGTGTGTATATGGGATGCCCCCAGACAGGAAGCCTGTCAGGAAGTGGAAGTGCCTGACGCTGCGGCAAAGGAAGTGGTTAAAAAACAATACACTGAAGTGGTAGAAGAAAAAAAGCATTGCAGCACAGCCTGCCTGCTGCTGAATGTACCGTAACAGTTGTTGGTTATTGTTGTTGTTGTTGTTGTTGCTGTGCCAATTCTAAGCGTTGCATTGGCAACAGTCGCGCTTCGCCGGTTTTGCAACTCAAACTCAATGGCTGCTACTGCTGCTGCTGCTGCTGCATTGCGCGTAATCAGTGAAGCAACAAACCGTGGCCAGAGTTGCAGAAGAGTTAGCAAAACTATAAAACCTGAGTGAATGACACAGTTTCACACACTAAAACACACACACACACAGAGCCATTGAAGCCAACAATTACTCCTGGCTTACATTTTGCTTTTACAGGATACAAATTTTGTTAATGCACTTTTCTTTTATTTTTGTATAATTTGCACTGCATTTGTTTTGTTTTTTCTTTTTCTTTTTAACTGCGCCGTTACTACGCGTCGACGGCGGCGCCTAAAAACAATGTCAAACCACGACGACGACCCTACGACCGTGCCAGCAACCAAACATGCGAAAGGAAATTTCTATACTGAAGTCGTTTGTCTTTGACGGCTGGCTGACTGACTGGCCGACTGGCTGGCAACACACATACACACACACAGACACACACAGAAGCTGGCAACGAAAGCAGAGCACACAGCAAAGATGACGATGATGGGGGCCAAACACACATACACTTGTAATCATCTGTTTTCTCTCCCTCTCTTGGAGAGAGAGAGCTGGAGAGCGCATGTGTTTGTGTATTTTGCATATTAATGCGGCAGTCAAGCAAGACACGTACATACCCACACACACACAAGTAGGTATATGTGTGTGCGCTCAACCACTTGTTTGACAGCCCAAGTCGGGGCCGCATTGGACCAGTCAAGGGGGGCGTTAAAGTGGGGCTTTTAAATTAACAAGTAATAAAGATGCTGTGAAAAAAACTCTAAAAAAAACATCTCTTACGTTTGTCAAGAAGAGCAAGGCGAACGCAAAACGGCTCTGACCTACTTCATTGTACGCTAACCAGCGACTGATTGGCTTCACTGATTTGCTTACTCTCTTGGTGAAGGGCTCGGCTTGAGTTTGGCTTGTGTCTGTGTGAATTGCCGAATGTGTTTTCGTGCGTCAGGCGGTTTGGGGGACTAGAGTTGCGCGCGTGAGCGATTATTCCTTCACCTAACGCACGATTCATGAAATAAAAATCTCTTGACAACGATTCACGCACACCATTTTTTGAGCGTATGGCGTCACGCACGATTCATGCACGATTTAAGAAGGGGTCACGAATGTTCACGCACGATCACGTGGAGTTTAATGGCCACACTGCGCCTTTTGTATGGAGCAGCTAAGAGCAGCGTATTCACGAAATTAAAAGCTACTCAGATTGAATACTGCTTGACCTATATTCACGATGAATAACTTTAACACGCACGAATCACGAACGGATTACGGATGCTCAGGCAAGAAAGTCTGTGATTTTACACGATCACGTCGTGAAATGTCGTGGAACACCGTGGCACTTTTAAATTGACGTCACATGCGCACCTTTACTAGAACAACACAGGAACTCTGAAGAGATTTTAATTTCGCTTCCCTAGAACAGATTTAGTTCATAGCTTTATTAATATCCGAGATAAAGCTATGAGCTTGAGGTACGCGCAAGACGTGAATTTAAACGTGTCACGGTGACATGTCGCACGATTAATATAGTGCGTGACGCAAAACGCTCACAAAATTGTGTGCGTGAATCGTGCGTCAAGATATGCACTACGTGAAGGAAAACCCGCTTACGCGTGCACCTCTAGTTCATAGCTTTATCTCAGATATTAATAAAGCTATGAACTAAATCTGTTCTAGGGAAGCGAAATGAAAATCTCTTCGGAGATCCTGCGTTGACGTATTTCAAATAATGTTTGCATATTTTTCTTATTGTGAATACTCTCAAAAACCTTAATTGTAAACAGAACCTATTTTTTTGAGTAAACGGTCGGGGGCTCGAATTCAAGTTCGATGGATTCGGTTTATAGACCGGTTCGGTTTATGGTCCTGTTGGGGTAATCCAAAAGACCAGAACCAAACCGGGTTTCAGGGGTTCGGTTCCGGACCGGTTCGTAGCTCTGATTAGAAACATGTGGAATTAAATCCTAATGTATTCCAAAAGTCACTAGATTAGATTCGATTTCGGTCTAATTACACATCGTTGTTGATGGACTACATAACGCTGTTCTAGATGAATATTTTAAAAGCATTTAACTAGGTCTAAGATACATTTCAAAACTAAGAAATAAGGCCAAAAGCCAAGATGTTCCCCACTTTGATAAAAATAAATAAATTACAACTTCTGTAGCAAGTCCAATGATCCCGCATTATTCCAAGTCCGCCCCTGAAATCAACTCGCTCTTCTGTTTCCCTGTGCAATGTAATGCTCTCTCTCACAACAGCTGAGCCCCCATCACACCACAATATGCAAGTGTTTGATGCTCAGCAGCTGACGGCTCAAATTATAGCGTTGCCAGACAGCAGTTAGGTACATACACATATGTATGTGTGTAGGTGGTGGTTAAGAGTGCAGTAAAATTGGTAGTAAAATCTACTACATTTTTGCAAAATGATTTGTAAAGTGAAGGTAATAATTAAGCTACCAAACCTGAAAGTCCCTTTTCATATGATGACTTTTCTTCCATAAATAATTTTCCATTTCCCTTTTGTCCCAGATAAGGCTGTGGTACTCACCTGAAAATATAAGAAAACAAATAAAACGTTTTAAAGAAATGGAAAGATAGTTATCCTTATTTTCAAAACAGGTTTAAAACCAGCCCGCATAATATGACACATCATTAGCACCCAAGAGACCTCCCCTGAGGTACAATTATCACGCTCTTTGAGTTCTTCTTTCTCCTCCTCCACCTCCTCCTCGATTCATTAATGAGGAAGAAACAAAAATCAAAAATCAAATATCAGAACAACACAGGAACTGCATTTGCCTGACTTTCAAGGGAATCCAAAAATACAAAATACGGCAAGATGCAGCGTCATTGAGGGCAAATAAAGTTGAAACAGGAACAACAAAACCAACAACAACTGCTATCTAAGACAAGCATCTGTTCGGCTCCAGAACTGAATAACAAGGTGAGAACGTTGGCAAGCAAACACCTGTGACCGCCCGCCAAGAAACTGAAGTGAACTACCGACCGTACAAATGCACTGCATTTGTCCATAGGACTCACACACACACACATGCATGATTCATACTCTCTCGCGGTAGTAATATTGCTGCAACTGGAACGCTTGGTTGCTTTCTAGCGGCGGCAATGCCGCTATTTCTTTAGTCATTTGCCAATATTTGAATTGCTTTGAGCCCATTATTTAAGGCAAAGCGCCTCGTTGCAGTTGAGTGCCGGTGAAATAGACATTCTCTTAAGAGAAATTCTCCCTACCAGCTACTACATCCCAGTAGAGCCCATTGTGGATAGCTTGCCCCACATAATGGTTGCTGCTTCCTTCATATCTAAGCCTGTAGATAGACCCTTATTTGAGCTGCATTTTTTTCATCGAGCCCTTATTGTATCTTGGTAAACAAAATAAAAGTCTTAGGGAAGTCGAATTCCACCGTCCCAAAATTTTTCTACTTTGAAGGTGAATTTTCCCAAAGCATTTTTTGGATTGAACAAACCGAGTTTTATTTAGATTGACCCAAAAATAATACAGAATTGAATTAAATTGTACTTATACAAATCGGGTCAAAATAAAATTAAAATTAGAAAGAAAATTCGATCCTGTCCCGATCCCGAAATTGCATTAATTACACTAGGCTGCAAGGTCCAGTTTATAGAAGTGGGGGTAATGTATTTAGATCAGGAGTGCCCAAACCCTATGCTCTAACGTAGACGATCACAAACACACAGCTCCCGGTTTCTCTCCATCTCTTTTTTGTGGTTGTTGTTCTTTGACAAATGTTTTTCTTCATATGTATTGGTGTCTGCTCTGTCGTGAGCAAGCTATGGGCATCCCTGATCTAGATGATATTCGCAGCATTCCTACAATGCTCTAAATTGCAAAGTTTTTAGCCGCTTTAAGGCCCAAATTTAAAAAAAAAAAAAAAAAAAAAGATTCGTGTGAAGCACACTATGTATAATAAACATCTGGAATCACCATCACCCCTTTTTTTGATTGAAAAAGATTAATTTCGCAGCCTTTTGTTAGTTATTAAACGATTACCGCTGAACACCCTCATAGACCGAATTGATAATTATAGTATGTCTGGTCGCCTTTTTGAAAAGATTCCAAGTTGCAGTTGAGGTTCCTTGCATTTCCTGCTGTTATCCTCAAACTTTCCAGTATACCTGCCCAGTCTGTATTCCTTAAATTGTGTGAGTCCTCCTATCACGTGTATGGCACTTTATTTTGAATAATCTTTAGTTGGTCGTATTTCTGCACCTTGATCGATCCTCTACTAGATGAGAATTCAATAGATACACACCGTTTCGGTGTGCTTATGTTCCCTGATATTTATGGACGACGCCTCGTTTGCATATTCGATTGTATATACTTTAAAATACTTCAAGTTATGTAAGTTAATTGGTGGTTCGGAATGGCAGACTTAAAAGAGTCAAAGGCCAAAAGTCTGGGCAGTAGGAGCCCCGCCCTAAAAGTTTGGAGAAGTTAGGGAGGAGGCTTATAGGGCTATAATAGTCTACATTATGTGGGTTCTTGTTCTTTTTCGGCACCATTACTACAATGGAACGTTCCCAAGGTACCGAAAAAGTGCCTCATCCGGGAGGGTTTTGGACACCTTTTCATTAACAGCACACAATCCATAGGCAATACAGGGTTTTATCGAGCAATCATGTGTGTGTCAGTAGTTTCAAATCTCTGTGAAGCACATATCATATCTAGTGCTAATTTCCGAGCGGTTTGTATCCCTGTTTGTAATACAACATTTTTTCAATAATGTTGATATTGAAAAATAAAAATAGACAGAGTAAAATACGAATAGTCGGAACAGAACTACTCTGTCTTTTTATCTAGCTTTGCCATAACGCACCTTAGGTTTATGAAAGTTGCTTGTCGTCTTCCGTGAAGTCTGTCCTTTAAGACCTCCGTCCTTTCAAAGGTAAGATAAGCACAACAAACGCCTGACACTATTGACCTTTAATTACCTTAAGATCCGTCATATTAGAACCTATGGTCCGGAAAAATTAAAATCCTTCTTAAACGACCGAAATCAAGCACATTCGATGACAAAAGTAGAGCCTTTCCTTGAACTATGCACGGTAAAATTGGAAATTCTAGTTCATTAGTTCATTTTTTGATGAACTATTCACTTATAAACTATAGTTCGTTTTTGAACTATAGCTCTTTTTATGAACTGTAGCTCATTTTATGAACTATAGCTCTTTTTATGAAATGAAATGATCTATGGTTTAAAAAATTATTTTGTTATAAAAAAGCTATAGTTCATAAAAAAAGAACTATAGTTCATAAAAAGAGCAATTGTTAAAAAAATGAGCTATTTATAAAATGAACTAGAGGTGCGCACGTGACGTGAATTTAAACGTGCTACGGAGTGTCACGACGATTCACGACGTGATCATGAGAAAAAACAGTGCATCTGTGATCCGTGCTTGATTCGTGCGTGTAAAAATTAAACATCGTGAATATAAGTCGTGCAGTATTCACGAAATTTAATAATAGTATTTCCAAACCTGATTGACTTTTGATTTCGTGAATCAGCTGCGCACAACTGCTACACACAAAAGACGCAGTATGACCATAAGCCCCATGATGGAGTAAAGGGGATTATACGCATTGGAATTGATTGTATGTTTGATCGCCATGTAAAAATAATGGTGGTTTTTTGTACATGTTTGCAAGAAATGTTGGCATGTTCGTTTTAGCGTGGATCAGTTGGGTTCTTGTGACACCTGTGACGCGAAACGCTCAACAAATTGTGTGCGTGAATCGTGCGTTACGTGAAGAAAAACTCGCTCACGCGCGCTCATCTCTACTTTGAATGTATTTGGTTATACCACAAACTTGTACTGAACCGCAGGACTTGGGAGTAAACATTAGCATAGCAAATTCTAGAAACCTTAGAAATAGCAACTTAGAACTGAGTACCGAAAATATTTATTTTCAGTTGCGAGTTTTGTATGTACAATGTATTGGAAAGAAAAATAAAAACAAAATGCATTCAATTCTGGCGCGGCAGCAAAAACAAAATACACACAGTGTGCGCGACTCGAGTCTCGCTTATAAGGGTTGTTTTCTTCAGTTGTTGTTGGACTGCTCCCAAACTCAAATTCCTGATTTACAGCATCCCAAGAGCCTAAGCCTAATCTAAGTAATCACTCCTGACCCACCATCCCCATTCCTTTCGCTTTGCCATAAACGAGGCTATACCTTCCGCAAGTAAAGAAAGAAAATCAGCATAAATATTTAATGCAACAATGTTTTGGCTTCAATTTAATTGCAATGCAAAAGAGGAATAGAGATTGTTTTCCTAGTGCACATAGAGAGAAAATAAATAAATAAATTTTTTGTTGTTGTTGTTATTGTAGTTGATGTTGTTGTTGTTGTTGTGGGCTTGTTTATTTGTTTCTACTCAGCTTGCGGCGAAGGCAGAGACGAAGACGGGGAGTTCCGTTTAGTCGGTCACGCCACCACATAAACAAGACGAAACAACAACAATAATAATAGCAACATCAAGATGTGTTGTTGCTGCTTTTACTACTGCTGCTGCTGTGGGTCATGCGCACTATAAATGACGTCAGACGTAGCCATCAAATTAGGAAGTGCGCAAAAACAAAAAAAAAAGGCTAAACAATGAATTTTAATAAGCGCCACACACACACATTCGTACATATGTACGTACCCCCCCATATGCGTGTGATTTATGTGTCGCCAAAAGGGGTGGGCGTCGTGCCCATAAAAAAAAGATGCACGCTGTGAACACAGCTTGGACTAACGCAACAAGGGTTTCTTCCCTTGTCTGCAAAATGGAAACCCTACAAAAGCCAGAAAATGCGCAGCAAAAATAGCAAAATTTAATGATTTACCAGAATAGTTTTGGGGGGGGGGATGGTGGCGACCAATGGGCTGGGATTTCCCTGAAAAATTCAATAACAATAACAATGCCAACTCAGAAAAAAATCAGCTGTTGGCGTACGATAAGAGAGAGTGAGAGCGAGACAGGGTGAATGGCCAGTTTAGGTTATTTTGAGAGATAAGTAAAGAAAGTCCAAAAGTGTAATTTTTAAACTTTTATTGATTAGCGTCAACAGCCGACTCGTTATAGCCATATCCGTATGTGCGTCAGTCTGATTGTCTGTTTCAATTTTGCTCGCAGTTCTCAAGAGCCAGCTCTTGCTCAAAGCTCATGATTTTTAGCTCTTAACTCTGAGCTGGAAACAGCAGATCGGCAACCGGAAGCACCAAACGGCTCTCCGCTCCGAGTTGTGAATCACATGTCGAGAGTCAGGGCGCTAGCTGCTGGCCAGCTCTTGGCTCTGGGCTACAGCTCAAGAGCTGAGAGCCAGCTCTCCTGAGGGGTAGGTAAGTTAGGTAAGTTGGAACACTTGCAATGTGTATTTATATTTTGTCCAGAAGTTTACAACGATAAGAAGCTTTTATAAGAACGTCGTTAAGCCCTGTCCGTCCGTTGAAAGTTAATACACCCTAATATACCCAAAATGACGCTCATGCATTGTAAATATCTGGCAGACTCCTGAACTTAGTTACTACAAGCGAAAATTGTCTATCTGATGCCCATTTCTTTGCATTTTTACTCATTCAGCCATGCTCCCATTTTCACTTTCGCAAAAAATTTGCGGTTTTAGGATTAAATTTGGTCTCTAAATCGCAAAACTTTTGCGAAAGTGAAAATGGAAGCACGTCTAATTTTCTTAAGTATTCAGCGGTTTTATTACCAAGTAGAACCTTCAGCTTCTTTTGCATTGGATCTGGCAGATTTCTCACTTGATTACGATGCATTTATCGTACTTGCCTGTGTTCGTTACTTTCGTTTTCTATGCGAACCCTGTGTAGCTATCAGGTCAGAGCCGAGAGGCTGTGCCTTAAGAGCCCAGAGCCAGCTCTCAAAATGTAGCTCCTCTGCTGCTCTTAGCTCAAAGCAAGGAGCTGAAATACAAGAGCTGCGAGCCATTCGGTGCTCTCGGCTCTCCATTTGCGGCTCTCGGCTCTGAGCGAGTGGCAAAAAGAGCCTGTTTTGAACGCGTCAATCGCTCGTGTCTATATGAGTATGAGCCACCGGTTTTTTCAATTAGTTCCCGATTTTGCTTACAAGTATAACTAGATTCAAAAAAATTTGTATTGTTTTTTTTGAAGATCGAACTTTCATTGGAATCGTGTCAAAATTTATTTACATTGGGATCATTATTTTGTTAGGAAAGTGATTTTCGGTGAAGATCTTTGCCATATTATTATAATATGGAATAAAAAGATTCGAGGTTTTTGATGAGAAATAATGCTTCGGGGAAGCTCCTTCTGGAAAATCCACAATTATTGTTTGTTATGCTGACTTTGAAGCCGATACCCAAGAAAATATTTTTTAAATAAAGTCCACAATATGATTTGACCGATTCAAAAATCAAAATCCATGAGACAGCTGAAGCTATATGAATCGATTTTTTACAGATTAAAGCCCCGCCTTGATTTTTGTTTCAACTAAGCCAAACAGCTGATATCATGGAGGAAGTGGGCGTCCATTTTTTCGAGGCGGGTGTCTTCAGACCAATATAACTTTTGTTCTATTGAATATTTTAAGCTAAAAATTTAACGGTATACTCTTGAAATATGTATAAATAAACGGAAAAAAGTTTAAAGTTCTATCTCTTCATATGTCTTTATAAGAAAAAATCCCTTAAAATGCTCAAAAATCAGAGTGTTAATCCTGAGGAAGTATTTCAATTCGTGGTCCTTATCCGGAAAGGTTTGATTTTTAAGAATTTTTAATTTTTATCGGTACGCACCGGTATACCGAAATAATAACCATAGTATTTACCAATACGTTACAAAATACCGAAATAAACTAGCACTTAAATTGAACCTTTTACCAAAACGTAATTTTTTGTACGTACCAGAACCCAAATCGGAACCAAAATACGATTCGGGTTGATTCACAGTTTTATTTAAGTAATGTGAGAAATATGAGCTTTTGGGGGTACCCGAAAAAAGCTAAGTAGTGAAGAAGTGCAATAAGTAAACTGCTTTTACAGCATTTACTAGCTTGTTTCCAAGATTTCTTTTGGTACTAATCTGTGTACTGATTGGGTCGGACTCCAAATACAAAAAAGTTAAGTGAATGAAGAAATGAGCTTTGCTTACACAAACTTTGACTCCCAATTCCTTCACTAGAAAGAGGAATTTTTCAAAATCGCTTCTTAGTGCTCACTAACGTCTTAGAGGGATACTTATTTACTAGTTTAAGGTTCACAGCTTATAGCGTTGAGGCTGTCAGTCAAACATGAACTCAAAATAGTGTTGGAAAACATTTTTAATGTGTAGATTTTCACCTGATCCATTTTTTCGATTAATTTTATAAATTTAATTTCTTAAAACATTTAAAGTAATGTCAAAATCTAGGTTTATATCCATTTATGTAGAGTTCAGGATTGAAAACAAACTACACTTGCAAAATCAAGTATTTTCTGTTCTCACCGTTCTATTAGATTGAATTTAGTGTTCCGGGCCTGAGTGTTATGAGTCTTCTAAGTTTTTATTTCTATTAGTTGATTGAAAATAGTTATGTTAACCCAAATTACACGTAAAGGAAATGAACCCAACCGATTTTTTTAAGATACCTTAGTCTCAAGAGTGCTTGATAAATTGCTAAAATGCCCAAATTTAAAATATTAAATTCCACCTGGTCACACTAAAAGTAAGTTATACTCAAAACTCTAAAAGGCAACCCTAATATCCAGTTCTGTTATGAAGAAAAAACATTTTCCATTAAATAAAATGCTTTGTAACCCAATCAAAAATAAAATGTGTTCCATCTTAGTCAGAATTTACATGATGAAGCAAATTTCTCCTGCTCTTGCTTTTAGATAGTAATAGGGGGTACCAAACAGTACATCTTTTCTACAAACTACAAACTTAAAAGTTTTTTATTGTGTTTTTTCCTAAGAAAGTCCAAATGGCTACATACAAAGTTTTTACCTTTCCTAAGAAAGTCAATGGTCAAGCATCAAAATCTCCTCCGATTATGAAAACTTTGTAAGTAGAATTTTCCCCTCAGCCGCTTACCGACAAAAACAAGTCACCGTCTCTTCCACATCTAGAGGCAATGACATGGGTGTTGCACTGCCTGGATCAGATCCACCATTACCATTATTACCATTGGCCTGCTGGTGTTGCTGTCGCGGCACAGCACGACCCGGTACATGACGAAATGTGGCCGCAAATGTGGACGATAGGGATGAATGTGAGGTGGATGTGGCCCTGGGTGTATTAGGTGTGGGCGTTTGTGGTGCAGTGGAGGTGCCATCACCGGCCTCAGCTAACGGTACCGACGAGTAACGTACAAGTATGGCACGGCTGACCCGATTACTGCCCGTCAAATTTGAGATGGCCCAGTTCATGACAAACCCAACAACCGAACACGACCGAACTAGGAACTAAACGCATGCAGCTCTCAACTGCAAATGAACGGGAGGAATGTGCCGCCAGCAACCTTCCTGCATTGCTTTTGCTTTTTTTGCAAAATTGATTTTGTCTATGTGATTTGCGTCCAGTTCACCACCCCAAAGCCTACCCCTTTTTAGCTCGGCCTCGGACTGTCAATCATTGAATTCCAGCCAACTGTCCACTGACTGTTTTGCGAATTGTTGCCGGGCCCTTTCCCGCTGTCTATTTATGTCGTTTTGTTGTGTGTGTGTTTGCCTTCTTTCTCCGTTTTTTTCTATACTTTTTATTTTGCACTTGCGCCCTCTGTTGTCTAATTCAATTAGAGTTATACTAAGTGCACTTCAAGGCTGTCCACAACTCAGGCACATGCCGACACTGCAACCAGGGTTGTGCCCCAAACTGGCATGTCATATTTTAAGCAAAGATTGAAATTCTAAAAGTCAAAAACGGCTCAGGATAAGTAAGAACATAAATCGTATGTGATTGTGTGTATTTTATATTCACATTTGAAACACTTATGCTAGGGTTCTCTACCCGCTAATCTCTGCGCCGATCAGCACTGAAAAGTATTTTCAACTTTGGTCTTTGTTCTTTCTAAGGGCCGTTTTCTCATCTTCATGTTTTTTAAAACTAGGTGAATCTTTGTTGCCTACTTTTAGACCGCGTTTAAAATCGCATCCGGGTCGTAGTAGACACACACATAGACATTTAAAAAAGCGGCCTAAAAGTAGGCAACTCAATTTTATCCAAAAAGCACCAGGACTTGAAAAAAACAGAAATATGAGAAAACGGCCCTAAGATAATGTTTTCAAGGTAAGAAATAATCTTTCTATATTTATCCTCCTAGGCTCGGCAACCAACCTACGAAATTCTGCAGAAGATTCGACCTAGAGATGCACGTGAGCCGTATATGCTTCGTGTTGACACGCATGCACGAATGCTCGTGCCAGCATGGGACAATCACGGCCTGAGCGCAATTCTTGTTCGGATTCGTCGTAAAGTTTTTGGTTTAATATGCCGACCTGCTTCTAGAGATGGTAGCGTACACGATCAGGATGTTAAACGCACGACCAAAAAGAGTTCAAGCACGACACGTACAAGAATAGAATTGTCTCAAACACGTAAAAAGAAAACTTTTTGAAGCCTTGGTACGGGGACTGAACCAAACATGAAATTAAACTAGACTCCTTTTTTTAATATAGGTAAAGGTAGTTTAGATAGATGGTACGCCACATCAGAATTAGAACGGGTTCGGTTTTGAGTTCCTTTAGGTTCCTCCTAGAGGTGACGTGAGTTTAAACGTGTCACGGAGTGACACAACATTTCACTACGTGATCGTGAGAAAACACAGTCTTTCGTGCGTGAGCATCCGTGGTCCGTGCGTGATCCGTGCGAGTTTAAGTTATTCATCGAGAATATAAGTCATCCAGTATTCACTAAATTTTGATTCTATTATATTTCATTAATAACATTATTCCTAAAACTGAGTTGCTTTTGATTTCGTGAATACGCTGCTCGCACCTAGCGAGCATGGCTACCATGATAACCATGATAGAATTAAAGTTTCTTCTCGAGAAAATTCGGGTGTGGTTGATCGTGCGTGATTATTCGTGATCCCTTCTTTAATCGTGCATGAATCGTGCGTGACGCAAAATGCTCAAAAAATTGTGTGCGTGAATTGTGCGTCAAGAGATTTTTAGTTCGTGATTCGTGCGTTACGTGAAGGAAAAATCGCTCACGTGCTCATCTCTAGTTCCTCCAATTCGAGGAACGGCCCGAACCTGCATAGCACTATCTGTCACATAAACTTACAAATAAAATAGTTTATTGTTTGTTTATCTGACAGATAGCTGCTAATCCCATGTGTTCTACAAATCGCTTTTGACCCCAAAAACGACCCAAATCGTATGGAAATAGGGTCGTTCGGACCGTTCCTCGAATTGTAGGAACTAGAGGGATGTTGTAGTTATGATTTTTTGTCTGTGCTGCGAAATTTGCGAAATTTTTACTGGGTTTCGGTTTAGAGTTGGGCGAGTGTCGTGTTTTTCTTCGTAACACTAACACGCACGACTCAACACGACGTTTTCGTGTTGCAACATCAGATTTCGTGCGTGAAACGTGCGTGCCAGCTTTAGTTCCCTAAAACACGAACACGATCCAACACGACTAAACACGGCACAATCCGACTTTACTTGCATCGAAATTTTTAAAACAAAAATAGCAAAAGCATTCGGGTTAAAAAAAATAACCATATACAAATATCATATCCAAATTGGACTTCGAGAAGGGAAGCGAACAGAATGCAGCCTTGGAACCTTGTAGAGATGACGAATTTTTCTGAATTTCCCGATACTCAAACCTTAAAAGATTTATTTTCTGTAAGGAAATCACATGACGTCCCAAAGATTTTAAAATATTTCTGACCTTCCTAAGAAAACATATCCATTAGGGTACCCCGGGAATCCCTTCCTTCCATCGCTAGTACCTTGTACTTTTTCGGTATTTTCTTATTTTTTTATTCCTTGATATTTTTAAGTATATGGCCCCTAGGAGGACCATGGGGCGAAAACAAAATTCCTCTAACGATTCCTGTCTATAGCCAGGTGCCTTAGTTCATTCCAACTTGTCCTGGAATTGCGCGTATATTCAAGTCTACCGAGGTCGTTTTTGGTATTCAAAAAAGGCAAAAACATTTTTCTTCTTTCCCCCAGTAACACAAAAAAACACACCACAAATCAATAAAGTAGTTTTTGCCAGATAAGTGTAATTATTTCGGCTTATTGCGTCTGGACCCTAATGAAAGTCTCAAAGCATCGCACGGATGGAGAGAAAGAGTGAGACAGACAGATGATGAAGGCTGCTCAACTCATTCGCCAGTACATAAATATGTCAGTATGTGCCTCTCATCTTCCCCAATCAACTGATGTGGTCTTTTCTTTCTTTATATTTATTTGCCATGTACAGGGTGTGACATGTGACACAATTTTGCATCATTTTTTCCTTTTCTTTGTCCCTTTGGATTTGTTGACACTTCCCCAACTACAACAAAAAAAAACGTGTCACTAGTACATAAGCTGAAACTAATTTCACCAACTTGGATGAGAAGAAAAAGCATCATATGGACAGCGAGGTTTGGGTAAACTTAATTTGCTATGCAAACAAATGAGACTCATTAGAGACAATGCCATCATGCTGTGCAGCGGACCAGTTCCTAATTATAATTAGCAAGAAGCAGGAAACTAGAAAATTAGTTGGCAAGAATATACAAAATATAAAAAAAAGGAAAAGTTAAAAAAAAAAAAAAAAAATCGACACGAAAATAAACTCTACACGTTTATAGGCCCCGACGAGATTCGAACTCATGATCTCCTGTTTACTAGACAGGCGCTTTAACCAACTAAGCCACGGCGCCGTTGTCGCTGGCCTGCCCACAAACTAAATTTTAGACAAGGCGTATTTTGACTGCTTGTTTTTAAACCAAAATTTTATTTTTAAAGAAAATTTAATTCATAAATAAATGAAATATAGCTAATAAATAATTATTTAAGTATTATTTGACTAATTTTGATGAAATTTGAATTATTGAGCAATATTTGAGAACAAATTTTGAGTGGAATCATAAATTTTGATTTATTGTTAGTCCCACAAAATATGCAGTAATTTTCAAAATTTTATTTGTGCAAACTATTTGTTCACACAGGCAAATAATTTGTCCAAATTTTGTTACAAATTTGGCTTAAAAAGCTAAAAAGGAAATTTATCAGAACTTTTTGAGCAGATTATTTCCGGGTGGATCCATAGCTTTAGTTTTAAGTCCTGGAAAGTCTAAGGTAATCCCAAAAATCTATTCAAAAGAGAGAAGCACCCTAGTCCGAGTGAGCGTAGCGTCATTACTTTGTCTTTCTTTTTGTCCAAGTGAACCGAGGTTCGAACTAAAACCTGGAGTTCAGGGGTTCCAGGAACCGGTCCGCGAACCAAAATGATTCCACACAGGTTTGAACCTCTTTAAAAATTTTGGAGGTTTGCAGCCTTTCTTTTTATTGATATAAAATACTAAAAATACAAATTTACGGAATTTTATAACCAAAAAATACACAACTTCTGTTATCAGATTTAGAAGTAACAAAATTGGTTCAATTTAAGGATCGTGGGTACCTGATTTCCACTACTTTGAATACAGAATTGTTGATTTTTTCAAAGTATAAAAACGATTTACGTTAATCTTTACGGCGCTCACAGTAGGCGGTAAGGTTTCCGTCTTCCTTATTTTTAGAGAAGTAAGGACTAAGGATTCCACCGTTACCTCCATAATCTCTCGTTGATTTCGTTCACTCCAAAAGCGAAAATTTTGCTCATTGACATGCCCGTTGAGTTCAAAATGTGCCTTATCACTTAAAAAGAATAATGCAATCAAAAATTCCCGAACTACAATAATTCTGAAAAAATTGTGACAAACATTTTTCCTAAAACATGAATGTGTCATATTTCAGCCTTTAAAAATGAATCATGCTTTTAATTGTGCTTTTTACAGATTTAAAAAACGTATATATAAAACTTTGATACCGTTTACAGAGCCTTCGACTTGATTTTGCACTTTTTATATGAACTTTCCCTTTAATAACAGCGACAGTTGAATTCGTTTCACACAAAGGAAAAAAAAAAATTAATTATAAAAGAAAAAAAATTACTTTTTCACTGAAAGGCCCCGACGAGATTCGAACTCATGATCTCCTGTTTACTAGACAGGCGCTTTAACCAACTAAGCCACGGCGCCAGTTGTGGCCGCCGCGTTAAAGTAGCCAACTTCTAAGAATGGTAAGCAATAGGCAAGGCTATATAACTATATCGATAAGAAGGTAAAAACTAGGGGCCAATTTCCCATCTATCACATAAACTTACAAATAACAGGGTAAAATCTAAGTTTATGTGACACATAGCAGCTAACTAGAAGATGAGAAATCAGCCCTTAATTTCTTATATCAATAAATTGTATTAAATCAAATTCCACCCTCTTTATTAAGGAGCAGTGCTTTAATATTTAACAGAAATTAAAACTTTTGAATAACAAAACAAGGGCAAATGTCTCAAAATTGATTATTGTTTGCTTTTCATATCAATTTTAATTAGAGAAATTGAATTTTCCTGTTCCTATCCATTAAAATTAAAAACTGTCGGAGAACAATTCTCACAAATTGGCTACTTCAACCTTTGCCTTCCGTACGGCGCCGTGGCTTAGTTGGTTAAAGCGCCTGTCTAGTAAACAGGAGATCATGAGTTCGAATCTCGTCGGGGCCTTTGTGGATAAAATTAATTTTTTTTTATTCTAAATTTATATTCAAATTGTTTTTTTTTTGTTTTTAAATAAGTTTAAATTAAATTGCCTACAAAATCAAGCAGACAAAAACTACAACACGCGAGTGTGTGTGTGTGAAACATATTTTGTCTACAATTTTCTATTTTTGTTGCCTTTTCAATAGTAAAACAAAGATGTATGTGTGTAGGGTCTCAACGCATAGTATTTAAATTTATTCAATTCCTACATTCTGTTTATTTAATAAACAAAAAATGCCACTTTCATTTGCTTTAACCAGCAGCAACACACAAAAATCATTGCTTGTCTCAAGTAGAATTTTAGCCCACATGTGGAACAGTGGCGCCGTGGCTTAGTTGGTTAAAGCGCCTGTCTAGTAAACAGGAGATCGTGAGTTCGAATCTCGCCGGGGCCTTTGTGAAAACAATTATATTTTTTTTTTTTTTTTACTAAATTTTGTTTTTTTTTAGATTCTTAATATATTTTCTGTTATAAGGTGCTTTAAAAAAAAACGCTATTAGGTGGCATAAATTGTTTAAAAACCTTATTAAATTTAGGTAAATTGTGGCTATTCCGCATAAGACATTTGAGTATAAGTGTCAAGGGGAATAGTACCAACATAAATAAATTTTATAAAAATAAAAAAAAGTTCTATAAAAAATCTTGTCAGAAGTGGGATTCGAACCCACGCCTACAGAGTAGACTGCGACCTGAACGCAGCGCCTTAGACCACTCGGCCATCCTGACTTGTTGATGTTCTGTGTCAAAGCGCTTACACAAACCAAGGGCAAGTAATTTCTGAGAACATTTTCATACAGTACACTCTAGATAAAGTGAACTTGTTGAAAAATTAACAAGAAATTATTTCAAATAATAGGTTTTCTTTGACCCAAATCTTTCACTGCTTAGCCATTTCTTTAGATTTAAATACAGAAAATATTCACTAAATGCTAAATCTAAACGATTAATGGATTTTGCATTGTCATGGAGAAAGAGTACTGTTTTCTTCGCCAAATAGCATTAACCTTGAATGAAATTGGGAACCAAGTAAGCAATTATTTTTAGAATAAGGCTAAGAAGAGTCTGTGGGCTAACAAGTTTAAGGCAACTGAGTTTTTGCTTGCTTCTGGCATAATCCACATCGAATAACTTGAAAAATACAAGATAATCCAACGCTTTTTTGACACTTAAACAACGAACTGGACAACGTATGATCATAAAATAACCATTCAAATAGTTGCCGAAAAATTAAAGAACTAGGAAATTATTTTGTGAATAATTAATTAAAGTTATGTCTTTGTGGAGAATAATTTTAGCCAAATGATCTGGTCATCTGGACCTCATCAAATCGTGTTAATCGACGGGAAACGAAAAATTTAAGCAACGTTGACATAAAGTCGACTATTTATTCTGTAAATAGAATTGCTTATTTCGATGAGGGTTAAAAAACAACTAAAATCAAACGGTCACATTGATTTTTTGATTGTTTTTCATTGGAAATGTTAAAAACGAATGTAGCCCCCATTCAATTTTTAATTTGCTTGATGTATTTTTTTTTTCATGTCAATACAAAAATCTCTAGAGATTTCAGGGTCACCCCTGATTTGATGGATTAAAGATAGTTCCAAGGAATTCTTTTTTAATCCTTTCTATTCTATCATTCGAGTGCCTACTGTATGAAAAAAACAGCTGTGTGTTGTTTTTGATTTAAAGAGTAGAAATATGGTCACACGAAAACGCAATGTAATCTATGATAACATGTAATATATGTACTTACACATACATAAGATATAAACATACACATATGTATGTATGTATGAGTGCACTGATTAAAAAAATGTAATAAAATTAGCAAGTTCATTAAACCGGCTGCTCTTATCTCGTTGCCCATGGCAGAGCATCAGTAAGTATGTATGTATGAATGTGTGTGTGTGAGTCTGTGGATGCGTAGAAACATAAACAAAAGACGAGACGAAGGCAAAGATGAAGATAAATAAACGCAATAAAATTGCAATGGCCTTGCAACCCAGCGAGACTCTGGTCAGAAAGAAGAAGAGTCAGTTTACCTACATACATATGTGTGTGTGTGTGTGTAAGTACAAGTGTAACACTGTTGAGAAATCGATAATATGGCTATGGCTCATTGATTTTACAACAGAAAACAAAAACAACATTATCATTATCCAAAAGCAAGAAATATAAGTAGCCAACATACATATGTACATATGTATATATTTATATTTATGTATGCACATAACTCCTGTGCGCAGGCAATGGGCAACGAAAACAACAACAGCCCATCAACCAGCAGCGTACGAAAAAAGAAATTTCTTTTGAAAGACGCCAAAAACGAGGCCAATTGGCAAAAGGCCAAATGGCGACGAAGCGCACAAAAAAAAAAAGCAGAGGACATAAAAGACATCGTAACATCATCGTTGCCGCCTCTTAATCCTAGTTCATTTTTGTGACGGTGGGAGGGGGGCTAATCAAAAATTATTTTCTCACCCCATAAGCCAATCGACCGTGTCGCGCAAATACTCCGGAATTCGCTCCAGTTTGACGGCTGATACTGCTGCCTCTGCCGCTGCCTGCTACTCCACTGCCAAAATTTGTCTTCACGCACGCCACACACACACACACAGACACAGACACGCACGCACAACGCACTAGCAGAGCCCGGACACTTTTTTTTTGTACTTGTAATTATTATTTGTAATTTTGTTAACAAACTTTTGCACTTTAAAAAATTTTTCTTGCTTCTTCTTCACTTGTTTTGTGCACTTTGTTGAGCCCCCCCTGCTAGTTCAATCCAACTGGTTCAATCCACTGTGCTAGTTCAATCCAACTGGTTCAATCCATTGTGCTAGTTCAATCCAACTGGTTCAATCCATTGTGCGCAGGTTGTAGTCGAGAGGAACTGTTACTAGAGATGGGATAACTTTTGCAGTAACTGCGAAAGTCACGGTGACTGGGAAGTGTCAGTTTGTGTTAGAGATGGGCAATATATTTATTGACAAAAAATAAATAAATGTATAATCAACTGTTATTCAATTAAAGGCTGCTAAAATATTAAATAAATACAACAACAACTTGACTTGCTTGAAATACACAATATGCATTTAATTTGAATTCCTCTTCAAAAATTATTGCTTATCGGATAAACTACCAAAAAGGTCCGATATAAAACAAATACTTTTTTTATGTATTTTGGGGTGCTGATTACGAAAAAATGGGTCACAGCTGGCGCAAATGGATTTTTCCCGGTTAAAACACGAAAAAAACTTTAAAAATATTTTTGATTGCACTTATCTTAGAAGATATTCACTTTATAAAGAAATGTTTCTTATAAAAATGTAAGATATGATAAAAACACATGTTTTATGTTTAGTGACTTTTTATCAAAAAACTTATAGTTTTTGAGAAAAACACAAAAAACCTGTCCAACTGTCGCAGAATTTCAAAATTCTAACGTGAACGGGGAAGAGGGTCACACTGAAATTACATGATATATTTATAACTGTTTTTTTCAAGTTTTTCGGAAAAATTAATTTGCGAAAACTTTGGTTATATTTTCCTGCACCCCAATATATATAAAAAAATTTTTTTTTTGTTTACTTCGAAGGTAGGACCTTTTCGGACCCATTTGAGGGTTTTGATCGGGCACCAGGTAGACCTTAAGAGACCTGAAGAAGAACCGTCTATAGAAAAGCTCGAAGTAATGCCAAAACTTGGGGTGAACTCAAAGCAAAAGCAAATAATAAAGTTAGGTATAGAGGAGCAGTGGTTGATGCCCTATGTACCTCGAGGGAATATGGACCCAAAGAAGAAGAAGAGGACGGTAGCTTTAAATTATGATAAAGTTGTTTTAAATGATATAAATTTATAACGATAAACAATAATAGTTATTTCAAAACATCTATTACAAAATAACAGTTATGGAATATTTCAACCATCTCTACTGAATATTCTTAAATACAATTGTCACTAAAAATATTGAAATATTATTATTAGACAACAAAATCACTGTTACCGTGAGTGACGATAGTCACCGTGATTCAACAAAACGCTCATCCCTAACTACTGCCAGCCCTGGCTGACAGACAGCAGGCCTTTTGCTTCGCCTCACAGCTGTTTAACACACAACAACATTTCAATTACATAAAAATGGTACAAAATTACTTCATGTGTATTAAAACATTTAAACTGTAACTAATACTTCTCTTTCGATATGCAACATGATAATCCCTCAAATGTCGTCGCACCTTCCTACTCCAAGGCAAGCTCTCTTATATTGGCCGGACTTGGTGTGGCCGCTGTGGGATTTGCCGGGAAGCACCTTTTGCGACGCATGCCACAGATGACCACCAAATTCAATGAGGCCATGAAAAATTTGCCCAAATTTGATGCAGAAAGCATGGCCGCAGCCAAATATTATAAAGGTGGATTCGACCCGAAAATGAACAAACGGGAAGCGGCCCTCATTTTGGGCGTCAGTCCCGGGGCCTCCAAATTAAAGGTAGGTTGGGAAATATATTAAATGATTATAACATGCTTTACTTAATTAAATGTTGTTGCAGGTTAAGGATGCGCATAAAAAAATTATGCTGCTCAATCATCCCGATCGCGGTGGTTCCCCCTATTTGGCGGCCAAAATCAATGAGGCCAAAGATTTGATGGACAATGCTAAATAGCACAGATATATTAGATTAATTTTTAAAGCGGTGTACCAACCAGCGTATGTAAATAAAGTAGAGTGTTTAGCCGGTAGATTTTTTCCCGAAAAAAATGTGAGGCTTTTGAATTGGAGAATAGATATGGGATTTGGGTATTTATACCAAAACAAATCTAATCATTTTCTTTAATGTTTCCAAGTACAAAAAAAACTTTCCAAAAACCTGTAAATTCATATAAGCTATGGTATACCCAAGTAACGTTGTAGCTCTCAGCCTACGATCTATCGAAACAGTACCCACATTTAGGTATTTGGTTCCGGTACTTAACTTCCTAATGCTTGACCAAGATTATGTTCTATTACATACCACAGCATTCAGGGAAAATTCTCTAGTTATATGAATTAAGCTGGGTTTAAATTGCCTCATTTTGTGTCATTTTGAATCAAATTTCTATTACCATTTTATGACCCAAATGTAAATCTAGCTTTAACCTGTTGATTCTTCAAATTCTCTCAAGGAATTTTACAATATTTAGCTCAATTTGCTCTATATAAACAGCCACCTATTTGTTTTAACATTAAAATTTATAGTCTTCCAATTATTGTCAATTCGTTTGAAGCAATTTAAGCATTATTTAATACTTTTCTTTATTTTTCTAAGCTTTTTACTAAATTCTGTACAGTTTTTTATGCAAACTTGGTATTTCTTCTTTTTTAAAATGTATTTTTAAGCCTCCATTCAAAGGTTTCTATTTCTATTGATTTTCTATTTTCCAAATTCGTCATACAAACAGCCCAGTGTAGGACCCACATTAATGTGATGATCCATGCACACACATTGATATCGCCAACAAATGATGAAATGTACGGTGCAATTTAAATATTCACCTAGTTCACAACCTGAAATTACATATTTAATCATATATGTGTCTTAAATCTTTGTCAAACTTACGTATATGCATTAATGGATTATGCATAGAAAATGCCAACTTTATAATTTGACTGACTATATGCAACAAAATCAAGCCAAACCTCATTTTATGGTGACTTGACAACAAGCAGGCGGCAATGGAGTTTGAATTATGAGCTGCTACTTCTAAACAGTCGGCAGTTGTTTACTTAATATGGAATTCAGGGGAAAATATACAGCTGTATACAGTTGGATACCTTAGGAACCACCGTCAGTGTGAATCAAATTTTGATATCAATAAAATGGCTTTCATAACAAATTGGAATAGGTTCAATGCGTTAATAGAAGAGACAAAATATTCGATTCCATTCCGAACTTCCCGAATGCATAGTAATTCCGTCTCTCTTTACATTAAACTTTGTTTCCGGTGTCATAACGCCCGCCGGGAGTTTAGTCTCTTCTTAAGGGCTTTATAACACTAAGAAAAGTTATTTTCGCCCGAAATGAAAATATATGAATTTATACCAGGGACCGTAACAGTTATACGTTTTATCAAACAAGTCATTATTTACCAGTTTTATTTTGCTTTTTAAATTAAAACTCGGAAATAACTCTTCTTTAATTTTTATTTTAAATCTCGGGAGAAATACCAATTAATTTGTTTATTTTTATTTTATTACTCTGCTCAGAACAATTATTTTTGATTTTTATAAATTTTCTTCACATGATAACTGTTATAGATGACTTATATTTATAAAATGCTTTAATAAAAATTATTTAGAGACTTTTATTTTTTAAGGCATTACATAAAAATCATTTGCATATATCAAATTAAAAGAGCCATTGAAGACCAAAATGTAAACATATTCCTGATCAGCTCGACAAGGGTAATCGATACAGCCCTATGTTTTCTAAGTAAGTTTAGCGTACGGTTTCTGTGGAATTTTGTAGCTGAGTAGTAGTACCGAGTCTAGCGAGGTTGTCGGCCATCTCGATATATGCAAATGACTTTTATATTATGATGTAAAAAATATTTGTCTCTGAATAGTTTTAATTGATGACTTTTATTAAAAAAAGTCTTCAATAACTGTTATCATCTGAAAACAAAATTTTAAAAATCAAAAATAATTGTTATGAGCTGAGTAATAAAATAAAAATCATTAAATACGTGGTGTATCCAGAGTTTTAAAATAAAAATCTGTTAATAATTCTTAATTCAAAACTTTTAAATAAAAATTGCAATATAACTGTTTATTTATATTTTACCTGTTACCTGTAACTGTTATATCCGGTCCCTGATTTATACAGATTCATGCGAATTCGTCTTCAAACAAACATAAAGGTAAGACTTTCATCTTTTTTAAGTAAAAGGTGCCGCTTAAGGGTGCCGCTTACAAAAACCATGGTAAAAATTGACGAAAATGTATTTTTCTAGATTAATACCTTTTATAAACCGAAAAAACTATCGATTTTGCCAGGTATCTCAGAAGAAATACACGTTTATAAAAATTCTTCACCATGAATGGAAGATTTTATGGAAGCGCCTTTTTTATAGTGATTTTTTTTTTGGCGAAAAGCTAATAGATAGGCATTTGCATATGCCTGTTAGTGAAAAATTTTCGCCTGCAGCACCGTTCTACAAATTTACATCATCATATCTTAATCATGTTTTTCGACTGTTTCTTATTTTTATTTTCTATGTTTATCTGATTTGCTTATTCATACCTTAACCATCCATTGCTTTACGCCCGCGGGCGTTATGTCACCGGGCGTTATTTTGCAATTAGTTTTTTTCTAAAACCATCTAATCCAAATGTCGGTGTTCCTGAAATGTGAGAGTATTCATATTTCGGACTTAAATTCGGAGTTGCCTGATCCGACTGAATATTGCAATAAGAAAAAAAAGTTAGCAACACATTTGTGAAAATGTGGCGTATGCGCAATTAGAGCCCCACAAAGTAGGCAATGTATTTGTGTTTGTGAATATGTGGCGTATGCGCTATGCTGGCCCTACAAAGTAGGCAACACTTTTGTGAAAACTTGAATAAAAACCAAAAGACAAGGCATAATTCAAGTATTTACTTTAAATAACGCGCACAAAAATAACAAGCATAGAAACAAATCACTCAATAAAGATTGTTTAATATTAACAGAGGACACGAAAGGGTTCATGCAAAGATAGTGGGATAATGTAATTACATTTTTTCAAGATTGAAAACTGGTTTAGAACTAGTTTAAACAAGTTTTAAGGGGGTATTCTACCTTTGAACAGCGTTTTATGAGTGTTTTTTAAAAAAAATCTGTAAAGAAAGCTACAAGAGCTTTTTCTATTTGTTTTTTTGTTTTGTGTTATTTATTAATTAAATTAAAAAATACAAAAAAAAAAGTTGGGAATTCGAGGGCTGTTCATAAAGTTATCGGCCTGCCAATTTAGGTCTAAAAAAAAAGGTGTAGAGGTGGTAGCCATGATTCCGGGACTCCAGGTTATCGGAAATGAAAACGGTAAATGAGGTTATGATCAGAATTGATGTAATTCTGTCCCGTACCTCAATCAAAATTTTTAATAATTTTTGGAAAAATTGGCGGCCATTTAAAAAAAAAATTTAGATTTTTCAAGTTTTTTTTTTGGAGTTTAGTGTAAAACAAATAGTAAAAAAATGTTTTTCCTTATGATTGAGGTACGGGCCAGAATTATATCAATTCTGCGTCGATTGCAACATGGCTGATCAAAATCGGTTTAGTAGAACTGGCCCAATCATGGCTACCAGGTCACAAAACGTGGTTTCGAGAAAAACGCGGTTAAAGTTTTGAGCAACGTTGAAAATACTCACGTTAGCAAGAACATTGCTTCACTAAAATGGTTATAACTGCTAAACTATTTTAAATATTTGAAAATGGTTTAAAGGGAATGAAAGGGGAATGTCCAAGTTATAATAATAAGGCAAAACAAAAAAATTGAAAAACAAAATTTTCAAAGGTAGAAGACCCCCTTAATTTAGATAGCGATTCCCAAGCGGTTGAAGCCTGATAATAAACTCTCTCATCATGGTATAAAGAATTATTCAAATTTTGTGAAAGAAACATATCAACAAAATTCTTAGGACCAGAGCTAATCTAAGTTCATGTGGCCGAAGCCAAATAGCAGCCCATCTCCCGCTCAACCGACCGAAAAAGGCAAACTATAGATACAAATTTTCGAAAGCTGATTATTCGAAACCGATCACATTGAGCCACCCTATGGCAATTTAAAACTTTGTTTACCCAGAATTACCCTTCACATTTAGTTTCAAAAGAAATTTAAAGTTTTCAAACAAAAAACACCACAATTAACACATATTTCACACTTTTAAATATTTAAGACTAAACCATAGAAACCCTCTTTGGCAAGAACACATGGCCAACATAGGACATTATAGAGATCGCAATGCGAATATACGTGCCGCTGGTTTACCCTCCAATATGGGAGCTGAGGATACTTCTGGTGCCGCCGGCTGTTTAATTATGGCCCATGCGGAGGAAAAAGCTGAACATATGATACGCATGGAGTGTAAACGTAATTGGGATAAGCCCATTGGACCAAGAACTCCCATCATACCCCAACATAGTGTACGCGATTTGATGGCCATTGAATTAGCCAAATCGCGTTTTATTGCATTCAAGGATAAGTTCTCTGAGGATATGTACTTTAAGAAAGCGAAATTGGGTCAAGCCAAACCGGCCCATTCCAAGCCCGACAATGTGACCAATATGAGTAGATCATTTGGTTGTACCTCAATCTCCTCAGATCCTGTATATCCTTTAATATTACCACCCAAATCGGCCGAGCAAGTGAATCAAGAATATGGGGAATTTCATGATAAGCACATTATCAGTCATAATCATTATTTTCCCGCAGAGCAAATCAATAGGAAGTAGGTTAAAATTGTTAGTTTAAAAAAAATCTGATCCGATTCCTTTTGGCAGATATGCGAAACCCTTTGATCGACGAGATACTTTTGGTATGTACCTGGGAATCGATGATAATGGTGGAAAGGTGAAAAGTTGCTTGCAGCAATGTTTCGATCATGTGATAATCGTCAGTAAACCTCAAATGGATTTCATAGATCGCACCTATGGGCCTTTGGGCAAGAAGTATAAGAGGTAAGTTTTTCACCCTTCAAAAGTTTAAGAAGAAGTTGATGAATCCTACGCTCCACTTAGATATCCCTATGTGGTACCACCCGACATGATTCATGGCATATCAACACATTCAACCGATTGTGATTGCAAAATGCTTATTGAGAATATCTCGCCCTGTGTGGACAATAGGGAACTGGCCGATTCGTTCGCTCATTTGAATAAGTGGCGTCAGAAGCTACAGAAATGTTCCAATTTCCATATGTTCGATCTGATATCGGTGCTAGAGAAGAACGATAAGGAGCATACGGGTCATTTGCCTTTCGCTAGGATTATAGAGATTATGCATAAAATGCATTTACGCGTGGATGCTCGGCAAATACGCACCACAGTGGCGCATTTCCAAATGCTCATCGATGAGGGTCTCTGCACAGAGCGTATCAATTATAAAGACTTCTGTCGATTGCTCTCCATACAGGTGCCCTTGCCCAAAACGGGCAATTTGTCGGCAATGCCGGCGAATATCTACAATAAGGATACCACCTATCGTCTGCTCTGTTCGGATCTTAAGAAGAAACCGGCTGAAGGTCGGGTGGAAAGGAAACCATTTCAAACACCCCAACAGCAAGATGATGACGCTACCCATGTCAAGGATCTAATATCACCGGAAACATACACTCTACTCGGTTTGGGTCCAAGTGATTTTCAATGCTTGCGTCCGCGTGAACAAATGGAGCGTATATTCCAGAAATTGGTTTCTAAAGAAGACTTTGAAAAGCTTTGGCAGCAGCTGCAAATGGAACACAAAGAACAAGAGGAATACTTTTCTGTTTTACAGTTTCGCAATGTTATGGATAGCAAGGAGCTGACCAAAACGGAACAGGCCGTCACATAGAGGTTTATTAGTTTGTAAAGGAACAATTAGAAATTAATGAAAAAAAAGGAATCGGGTTTTATGTACAGTTATTTAAAAAACAGTATTGTAAATGGGAACCAGGGCTGAAAAACGGTTTTTAACAGAACTGGTTCGTACCCAGACTCGGATATTTTTGTATGTGTAATATCTTTCATTTCTGTACGAAAGTTTTTTGATAGGTGAAAAATTCAATTTCAAAATGACGAGTAACGCATCACGACGACACGGACACAGCATACACTTCAAGCAATAGCATTTCAATTAAAATTAGAAGTAGTATGTTTCAGAGCATTTGAAAAGTTTTCCAACACTGTATTTTCAACATCGCTTTCCAACACTGTTTATTAACATTGTTCTCCAACACAATATTCCAACTTTCTTTTTCAAGTAGTCATAATTCTAAACCTTGAACCTGTAGACACTTTCCTGAAGTATACAGCAGCGAGAAGCGCAGTTAGAATCCGGGAACTGAAACTCCTCACAACATCTGCCTCAGGTCAGTACTGGAAGTGGGAATAAATGCTGAGACAAAGGAAAGTGACTACTATATCAAGCCTTAGAAATGGAATGACAACTTTAGAACTGTTTTCCCGGAGAGAGATGACTGGAAGCGAGAAATTCACATCAGGGAGAACGACGGTTTCAAAAAGAACTAGCGTCACAGCCAGTGATTGGAAAGGTACTCATTATTTTTACCTAGGTAAGGTACAAGGTAAATGCCAAAAATTATACCTAGGTAAGGTAAAATGTATCTGAATTTTTTAGTACCTAGGTAAAGGTAAAGGTACTAAAAAGGTACTTTTGTAATAAGTAATCAAATCAAAAATTTCTGGACGCATAAAAGGAACTCGAAAGATTTATTTTTAATCCAACAAGAAAGTTGCAAATTTTAATATTTTAAATTTATTTAAAGCAATATTTTATTTTCTTGTATATTTACCTAGAATTCTAAAAATTCTTTCAACTGGGGCTTACATTGCACATGCTTTTTCGTTTCTTTCGGGGATCCGCAGGGACTCATATCGATCCATTATTATTCCTTCTTTTCATTAATAATTTTCCTCTACTGCTTTCCAATTTTTATGACTTTAAGCTATCTCTGTGCCTCCAGTTTGTCGGCTTCTGTTGCAAAATGACCTAAGATCACATGGTCACATGGACTTAAATAATATAAATATCTGTAAAATGATGACCTTTCGCTGGTTCGACCAAATTAAAAATATGCGGGCCTGTTCCAGTATTCATTTTGATCAAATTATGTGAAATCCGAATTGGTAAATGTTCACATTTATTTTCATTCGACTCTTTTGATGGCAAAATATATAAACCAAATCGTCTAATCGTTTCTTGAAAATAAGACCCTTCACCAATTCCGATTGATTGAATTCGGACACGGGAATAGACCAGATTATTCCCGCCTCTGGTTTTCGCAGTATTATATATAGCAGGATCAGATTGATTTAGTTCAGAAACTGTTTCTGACCTTTAGCATTTCTTCTTACGAACAGAGATAGATATCTTCTTTTTTTATCTCCTCTAAAGTCCCGTAGAATTTGCTATTCTGTAGAAAATGTAAAAATTTGGTCCATTAGATTTTGTTGGCGTTACTGAGAAGGTAAAAGGTAATCGGATTTTTAAATACCTAGGTAAGGTAAAAGGTACACCAAATTTGTATCTAGGTAAGTACCTAGGTACAAATACCTAGGTACTCCCTAACACTGGTCACAGCTCTTATTCCGTCTACCGAATTGGTATAGCGTTTTTCAGGCAGAAATCTATGCAGTCTGGCAGGCGACGAAGTTGATATACACAGAATTGATGTAATTCTGGCCCGTTTACACTTAACTAAAAATTTATCAAAAAACGATTTTTTTAAATGTCCGCTATTTTTTTGAAAATTTTTTTCTGATTAAGGTACGGTCCTAAATTATTTAAATTCTGGTCATAACCTGATATAATTTTTGATAACCTAGAGCCCCCGAATCATGGCTAACATCTCTACACCTTTTTTGAGAGACTTTAATTGCGTCGAGCAGATTTTTGTTCACAGTAGCTCGCTGCAACTCGTGTCTAATGAACAACAAGCTCGCAGTGACTCCCAGACAACGAGCTGAACAAGCCGTTACACACAACAAGTTTGTTGATTGAACATACACGCAATTTTAATGATGCGCTCATATACGATTGGTTTATTGATATGAGCTTTGTGTGTGGGCTTAAAGCTTTTAATCGTTAAGCTTGCTCGTATGACATTTTGGGACAGGCTTAGCGAGCAGGCTTGTTTAGGCTCGTTGCAGGTCTCTGGTACGTACCAAAAGCAGAACCTGAACCGAAATACGATTCGATTTTATTCCCTGAGATTGGCTTATACCAAAGATATTGCAATACCTAGATGCGACATCTCATACAGAACATATGGAAACCCTTTGTTGCCTTTAACTAGAGGCAAGAGAAGTGTTAACATCAAGTGGGTAAATTCATTATACTTAACTTTAACATTTTTACAGGAAACTTTTTTAGCGTTATTTGTCACTATGGTAAATGTTTACCTACGGATACTTTAAAAATTCTGAATAGATGCCAATATTGTTTGCTTTCAAAAATGAATAAACAAAAAATGTTTTTAACTTGTGAAATTGTAGTGCGAACGAAAGAATAATTTGACACTCATTGGAACTATTATAAAATTTCAGTACGAAAGGAAGTGCATTTTACACCTATTGTAACTCTTATGAACTGTTTTTCACGCCACCTTTTTGAGGTATAGTTCAAGACGGTACGGTAGGTAAGCATTTCCTGCGCGTTTTAATAGCTAATCAAATAAAAAGGGTGACCGTATCCTGTGATAACAAAAAACGACAGGAAACGATAGTGTGTAGGTAATGAGTTTTTAAGAAACTTTTAGTTCGGAGTCGCTTGGGTCACTTGAATGTACTTTATCACCGACTTATCAACGCTTAGAAGAAGCTGAGAAATCTCTAAGCTGCTTAAGGCTTTCATAAGAAGCTCGAAATATTGGGAATCACTCTGAAATTGGCATAATTCCTCAAATTCGGTGAGTTTGTAAGATGCGTATTTCCTTCAAAACATGTTGCGGATACTTAATATAATTGGGCGCGTTCAGCAGAGACACTTGATCACTGATCAGCTTAATAAAACTACTCTTATTATTTATCATACTTTTAGGGGGTCTGTTAAATTGTCATTCGGAAAAGCTTTATGTAAATGTCATATTAAACACAAGAGGAAAAGAAAAAAATATATCATTGATCAGAGAGCAAGTTCTTCTGCTGAACACGGCCATTGATTATAGTATTCCATCAAGTAGAACCCCTTCTAGAAACACCTAAATAACCCGACAACAGCTGGTTGGTTAAATTAAACGAATAAATTGTTTTATTCAGCTTTCATATGATATATATAGGTATATAAATATTAAAAAAATAACACTATTCGTCTAGCTACAAGCTAATTGAGTACATTCAACGAGTTTTTTTTATGGTACATGGTACCCATGGTAGTTGGTCAATTAAGCGCATAATTTTTTTGCAATATAAAATCCCAAGTGTCTTTCCAGCGCAAATTTATAATTTCATCAGCCGTCATCTTTCTTGAGCCATAGCTCAAAGGCAAGAACTTGACAAAAACACTACCAACGGCCAGTAGCCAGATGAGCAGACCCAATCGATAGGCTCTTACCAGATGAACACCACGAGGGCCGTCACAATGACGACATAAAAGATAATCCAAATGTTCCACGACAAAGCACAGTAAAAGCAACTTAAATAGAAAAGCGGGCAAATAGTTGTGCAAAAACAAAGTGCGATCCACAAAGAAATAGGGTAAATAATGCATAAGATAACCCACAAAGAAGGTATCGCCAGCGGCCACAAAACGCTGCCATTCATGAGCGGAAATATCGTAGCACAGGCGACGTCGTCGTACCGCATAGAAGGCAAGCAGAAGGGCATAGATCAATAGTCCAGCACTGGCCGTATACCAAATGAGCACATTACCCAGTAGATAGATTTGAGCACTGGAATTCGAGTCCAACCAGTAGGCTATACCCTTGTCCAGCAAGGGCCACTCATGGGGCAGAGAGCTATACATGTGACTCTGCAATTGTTTGGCATGCCAAAACATTTTGGTTTGCAATTCCAAGAGTTTCGACCAGAAGGACAGGCGTGTACGTTGAGTGGGTATCATCTCGGCGGAGAGTAGTTGACGCTCGCGTTCACGCTGATCCTGGGCTAAGGAAACAATGTAAGCGATCATTAAGAAAAGGTATTATATATCAACTTACTTCTGGTATAACGATGCTCCTCCACATTCCAAATGGCATCTTCATGCACCTGCTCTCGATCTGCCACCACTTCATGCTGATTGAAACCCCAATCGGGCAATTGACGTCCACTAAACTTCAGAGCCGCACCCGTGGACTCATGTACAAGACGTATTTCCGACTTGATGGCATGCCAAAGATCTCCCTCGGTATTACGATTCAGTATCTCTACGCGCCATAACAGTTCACCGGCCATTTTGATTTCATAGTCTATATAACAGCTGACCTCTTGACATTGCGGTGTCATGGGTGCGGCCACATCGTGTGAGTTCAGGGCACGACTGGTTATACCATGCACCAGCTGTATAATGTCACCATGTCGTATGCCATCGGGTTGATCACCCACCACTAGATCATCCCTTTCGGGTCGCTTTAACAATCCACCAGTTGTTGACATCTTTAAAAGAATAACAGGTAACCTGTTGCTGATGTGAAGAACCACGTTTATCCTTATAGCGTACAGGATAGACAGCCGCATGGGAGTGCAACCAACAGGTACGTCCGTGCGTGTGACGCAAGGTAATCTGTGAGCCATGTACCACATCCAGGGGTTGACCACGTGTAATTGAAGCCAGACCACCATCTAGCGAAGCCTGAAAAGCACTAGTCATAATGCTATCATGAGGACCAGCACGATGTAAAGTTCTAAGATGTACATAGAAAACGCTTAGATACACCAAAATGGGTATAACCAGGAAGAGCACTAGTCGTCCCAAAGCATGCAGCCAGAGTTGAGCATCTAGAAAGAAGAAATATAAATATTTGCTCTTTGTTCAGTTGTTCACTTTTTTTTTTTTTTTTTTATATTTTACTCACTACTCAACCGCGCATCGTACAGCATTTGCCACAAGTGTCGACACAGCAGATAACCCGCCAGCGCTAGCGCCAAAAAACCCACATACTTTATGCTTCCCGCACAGGCCAATGAAAATGCCGCAGCTGCTCCACTGCACAACCATTGCCAACTGCCGAGACGACAACGCTGAAATCGCAACAAACAGCCTATGCCCAATGTACTGCCCAGCAGTAACATTGACTCCATCAGCACAAAACGTGATTGCGTTAACAATGCATTGTCCAATACCACCAAAAGGCCACCCAAAGCGGCCGCCCAGCGATTCAGTTGCGCCTCTTGCAACAGTTTGTAGACAGCCGGTGCCAGTAGACTGCCACATAAAGCGGGCATAAAGCGTAACCAAAAGATGGGCACATTTTCTGCATAGGCGGCTCCAATCCGTGAGAATGTGTAGTTACCATCATAGCCGGCACAACTGACCAGACCAGCTATCAGCTGCTTTCCCAACGGCGGATGCTGATCGAAGAAGAATATGTTACGCATATAGTGCGAAATGTATTTGCCATAGTGCAGCTCATCGAATCTGTGGAAGGGAAAGATAAAAGTAAAAGTTAGGAAGAGCTAGAGAACATGGGAAAGGCGTGGCAATACCTAGACTCGAAGATCATCTTACAAAAATCACCGTGATGAGTCTTATACGAGTCCTCGCGATGATTTAAAAGAGATTAATTTCATGTGCGATTAAAGAAGACTCGAGAATCACTCAACATAACAATATCTAGAGCAATCGCCAGATGGCTTGAAAAAGGCTCGAAATCGTTAAGAAATACGACTTGAAAATGAGTCGAAACTGATCAGAAAAGCGAGCTATAAGCGAGTGTCCAAAAAGAGTCCCGGCCAGGGTACCATTTTCTCCCGACACAAGTATCATTAATGATCAGAAAATGAGCGCATTTACATATGACCAAGCCAAGTCATGCCAACTTTTGGAAGTTCATTTTTACAATAGTCACCTTGAGTCTTTTTCGAGTCGTTGAGTTGATTGAAAATTGATTAATTTTATGAGAGACTCGAAAAAGATCGAAAAACGAACCGAAAACGACTCATCAATGATCGCAAAATATGAGTAATGAAATAAAAATAACAAAATGTAAAAGAATCGAAAGTTGATCACCCAAGGGATTGATATGTGATTATCGGGCTGTTTCTTTGCACTAATAAATTGCTACACAGGTCGCGGAAACGCAGCTCTTATCTAGTGATCTTTTGCAAACGGCCTCTTTCCAAATTTTAAGCTCGTGCTCTAAAGTTCTGCATTTCTGGGCATTAGTTTTAATTTATCAGTGGACTGCAGTGCAGTAAGGTAAAGAAGTGAAGTAAATTATTAATGTTATTAATTTTTTTTATTTATAAAATAATATAAAATTAAAATATAAATAAATAATATTTTCAATTGAATATTTCTTCTATTTTGGGTCGCATTCGATTTAAATATGACTCGATAAAGAGTCGCTATGATTAGAAATATGACTCAAAAACGAGCAAAATTCGATAAAAATATGACTCGAAAAAGAGTCGCTTATTGTTAGAAAAACGGGCTTTAAAAGACTCTTCTTCAACTGTCGCAGCTAGCATACCAGTTCAGAAATCGAGCTCATTTTGATCAACGATATAGACTCAACGATTGCTCAGAAATTAGTAGGCTGTTTGTTGTCATTTTCGCTCCCTGAGTTGTCCGTCTCGCGCTAGCCACCATGTTTTCCTATGCGTTCTATAATTTTGAGTAATGTATCTTCATTAGTACTATCCATCAAAATTGAGAGGCAGTGCAAATTTCATCTTAAATACTAATTGCTCCATGATATGACTATTTTAATTAGATTGAGGACTTGAATGTGATTTAAAATTTCATAAGATGCTGGCCGGGACTTCTGATGTTTCTAATTACAAGGGTATTTCTAAGTTGTCTACAATTTCTAAAATATTTGAGAGTATGTTAATTTCTCAATTCTATTATTTCACCTTCCCAACCTGGCTTTGTGAAAAGAATATGTACAACCATCGGGGAACCGAAAACCATATTTTAATAGTTTTGAGAATCGGTCAATATTTGTGGAACCAAAAAAAAAACATCGAACAAATATTGTTTTGGGTTAAGTTTTTATGTTTAATCTTGAGGGTATTATATAATTGTCCAGATGCTTGTACAGGCACAAAAGGAATCGTCTCCGATCCCATAGAGTATATATGTATATTCGTGATCAGTTTGACGAGCTGAGTTGACAAAGCCACTGACTGACTGACAACGTTTGCACACTGACAATATTTAAGCTTTAAAAATGAAAGCTTCAGAATGACTGCCGCACCATAGACAGATACATCTTCAGCTGAACTGTTTCAATCGAATCATTCGCAATTCGCAATTCGCAGCTTTTCGTTATCAGAGTTGGTTCGATGATTTAAGGTTGCAACCCGATAAATCGAACCGACATGGTCGCACTTTTCTGTTGCTCTGAGATTCGATAATTTATCGCGCATGAGAAAAAGTACTTTCGGTTGCGCTACCTTGCAACTAGTTATAGTATCAGGATAAGCTTTTGAATAAATAAATCGTTAACTTTGTGAGTCATAACTTTAAAATAGTCAAATTCCATCAGAACCAGAATTTCGAGTATTTTATAGTTATTTCTTACACTCAGAGAAAAAATCGAGCAGATCGTGCTTGATATCAAGCAGATTTCGTGTCAGAAGTTCGGCAAGACAGAATTTTCTTGGATTCAAGAAGAAAATACTGAAATCAAGCATGAATTTTCAAGCTGTATTTTTTTGTCTCACCTCCCTTGCCACCAAACACACAAAGTTTTCTCGATTTCAAGCAGATTTCTTCTTGAAAATTCAAGACGAAAAAAAAACTAAATTGAAGCAGATTTCAGTCTTGCCGAATCGTGCTAGATTTCTCTGGGTGTAGTATTTGTTATTTTAATGTAAAGAACCGTCACAGACTATGGACCCTAAAACCAAATCAAATCGTATGGGAATGGGCTCGTTTTTTCGCGTTGCGTTGAGTTTGCGAGTCGAACATTTAGCGATAAGACCGATAGAACTAGCTGATCGATCCTAAAATTAGTGGCAGAGAAGAAGCAGATTTTCAGTCGGTTCCATTGACCAATTAACCGGTCAATGGAACCGACCTACAGCTCTTCTATGGGCTTAAGTTAGAGATGAGCTAAAGATAGAAATTTCAATCCCGCCTCGATCAAATTAACATCTATAAAATCCCGCCACGAATTCCGAACCATTCATTCATTCCCGGAACATTTAATTCCCGTCACGACTCGAACTTATATCTTAATTTTAATCTGTTGCTTAGGAGAGCGCTAATATTTGTTTCCCGAAGATTTTAAAATCCTTCCTTCCAATCTTTTGCAGATTGGATAACAAGACCATACCAATTGACCCCATTTGTAAATATGACATTGTTTCAACTGTGGTGAGAGTAAAATCCTTTTCCGCTTTACATTGCACTGGGCGCCTTGCATCACAACTTTTAAGGCTATTTTTATTAGCTTTATCTGCTTGCCTCATACTTACACAACATGCGCTGGTGTTGCCAATTTGTAGAAACGTGTGCAGAATGCCAACAAAAATAGCGTCCAGCTGAAGAGATCGATGCTCAGGCTAACGGTAAATTGCGGCGTATCAGCAACTGAGCAGCGATCTTTATGGCGATCTTTAATGCCGGCATCATGATCGTTGTTGTCATCATCATCATCTAAAGAGCTGGAACACGAGCGCGAGCGTGAGCGTTTGGAGGTAGTTGTAGATGTAGGCGAAGGTGATGTTTGTTTTGGCGTCGTCGCTGTCAGCGTCAAAGATTGCCGGCTCTCAGAGCGTCGACTGTGCTCCACACTGCCGCGCAGCGGTGCCGTATTTAGGTGGCAGTTAATATCGCGGCAGCAATTGAGTATGGTGGATACGGCAGCACCGTTACAGCACAATGGTGAAGTTGAATTGGCGCTGACCGAGGCCGAGGCTGAGGCTGAGGTTGTTGAACGACTGCGTTTGTCGCTTGTGCCGCGAAAGTGAAGTCTTTCGTTTGGTTGCGGTTCGCAGTGGGTTTGATATTCGATTGGATTTTCTGCAGTATTTGTCGGTTGTGGCTGCTGTTGTTGTTGTTGTTTTGATTTGGAGCGTGTCGTCTTGCGACGTTGTATGGTGCTTGAGTAGGTGGACATGCTGAGTGTGTATTGGCGTGAGAATTTCGCGTTATGCGGTTTTTGTTTCAGGCATTTCCTAGCTTTCACTTTTATTATTTCAATATGAGATAATTCAGAGACGATCGGTATCAGTTGGCCCGTTGGTGCCACGTCTTCGCAGGCCAAAGCAAACCTGTTGGCACAGCCGCTTTCGCACTTTCTTTAGCAGCTACTAATCGGCCACTTGTTGACTGTTTATCGACATTATACATGTATATTTTCCGAAGAAAGTTCACACACACACGCACACGCGAAATATGTATGTATATTTTGTTTTTTTTTTCAGCGCACGCGCATATATTTTTTATTTTACGATCGCTTGGCCTTTGCTTTGTTTACCAATTTGGCCCACAACTTGCTCGCTGAAGATCTCCACATGCACTGACAATGGCCCACGAATACGACCATTGCCTCTGCTGCTTAGCGTGGTAAGACGTCGACTGCGCTGCTTGGATTGGAATGCGGACCATTTGCCTGCAGCTGCCGATGCTGATGCTGCTGCTGTCGCTTGAATGGCTTGTCTGGCTGGTTTGATTCTTAACCTATTTCTTGTGTAGTCTCCTTTCTCTCTCCCTCGCTCTCTCTCGTTTTCTCTCTTGGTGCGTTTTGAGTACCTGATGTGTTGTATCACTTAACGGCGACCTGCAATAAAAATAGCATTTATTTGTACTGTGGTTTTAAACACCTTTACAAGTAGACTGCCGCACGCGACTAACAGGTGATGGTCAAATAGATAAGACAAACAATTAAAATCTATTGGGGCTCAAACATTACAACTTGGGAACTCAGCTCTGACTGTCTTTCTAGATATCAAGCTAAACAGAAAAAATTGATATTTGTTGAAGAAGACATGCAATTTTTTGTAATCTATTATTATATCTATCATTATTATATAATATTATATTTATTATAAATTTTGCAACCAATGGGTTCCAATGGGGTCTTGTACTTTTGGAAATTTTCTTTTCCCATTTTTTACCTTTGAATTTTTTTTTTGTTGTTTTGCATTATTATAATAGCTTGGACATTCACCTTTTATTCCCTTCAAACCATTTTCAAAAATTCGAAATAGATTATCAGATATAGCCATTTTAGTGGATCAATGTTCTTGCTAAAGTGATTATTTTATAGTATAAAATGTATACGTTCTTCGAAACTTTGAATGCCTCATTTAGCGTTTTAATTTACGATATCCTGGAGTTCCAAAAACATGGCTACCGCCTCTTCTCCTTTTTTTGGCGTCCTTTATTGGCAGACCGCGAAAATTTTAAACAGCAATCGAATACCAAAAATTGTGTTTTTTTTTTTTTTATATAAATAAATAACAAATTATTTTCCAAGGTTTTTTTCTCTTTCCTTTTCCTTGGGTAACTCTAAATTAAATACTCGAAAAATGTAAATTGAAAAAATATCGAAATTATACTATCTCAGATGTAAAGATGAATATCTAATCACTGACTACCACTGAACTGCTAGCTTTAAGCAAATTTTTTTTAAATATTATTTGGCAATAAAGCAAACCATTATTATTATTATTATTAAATAAATAACAAAAAACTAAAAACCAAATTGAAAAAGCTCCTATAGTTTTCTCTCCAGAATTTTTTAAAAAACTCTCATAAAACCCTGTTTAAAGGTAGAAGACCTCCTTAAATAAAATAAATATTTATATGTAAAAAGTGGAGTATTCTAACTTCCCGTAAATAAATAAGAAAATTTATGTTAAATTCGTTCAGTACGAATTTTTATGAAAATTACAGAAAGAAGCCGAACAGAATGTTTAAGATCTGTGAACCAGTTAGAAAATGGTTTGTGCCCAGGAGCGTTCTACTTCCGGGCCCTTGAAGGCCCGATGCGAGACTGAACCAGACTTAAAATAGATTTTGGGTACCAAACAGGTCCTTTAAAACCAGGAAAGCACACCTCTCGATTAATTTGTAAACCAGGCTGATACTGCCCTAAGGGGTCAAACCGAGCTTCTCTCAATCTCTACTCGATTAATTTAGTTTAGACATATCTCCACAATTATTTTAGCAACGTACTTGGGGTCTGGTGTGCAGAAACGGGTTCCTAGCCGGTGAAGTAAACTCTTTTCGTTTTTCATTAGGTTTGTATTAGGTTTACGATTAGTGAAAAATTAAAAGGAGCATTGCTGAAAACAGTCCAATCGACAGAAGTAAATCAAATTTAATTTAATTTTGTAAAAATCGGAACTGAAATCCTCTTAAGGGTGGTTCGCCCAGGAGTTCGATCAGTTTGGATTTTAAAACAAACATGTAAATTAATTAACTAATACGTATAATTTGAGTACGAATGCTCTGGAAGTGAAAAATTCGTTGATTTGAGTATGTTCAGCTCTTAATTCAAGAATTTTATTAATGGGAGTATATTGTTTTGGAGTCCGTCATGCTCTTATTTTAAGAATGGAAGACTTTCGGACTGGCAAATGCTCAGTTCTTAATTCAAGAATGGGAGATTCTTGGATTTGAGTATGTAACGCACTTGATTCAAGAATGAGAGAAACTTGTTTTTTAGTCTGTCATGCTCTTGATTCAACAATTTTCTACTTTCATGCTTAGATCAAGTGTGAAAACTCTTGTTCCAAAATAAATTCGAACTCTAAATCTTGGATAAAGAATTTTCACTCTATTTTGTATTGTGCTCAAATGCTCTTGATTCAAGTATGAAATTCTGTGAGTGTATACAAATTTAAAATTTTTTTTAGTGTAGTAATAATAATAAAAATATATTAAAAGGTGTGGGAAATTGTTTAATATTCCCCTTGACTTCGCAGAAGTCATTTGTCAATTAAAAATACTTGTTACGTTTCCATAGTTTTCTAAGAACCAGAATATAGTGTAGAATCTTTTACCCATTTGGACAATATTATGTTAATAACAATATATATCTAAATTGGCTGTCTTTGATCGAAGTTTTAAAATATTTAAGGTTTCTGAGGTTTACAGTACTTTTTTCGAATATTGTACAACATAAGAGTTTACGGTAAATCTTTAATTGAGCTAATTTTTAAAGTACGGGGCAAGGATCATAAAAAAACGCACCTTCAACTTTACCACAATATAATTATAGTATAATATTATATCATATGATATATAGCAAAATCATTATTCCACAAAAGCTTACATGATTCAACCCAATTTTCCATGAAAAAAAATCAAGCTTAATATTTATAATATGAAAGAATTCGCGGTCTGTCGAGGATAATTTTTCGAAATTTTTGGAGGTGAGATAGCTCAACTAGACATTTACCAACATTTGAGCTTGAGCAAAACGCCATAATAAAGTAAAAATCAAGTGGAATGAAAAAAAGTAGGTCTCAACATCTCCAAAGTTTATTTAATAATTATGAAACCCAAACATTTTTATTTTATTTTTAAAAAGGAGCTACAATAAAAATTACTCATACGACACATAGACCAGACAAAAAAATTTTTCAACAAAATCTTAAGTTAAATAAAAAGATTTATTACTCCCAATATTTTATTTTAGAAAATTGATCTACTTTTCAATCAAACAAATTACAAACAAATTATTTAAAAATAGTCAACACTGCGTATGAGTGATTTCAAAATACTTTAAAGCCTGCCCGCACTCTCAATAGAATTTCGCACTTACACATTGAATCACCCTCATAAAAGCGAACAAAACGTGAAAACTAGAGACCAGGACCCACACCAATACACAGGCAGCCGAGGCAAGTAGAAAATTTAGAGAGAAATCGAGAGACCAAAACGAAATGGAGAGAATGTGTTGAAGTGCCCCAAACCCTTTTGTCTGGTGCAATGGAGACTTTGTCTGGTGATGATGGGAAACCCTCAGGGAGGACCACATAACATAGTGTGAGCAGGAAAGAGAGCTAAAGAGAGAGAGAGAGAGTGTGTGTGTGGCCGAGCTAGGGGTTTGGGTGGGTGGGTGTATGTCTGCCTGTCAGCTTGCCAGTGCAGCTTGGAGTGCAACGCGACTGGGGCACGGGTTCTTGCACCCGGCACACACATACACTCACTCACACACAAAACAACAACACGGGCACGTGTCCAAAGGAGGCGACTGTACGACTAAAGGATGCTGGATATGGCAGATGGGGAGTTGGTGCTGCTGCTGATGCTGCTGCTGGCGGCGGATTGGTTGCCAGGCTTAGCGGTGTGATTGTGAGTGAGTGTGCCCCAGCCTCGCGGCTTGCACAAGTGCAAGGATATTGTCGCCTCCGCCTGGCTCTGATGCTGGTTATGGTCCTGGGTCTGGGTGTGCATCGTTGCAGCCGCCTCGCTTTGGTCTCTGTTGTCTCGTTTGGGGGGCCCTGGGCCTGCCGTGTGCCACTTTGGCCATGTTCGTGGCCGTGGCCTCGTCTCGTGCGCTCGTTTCCCTCCAGCCAAGGCCAAGCCTGCCTGACTGCGCCTGGCTGCCTGAAAGGCGACGGCGATAATGTGGCACAATGACATTGACATTGAACTAGGTCGAGGACGTCGTTTTCCCATTTAGCCACCGTTTGGTTAATGTGTCCGTATCCGTGTCCGTGTCGTTGTCGTGGCCTGGCCTCCCCCTTTTTAGCAGCAACAGCAACTGCACCAGGCCCATATTTAACTGTCTTGTGCCTCCGGGTAAGGGTTAAGTATGATTGTTGGCTTACACTGGCTGGGCTGTTGGTTTTTTTTTTTTTGATTAGGAAGTTGTTGATAAAGGTGGGAAGTAAGTAGAGTAGAAAAAAACAGATGACTTAAGTAAATAAAGAGTTGGTAGAGTTAAGAAGATGGAGTGAGGAATGAGGTATCATTTTGGGTTTAATATGGAACTGGTAACTGTGAAGGTCAAAAGCGACAAGTCGTTCTTTTTTCACTTAGATCAAGAGCTTGGCCCATTCCTAACTGTGAACGTTGAGGAACTGGTAACATACACATCTAGGTAAAGTAGACAATACAAAATTATTTAATATCTGCTCTTTCTAGAACTTTTGATGATAAGCAACCGAGAATGGTTGAAAAAGAACCATGGGGTAGACCTCACTAGTATTGTATGTAAAAGTTAGTGTCCTATCTTTAGCCTAATATCTTCTTTTGGTGAAAAAAAGAAATGGAGAGTGTAAGTTATAGTTAGCCGAACCCTTTTCCGATATACCAGTTACACAGGGAGCAAAGTATTTATTAAGCTTTATGTAAATTAATTAACAGTGCATTTACAGTATGTTTAGTTAATACTAAATCAGCGCTGATGTGGAAGGACTGGTAATATGGCTGCTCTTAAGTGCTTTTCGGTCATGGATTTAATATAGTCAGGGCCTACTACTTCATGACATTCGCTTGTCTTAGGCATGGATTTTAGTACTGAACTCTTGAGTGAGTTTTATGGGTAGTTTTGGAACAGTTCCGAAATCCGTCACGAATTAAAGCAATTCCTACTGCTCAGGTCTAAATTCACCACTGATATACTGAATATATATACCAAAGAGCAAAACTGAAGGGTATATCTCTGCTATATTGTATATTTTCCGATTATAATGAAAATAGGTTAGATTGCGACAGGAGTGCACACAACAACAATGACTGATAGTATAGGCGTTGGGTACCTCTGGATAACACTATTTTCCAGTTCATACACATTAAATGTATCATAATAAATGCCCTTCAAAGTAAGCAAACTTTAATTAATTATAATAATTATCAATTTTAATGAAGACAATTGATACTTAGCCGCTTACATAATCCACACTGAACATTCTTTCAGATTGTTAAAACAGTTATAGGTATACAAAATAAATTAGTGTTAAGGCAAATATCAAATCAATAATCAATACAAAAACAAAAAATGGCGAACTGTATTTGAGTTGAAAGAAATTTATTTGATTCTGATCTTCAGATTGAAGTTTCAAGTAAGAATGACTTGGAACAATCCCAGAATTCTTGTGTAAATCCGAATAGGCTTATTACAAGTTTGGATGCTACTTGAAAATCAAGTCCAAGAATTGCTAAATTCGTATTCAATTCAATCCTTTCGCACTTTGTTTGAGAAATTCAGGAATCGACCTTCCTCTGACATCGTTTAGGAATTGATTTTCATCAAAATATCTCGGATATTTTTTTCTGTGCATAAACATAGCATACTTTAAAGGGTATTTATCATGCTGAATTTTGTGTGCATAAATGAAATGTCACAAAAAATAAATATATTTCTTGATTGCAGCCTGAATCTGTTTTTTTTTACCATTGTTTTAGTTTAATAATTTTTTAAAATGTAAAATTTTTTCATAATACATTTCGAAAGTTTAGCTTCCAAATTTCATCATAACTGTTCGGAGCATTACTGAATTTTAAACGCTATATATTGCAAGAAAGGTAATCAGTAAGCTTGCAAAGAAGTTAACAACACTAGGCAACATGGTCCAGTTTATAGAAGGAGTGGTGCTGTTTCTAGATGATTTTCATGTGCTAAACTTGAATCTGCTTGGCAAAATAATCCATCACTTCTGGATTTTTGGTAATTTGAGCCTTTAATAAGCAAAAATTAATTTTTTTTTAAATTTTAAGGCATGTTTTGTGGGCGAACTACTAATATGTTTGTTTTCTTTAGCTTAAAAATAAATTATCCCAAACAATTCTGCGATTTTTTTCAACGAATATATAACATTTTGAATACAGGTGCTTAAACTAACCAAATTTTTCCTTGCCAACAACTAGGCAATGGGTATGGTTAAGAACTATCATTATAATTTGATAAAAATTACAAGGCAAAGTACAGTTTTTAGCTTTGCACACTTTTAGACTGCAAATTTAAGTCAGACATTATGTATATTCTAAAACATGTATTCAAATGGGAATATGTTCGTTTAAAAAAATCTCATAATTATCTGGGATAATTTACTTTAAAGCTAAGAAATGGTACTTTACTATAATATCAAAACAAATGTATTGATTGCTTACAGAACATGCCTTTAAATGGTCAAAATATGCACTTTTACCAAGCTTAGGCTCATTTTACCAAACAAATTCGAGTAAAGTATATGGAAATCATTTAGAATCACCACCACCCCTTCAATGAACTGAAAAAAGTTGAAAGTTGAAGTCCCGAAACGAGCCCAAAATGTTCATGAAATAAAGTATTCCAATATTCATGAATTAAAAATAAGCATGCCGTTCCGTCCACGAATAATTATGATTTAAGTACTTTTTTAACAGATTTTGTTCTCGGTCTACGCTTTGTACCCTTGTTACAGAGTATAATAAAAAAATTTATTCAATTGAAGAGACACTTTTACACCTTACAAACACTTTAAATATTTGAATATATGATGTTGTTATTCTGAGAAACTAATTTCATTCCGACTACAATTCAAATCATACCACATAATTCTTTTGTGCTTTATTTCCAGAATTTTTGGTGGGCGATGCAATGAAGTGACCTTACAAAATTTTAAAAATCTTCTAAAATATTTATTTCGAACATAACATCTAGTTATTTTGAAGATGATCCAATATAGCTTATAAATGAGCCATAGTTCAGTACTTCAATCAAGATTAGTTCAATAAATCAAGAGGTGGTCGAAGGAATTCAATGATCCCTACACCACAAAATAACTAGTTCAACCAAATCTGGAATATTGCTTCTGTCTCTGGTCTTTGCGGCACTTAACATACCAGGACCGTATTGAATCTGTTAAGAAGCAGTTTCTGAGCTTTGCCCTTCGTGACCGAAACTGGGATACCAGTAGGAGGAAGCTCCTAACGAACAGAGATTACATTTAAAAGAACTCCATTTTCTTAAGACTCGTAGAATTTGTCAAGCTGTAGAATTTATCCACAAGGTTTTAGTTGAAGAAACTGACTCCGTTGCCCTGTAATGCCTAATAAATTTATCAGTGCCTTTAAGAGTGACTCGAAACCTTATTCCTTACGAAGCCTTTGCCTTGCTCATAATGAGCACTATCACCTATTTTCAATGCATTTCTTGACTTAGGATGTAAAAAGTTATTTATTGTGTTTTCCTATAATAGGAATCCTATTAATGTTTTCATAGACATTTTTCTAGGCAAAGTAAATACATTAACAGATTTTCTATTCAAGCTAATTTATGGACACCATATCTACACAGAGAAGTAGTGGTGTTTCTACCGATATAAATGGAGCGAAATTTTTTTTGGCCTAACAATATAATAGCATCACTTTTTTGCTTCAAGTGGCATCAACAAAAGTAAAAAAAATTGACACTGCATTTTCGTAACAAGCAAACTTTTATTAATTTTGTCCTTAAGCTTTAATTGAAAGCAATTAAGTGCTAATATCAATCAATGAATGGCAATTCAATTAATTTTGCAGTGCTGCAAATTCTTGATGAGCTCTTAAAGTTAGTTAGTGCTCACCCCCCCCAAATTTAACGATCCAGTCAAGCTTTAGCTTAATGACATTCGAAGCAATTTCATAAACGAGTAAGTATGTATGTACAATATGTCCGTCCGTTCATAGGTTTTCCCAGGAAGAAATTAATGAAATTTTGAAAAATAAATTGCCTACCATTTTGGCTGGCCACAAAGAAGCAAAAGCTGAAGAAACTTGGCAATCAATTAAAATGCACAGGCGGCCTATGCAAGCCCCCCCCCCCACTCCACTCCACCTATAGCCTAGGTCTGTTTGGGGCCATTCTGGATGAATGTGTCTGCGTTTTGGCTAAGTTTTTGTTTTTTGAGTTGATGTCTGTCCGAGGGGAGTGTTTTATTTATTTTAATTTAAATAAAATTTATTTTATACACACACACACACGTACTATATATATATGTGTATATTTTTTATAACTGATAGACTAAGGGATGCAATTGCATATATGTACATGCAAGGATTATGCACACACGCACGTTCAAGTGCATATGCAAGCGTGTGTGTGTGTGTATGTCCTAGCATTTTCTATATAGAAAATGCAACTAAAATGTTTCATACATTTGTTTTTGCTGTTATGGACAGTGTCTGGCCTGGCCTGCTTCTCCCTCCAACTTTGACATTCACTCCTCCTCCAACACTATGCGACAGGCAGACGAGACTGCAAATGCAGCTGCATCAGAACAGCAACAACAAACGTTTTGTTTTTAGTTGTTGTTGTGGACGACTGGCCAGGAGCGGAGTGGATAAGTAAATTCTAAGGCCTGGCTGAAAGTGTATATGAGCAGTGAAAGAGAATCAAAAATATCACATAAAATAGAGGCAAGCTGTAAGAATGTAGTCTTTGTTTCACTTATTTATTATCAGCCGAACGTCCTTAAAGAGCTTCTCTCAAAAATTTATGGTTTATTAAACGAGATTATAAACGAATTAAAAATCTATTTGAAATACTGGGGTAAGAATGTACCCCAAAAACAATTTGGTTAAGGTATTAAAAATACTTGTTCAAGGAACGAGACCAACTTAAAATTCAAGCTATAAAACGTAATAAATTCGAGGTGCGCACGTGAGCGATTTTTCCTTCACGTAGCGTATCGATTCACGAAATAAAAATCTCTTTACGCACGATTCACGCACACAATTTTTGGAGCGTTTTGCGTCACGCACGATTCATGCACGTTTAAGGGAGGAGTCACCCACAAATTTGGGTGGTGTTTAATTGTATCATGGATTTCATGGCCACACTGCGCCTTTTGTATAGAGCAAATGCAAGCAGCGGATTCACGAAATCAAAAGCAAATCAGTTTTAGGAATAATTTTAATCATCGAATATATTAGAAACAAAATTTCGTGAATGCTGCACGACATATATTTACGATGTTAAGCCGTAATACTCGGGAATCACGCACCGATCACGGTATTACACGCACGAAAATCTGTTTTTTCTCACGATCGTGTCGTGAAATATCGTGACACACCGTTACACGTTTAAATTCAAGTCACGCGCGCACCTCTAGTATAAATTATATTCTGTTCGTACTAGAACTGCGATATTACCCAGCCAACCATCGAACTCCGCGGGGTACACCTTTAGGACTCGCAATACCCTCCTAGGGAGACTCCTAAAATAGTCCCAAAGGTGCTTATCCGACGGAGAAAAAGGCCTTCTTAACATATATGGAAAAAGTGTTCCTCAGGGACTCCTTAAAAGAGGGATTTTAGAGTCCCAGAATGCTCACTCGGATAATCCGCAAGGACTCCAAGCCTACTCCTCTATTCGTCTAAGATTTTTTGAAAAGGACTCCATCAATCAGCCTTAGATAATTCAGACGGAGTGTTTGTGGTCTGCTTTTGGCAGACTGCAATAATAGTCCAAAGAAAAGGTTTTACAGAAAGAAAAAAATTCTGGCAGCTGTCTCAACCAAAGTGTGGCCATGCCGAACTTCTCGCTCAATCTCGTAGCTTGTATGCGCAGCTTTCGCACTCCAAATGAGAAAAATGGTATTCTGGAAAAGATTGGCCCGGTGGACAGGTGCAATGGCGCATTCTGAGCCCCCAGATTGGATGCGAAGCGCACTCCATTCGAGAAATGTGGGATTCCAGGAACTTGGAGATGTGAACAGATGCAATGGAGCACTCTGAACTAGAGGTGGAGAACTATCGATAGTCGGCACCATCGATAGTCAACGATAGTTTTTTGAAAACCATCGATAGTCTACGATAGTTTTCGATAGTTTGATAACTTAAACGCTTATGGTAAAAAATGCATAAATTTTAAATAATTTATTAAAAAAAACTAACCTGAAAATTGGCTTCCGTCACTTTTGGTTTAAACTTTGGCATTAATATTGGTTTGTGGGTTCCGATTATATATATGTATCATAGCATTTCAAAGAAACTGTGATGCTTGGATTCAAATAATTCTGGAAATCGTATTTTTGGAATACTCAAGTGGCCTAAGCGTCACCAAGCCGAAGCCTGTTAGGAGCGAACCCCAGGCAAAATAGCAGCCCACCTCCCGCCTAACCGGCCGTGATGCTCAGCTACAAACGTGTGACACGAAAACGCGTAGAAAAACACTAAATTAAAGCAAACTACGGGCTTAATACAATAAAAAAGAGGTTTTGATTCCAGGAAGAGATTTTTCTAAGCTACTTACTCGGTAGAGTTTATTATAATCAGCACAATGGACACGAAACGGCTCATGCATGCAAGTTAGTAGTACAAGGGTTATCCCCTACGAGTCGGTTCAAAAGAAACACTAAGATTAATTTGACTAATCAACTCTGATGAGATTATATTTGGTAAATAACGTTTTTAAGCGCAATTATTTGTATTTTTTTTAAGAGCTACCTATTTATTGATGGTTAAAGCTGGCTGGATGGTTAAAGAAAACTATCTAAAACTATCGATAGTGGAGGGCTACTATCGATGTCGACTCGGTAGCGCCCAATCATCGATAGTGCCGATAGTGCCATCGATAGTTTTCCACCTCTACCCTGAACCACAAGATTGAATGCGGTACGCACTCCAAGCGAGATCTACCAGACTACGATGTTTGATGGCTTACAGCAGGTAACTTCCATCTCCCAACTTCCTTCCCTCCCCCTACTAAAATGAAATTTAATTATCTGGCTTTACAACTCCAAAAGGCCAAGTCGAGCTTCTCTCAATCATTCCCCCTAAGCATACAAAATGCGCTCCTGTGTTTTGTGGCTGGTTGTGTTGCAGTCTGGGTAAAATTTTTGCCATTTGATTGCATTTTGTCGGGCAGCGTTTTTGTGTGTGTTTGTGTATCCATGTGTGTGTGCGTGTAAAGTTTGTTGCACTTCAGCACTGAAAGTTAGGTGTTTGGCTTTTTGGGTTGTGCAAAATGCAGGCAGAAAAACGCATTTTGCATTTTGCTGCAATTTGCGCACATGCCGAGTGGAGGAGAGTTTTTGGATAGGCCTTAGGGTGCCTGCCACAAACTTCTACTACGCATATAGATACATGCCTAGACATATGTATGTGTGTGTTTTTTTTCATGTTTTATGGCTTATGTATTTGTTTTACACATAATAGATATATTTTGTTATATAAAATAAGCCGAGTTCGTTTTTATTTTAGTTTGATTTGCTGACAAATAAAATTCAGAGTCGGTACAGTTGTGCACAAAACAGTAGTAAAACTTGCATTTTGCTGCAGTTTTATGTAGCATACTTTTTGGGATACGAACTTGAAATGCAAGTAACACACATTTCTAAAACAAAGTGGGTGAGCTTTCTTTTTTTTGCTCTGTTACCCAACCAAAGAGACAACACACAGAGGCACAGCCATAGAAATTGGGTGGCCCATTTGAATTTTGAACATATCTGTTTGGTGTCGGTGCCAGTGCCAGTGCCGGTGCTGGTGCCTGTGCCTTCAGGAGCACCAACTCACTGCCCACCCTTGGCTCCAAAAAAGGCTGCTTCATCTGCTGTTTGGTATCTAAAATGGGGGGCGTCGGCCTCTGCCGGCATTTGCACACATTTTTTGGGGTGGAGGTTTGGTTTTTGTTTAGAATTTTAGATTTTAGCGCGTTTTAGAATTTTATGAATGAATTTTCAGCGCTCTTGCTACTGCCACGCCGCTTGTGTGGACTAACTTTTAGTTTTTGGTTAGTTTTTAGTCACATACCCAAATTTTGGGGGGGGGGGCTTAGGTCGGAAATGACCTTGCTATGGCTTGTGCCAAGGGTAGGAAGTGGGGATGGCGAGTCTTGTTTAGATTTGGTTTTCCCTGCAGTTGTGATGTGCCATTTTTTGGAATTGAACATTGCCGTTTGGCACAAATATGCAATGTCTGGGTAGCTGACTCTTGACTTTTTGCAAAACCAGAAATAGTATATATTGATTTTTGCGAATGGTTGACAAACTAAAAACTAGTTTGAAGCAAAAAAGTAGAGAGAAAGAGAGCTTGGAAGAAAATATTGCTTAAAGATTATTGCTTTAAATCGCCAAAAACGCAAACATATTTTAATCGAAGTGTTTTTATATGATTAAAAGGTCTTAGCATGTACAATTTTGTTGTGTAGTAGTATAATTATTTATTGCAAAGTTTTGCAAAAAAAAATTTCTCATACGACCCTTAAGCCAGTTTACAAAATTTAACTACGAACTCTTTAATGCATTTCAATTGTTGTAGTTGTTTTGAAATTGAAAAAGGCAACTACAGCAATTAAGCGTTATATAAAGAATCGATTGTATGCAAATATCTGTAATATACAAAAATACAACATTTTAGCGCATTTTGTAGGCATTTTATATAAGAATTGATAGCTTGTATGCAAATCGCTTATAAGCAAGTATCGCTTACCAACAAGGGCGTAGCCAGCTTTCTATGAAAAAAAAAATTGCTTGAATATTTTTTCAAAAATTTATTACGTATACGTAATATTTCATTCACATTTCACATTTTGCCACATTGCTGTGAGACACAAGTGTTTTTTCTATTTCTTATTTAACTTTAGTGGTGTTAAGCTCTCGAAGATTTCTTTAAAATTACGGAAAAACATTTGAATTGACGTTTCTATATTCCACAAAAGTCGTTTTCGAAATCAACAAATGTTTCCATTATTTTTAACCATTTTTGCAGTAAACTAAAAATTATTTTTAATGCAAATCGAATCGAAGAAGACTATTATTCGAACATTCTTTAATATTCTATGTAAGTTCCATTGAGTGGCTTGGTCCAAAATTTTAGATCACATTTTATTCCCACATTTTAACGCATAAAAAGTTAAAGCTTTTTATGTTCCGATTAAGTAATATACAACTATTTTTCGTTAGTCAACGTAAGTATGTTACATATGTATGTACATTAGAGTGTCCCCCAATCGTATGAAAAATGTAACGCTATATTCTCACCCCCTTAAAACTAGCATTTTGGTGTATAAATGGCATAACAAAAGAAAAAAGTCAAAAAAAAGTTAGTTTTAGGGGTTGCGCAATGGATTCAAAGTTTCTACTAACACCTTGCTCGATTATTTAATTTATTATAAGTTGGCGTAGACTACGATTCAAAATATGACCCTTCACATAAAGGGATCCTTGTTTAAAACACGAACAATTTGGTATGCTGACCTCTGGTGCATATCTATAAACGCACCCACTTTTTAGCAAACAGCCCGTAAAAGACAGAATATCATAAAAGTGTTAGTGAGAAGTGAGAGTTAGGTTTTCCGATTTTACCTTATGGAGGGACACTCTAATGTACATATGTTATGTAGTTAGCGAGTTACATGTGTTTTGAAAAATAATATAATGACATAATATGTCAAGAATATTTTCACAAAGTTTTAAGTTGCTTTTGATCGCGTTTTTCTTAATACATAGTTTTTAAAGTCTTTGAATTATTATTATTATTAGATATGAATTATTGAACACATCTCCTAGGTAGGATAAGCTAGTGATTAAACGAAGCATTCGTTATTATTCGTATAAATTCAACTATACATTTATACTTCCTTCACTACATTATAAGTTGTTCTAAAGTAACAGTTTAAAATATTGTATGAGGGTAACTAAATTTAATCACTGAATTTAATAAAAAAAAAACAAGTTGATAAATATTAAAAAAAAATTTAAAGGTGACAATTTAATGCGTTAGTTATGTTTTGAAGAAAATTTAAAAAAATCTGATTTTTTAGACCCGGAAAACAAATATAAATTGGTTAATTAAAAAGTTGGTACAAGCACGGAGCACTTTAAGATAATATCAAGATGTTTACGGCCTTCTAAAATCGTAAATTTTTTAAACAACAAAATTTGTTTTAAGTATATGAACATTTGGAATGATATTAGTTCTAAGGATGGTCGGAGAGGCTACATATGGGCATTTCAACAAAAGGTCCACCGTGATCGAAAAATTAAAAAATTAGAAAAATATAAAAATTTTATGTTTTTAAAAAATGTACAGCTTGAAACGCCAATAACATCGCCATCAAGAACGGCATCATTAGCGAGCCCAGCAGTATGACAAGAAGGATAAAAAGCATTGACAAAGAATTGAAGCCCAAAAGTAGCTGAGATAAAGGAGGCTACCGAACATGGCGGCGAAAGGATATGCCAGTTGAATAAAAGCAGTGTGCGTAAGAAGTACAGCAACACAACAACAAATTGATTTTAAAGCCACACAAAGTACCAGCCAAGATGCATCAGTAGTGAGCGGGAACTCAGGCTGAAGATGAATGCAGTCAGCAAATAGGTGACTTTAGCAGCGGCGGCTAAAAACTTTTAATCGAATTTAATTTAATTCTTTTTTTTTTGGTTACGAGGTGCAGATAGGATTGGGTCTCTACTTGGGCAAGCCTTCGCGATTGACCCCTTTCAGTCCGGATCTTTGGTACAAAGCAACAGCAAGGCAGAAAAGTATATTTATAAAGGCAGAAAGTATATTTTTAAGAGTAAAGCTTTTCAGGTGGGCAGCACTGGTTGGTAATGGCGTCCAAACGTCATCTGTCAAAGTGAAAAGTTTTCAGTATAATCTGCCATTTCATCATGGAAAGACTTACAAACGAGCACCGATTGGAAATTGTTGAAATTTGTTATCAAAATTCGTGCATTGGAAAAAGTGAAATCTCAATTCATTGCCGTTCTTAGCAATTGGGCATGTGTTACTCAACCAGATCTATAACTGCATTTTTTTGAATTTTGCCAAGCATTTTTCCATCTTAAGTGTAAAGGAACCAAACTTTCTTCTAGGGTCGCTTCTTTTATCGAGAATTTTTGTAAGACTTTGCTCTTTTAAACTATAATTCCATTGTGTGATAAAAAATAAATCAATTTTTTTGATTTCAATTACATACTCTGGCTGGCAATATGCATTTGCCAGCACATAACCACAATATTCACACTACTCACCTCCATCCATTAATTCAAATCGGCCTCTGACTCTCTATTGATGTACACAATATGGCGCATTATATATGTATGTGTATACATTGTACATATGCACATATATTTTAATGAGTTTTGCTAGATTTTATACATACAAAAATTGCTTATAAAAATCTATAGGAAAAAACTGTTGCATACTTGCCGGTGCGCGCTTAAATTGACAACGGGGGGGCAAAACTGAAACTGAGTTGCATCGCACTGAGAGAGAGTTACACAGAGAGAGAGAAAGAGAGCCACAACAACAGCATCCGAATCGAACCAAACCGAACACTAAAGCCATACGAAAGGACAAACACAAAAGCGAAAGCATTAAGTGTGTGTGTGTGTGTGTGTGTGTCGGCATTTTAAAGAGTAAATAATTGTCTGCCCGATGGGCCTTACCGGCCGCCGCTTGCCTCGTCACCAAACTCTACACAATTTTAGGCGCCGGTCATCAACACAACAAGCTACAGCAGCAGCCGCAACCGGAGCCGGCTCCTGCCGTGCCGGACACACACTTTCAATCAGTTTACGTTATAACGTCAGCATCGACACTACGTCATCGAGCCGTAAAAATTGAACTGCAACGAGCTGAACTGTCGCTGTTTTTAATTGTCTACGATATTTCGTGACTCCAACGCTTGTATTGGTATTTGTAGTTGAGTGTGCGTGTGTGTGTGTGTGTGTTAATGTGCGCATCTTTTTATCGCGTCGCGTGAAAGTGAAAAACGCGACGCGACCAAATTTAGTTTTAACACAACGATTAATATAACTGTTAACAAGTGAGTAACGGCATCTTTAGGCAGCGACACATACTAAATCACAAAAATAGCGACAACTCTTTATATAAATAAGGGTGAACCGGCTTTTAATCGAAACAAACAACTTAATTGTTTCTCAAAGCACTGCACTTAGATTTATCTATGCAGATTCAGTTGCACATATATTTGCTATAAGCATGCTCGTGCAGTGCGAACTCAAGCGAATTCCTTGATTGCTTCTACTCACACATTTAAGCTCTTAATCGTTTGGTTTTAAGTTCTGTTTTGATAGATGGCGCCTATTTTGCAGCAATATTTCTTATACCAAACCAATGGATATTAAGTTTCGATTTATTTAACTCTAAACTATAATTTTAACATGTAATAAAAGTTGATCTAGAACCAAACTTCTCTCAGCTTTAAACCTATCGGAAATTCACAGAGTTTTTTTTACCTAATAAATCCATCGGACCTGAACGATCGGTCTAAAGAACTAGTTCCAGTTAGAAAAACTTTTCCATGCGCACTTCTTGTAATGTTTTATCTCACGATTATCAAATCAACTACTATAGCCTAGAACGTCGGTCAAAAACTTTAAAAACTTTTTTTTAAGTCCAATTCTATTATTGTTTATAGCCACATACTTTTGAAAAAAAATTTCAAAATCCGGACAATTCTTTTTTAAGAAAAGTTTTTTTATTCAAATTCTTGTTATCAATTGAATTGAAAATTTTAAACATTTGATAAGTCTATATTCTATTTTGCTTCGGCACATCTGAAGTTTTTTCTCGTAAATACATTGGAAAACATTTTGCCCAGTATTTTTAACGCATGACCCCATAAACTATATATATTCTTGATTAGGACGACGAGCTGAGTTCATTTCCGTCTGTTCGTCCGTGCGTCCGTCTGTCCGTCTGTCAGTCTGTTTCTACGCGAACTAGTCTCTCAGTTTTAAAGCTATCGAGCTGAAATTTTGCACAGAGTCTTCTTTTTACTGCACGCAACTAATATGTCGGAACCGGCTGGATCGGATGACAATATCATATAGCTGCCATAGGAACGATCGGTCTAAGAACTAGTTCCAGTTAGAAAAACTTTTTTGTTTTCCATCGTAGCGTCACTAATCTTGGTATATAGTAGTTTTATATCCTTCCACATAATTCTGAAAAAATTTATCAAAATCGGATGACTATAGCATATAGCTGCCATAGAAACGGTCGGTCAAAAAACTAGTTCTAGTGAGAAAAACTTTTTTGTTTTTTATAGTAGTGTCCCCAATCTTGGTATATATTAGTTTTATATGCTTTCACATAATTTTGAAAAAAAATTTCAAAATCGGATGACTATAGCATCCATAGGACCGATCGGTCGGAAAATGTGTTTTACTAAGAAAAGTTTTTTTATGGTATCAAATTTTTATTATCAATGATTTTAAAATTCTAAATATCTGATATCTATATCCTATATATATTTTACCGGTTAAATCAGTTGGAGAAAAGTTTTTCAAGTGTATTAAAACTTCGGCACAGTCGAAGTTAGCTTTGCCTTCTCGTTTTTCATATTTATTAAAGATGGCTCTTGGAATGGCAATAAAAAACAAGTAAAAAATTGTAACTGCCCAAGTTTGTATATAACTGATCGCTTTTAAATGTGGCGCCACACGAGCTGTGTGAAGTGCTGCTTATTGCCACTGCAGGCGGTGATGATTTGATCCAAAAACTATTTTGAGAACCGAACCGGTGGTTTAAGACTGCTTAAAACCACTAAATCGAACCATTCCCAATGTCAGAGCGGATTCCCAATGTATATCTCTGCATTTAAGTTCAATAACATTCTGGAAACAGAAAAAACAAAATGTTTCTGGAATAAATTTGTTAAACTTATTCTGATTTGTTCTTCAATTAAGTAAATGTAAGAAGGCTGGAAAGAACCTATGGCCATAACTTAACCAAAAGCCATAAAGGTAAGCCTGTAGATCCGAAATTTACCTTCACTTGATAGTCTAGGAAATAGTACCAGTTATTGACAGATTTATGAAAACTCAAGTAAAGAGTTCTCTCCAACCCGATATTTTTAATACCGTGTTCCAATGAAAGTTTATACACTCTTCATAGAGAAAGAAGAATAAGAATTTTTGTTGCAGCTCTTGAAATAAAAAGAAGATATTATAATGTATTTTAGTCTGTAGGCCCATAGAAAAGAACAAAGTAAGAAAATAATACCACGAATAATTCCTAAAGCCCTAGGTATAGTTCATGATGGACCTTGCATCCTGGCAAAAATGGAGTCTTTGCTAATCGCTTGCTTATCGAAATCGACCGATAAGTAAAATTTTTCAAAGAATCCTTTTTTTAATGCTGATAATATAATCACGTATTTTTGCAAGCATTGACGCTGTTAAGATTGACCCGTATTGGTAAGCAGAAAGGTCATGAAGAACCAAAGGTTCATCTTTAATCCGACTGCAACTTTGGCCATCATTTAACTGCACACCATTCTTATGTACATTACTCATACGCCCCCTTTGGTCGGTGGCATTGCCTCACCGACAATATGTTACGCATGTGACCGCGTTTTCCCGAATTTCTCCCCCGAAAATCTGTGTGCATGCATCTGTGTCGAAGTGCATTTCCAGACGGGTCATGGCCACGACCACGACCACAGCCACGGCCACGGCCATTTCGGCGATAGAGAGATATATACATAGATGCCTCGGCCTGTGCAAAATTTCACTTTCATGGCGCCCCGCACAGGCATCGGGAGTGGCGATAAACAAGCAGACGGCACGCGACTTGCACTCAGCCTCACAGTTTGTCTTTCATGGCCATGGTGCATGCTCTGGTGGCACAACCTCCCACCTGGCGGCAGTGACAAAGTGGGCATAAAATTTCATTTTTGCCTGCTGCTGCCACTTGTAACACATTCGCCGTGACCACCACACAGAACGCGGTGCTTCTGTTCGTTTCGACCATCACGATGATGGTGTTGATGCAATGCATGTTGGGAGAGTTGCACTTCCACTCTCTCTCTCTCGCTGCTTACTCGCTTGCACTTACCTCTGTTTGGGTTTGGTTGGGATTGCGGTTGGTGGGGGGTGATGGCGAGCCTTGTGCATTGGTAGGCAATTTCCGGGAATGGAGTTTGCTTTATGGCAGGCTACGTCGTACCGCGCCGTTTGTATGCGTGGCCTGATTTCGTCGATTGGCCTTGCAGGCGGATTTCAGTGTCAGGGCGGGGGGAGTGGGGCGGAAAAGCATCTTTGTTTTGGCTTGTTGTTGTTGTTGTTGTTTGCTTGTCTGTGAGGGTTATGCAAATTGTGGTATGTATGTAAAAGTATCTGGGGCAATGCATTGTGAGATTTTTATTTTCTTTTTAAATTCAGTTTATCTTGCTTTGGCACACATACTCCACTTAGACGTCGATATCCGCGACGACATATGCATTTGGGATTATAGCAATATCTTTCCGCCGGACAGTAAGTCATTGAGCTAGAGCATTGGATACGCAAGCAGCTGACTTCCTCGTTTTCTGGGCATGAGACACCCACCACTTCATAGTAATCGCTGGCTGTGAAGAATGTGTTGACCTTTTTATTTCCACAGATCCTTACAGAACAAATTTGTCGCTTTAATCACCCACCAGAAATAATGATTAAAATAGAAGCGAGTGAAAATAAACATAAGCTTTGCATATTGAATAAAGACTGTAAAAACTGTTGTCGGTTTGGCTAAAGTAAAACTGAAATTGAAGCAAAAGCAAAGGCTTACCGAAACAAATCGTCGATAATGTGATTATTGTAGCAAATGAAGTAGAACTTGGTTTATTTGAAGTCTATTCTAGTAAACTTAAAGTTTCTTAAATCAATTCAAAGTTTAAAAATTCTAAAAATATTCGTTTTCATACCTAGGACGGACATTTGTTGTTTGGGCATTATCACTCATCACATTTATCACTCATACGTAGTGTTGCCCTTGCTTACATTTTGAGTTTTAAGTAATTGGCGTGGTCTCTAAGTCTCTTGGCTTGGGTGCTTTCTAATTTTTTCACAAGAGAAAGGGACCCACAGTTTAACTCTGAATTGAAAAGCATTTTCATGGCTAGTTACTTCACAGCTAGCGCCAATAGCTAGATGACCGGATGGTTAAAGATAAAATTTAAAAAAAAATGGATTAGATATTTCGAGGCGTGATCGAACCCGATTAGGACGACGAGCTGAGCCGATTGGGCTTTGTCCGTCCGACTGTCTGTCTGCTTGTACCCAAACTAGTCTCTCAGTTTTAATGATATCAAATGTATGTTTATTTTGTACTAGAGGAGCCCACGTGACGTAAATTTAAACGTGTCACGATGTTTCACGACTTGATCGTGAGAAAACACTGCCTTTCGTGCGTGTGCATCCGTGATCTGTGCGTGTTAAATATAAACCTCGTGAATATAAGCCATGCAGTATACACGAACTTGTTTTCTATTATATTTGATTAATAATATTATTCGTAAAACTGATTTACCTTTGATTTCGTGAATCCGCTGCTCGCAGCTGCTCTATACAAAAGACGTAGTGTGGCCATTACACTGATGAAAGAAGTAGGGTCTCTCCACGAAAAAAATCGGGGGTGGTTGATCGTGCGTGATCATTCGTGACCTCTCTTTTTATCGTGTATGAATCGTGTGTGACGCAAAACGCTTACAAAATTGTGTGCGTAAATCGCTCACGCGCGCACCTCTATTTTGTACCCATAGCGTTTAAATCGCTCACCCTAGCTAATTATTGTCTGAATACAAAAAATTAGTCTAAGATTTCTATTTTTAATTTGTTTGTAGAATTTTCAAATCGGTGCAAAAATAAAAAAGTTATGACAATATAACGGAAAAATCGACAAATCAGTTTATCGATAATATCTCGATAGATTTATTTTTTACGATTTTCGTGTTCAGCGGGCTAAAAAACTTTAAAAAAAATGGTATTATGCATTGGATAGAATTTGTTTAGCATTTCGATGTATTAAAGTGTCTGCAAAACTGTCACATCATAAAAATTACAATTTTGTCTTGAATAAAAAAGCCATTTTTTGTACGATTTCTGCTTTTTTAAAAGAAAATTATATTTTCTTGACTGTCAAATTTAAAAACAATACACATTAGTTTATCTAAATGCATTAACAAGCATTTTTCGTTCGATAAGTTTAAAAAATGAGCAAAAAAGCTGTTTAATTGTTAGACATTTCAGCTTATAGAATTAACACATTTTTGTCTCAGTACGAAACATTTAAAACGGTTCTAAGAATTTAAGTGGTGGCTCCTTTTAAAAAAATCGCAAAAAACGATTGTCGATAAAATCTCGATAACTAGCCAATAGAAATGTAGTCAAAAAATAGATCTTAGTGAGAAAAACTTTATTGTTATCATTTATAGCATTCTTAAACTCAGTAATTTGTAATATTATATGCTTTTAAACAGTTCTGCAAAATTTGGTCAAAAGAGGTTGACTATTTCTCATAACTGTCATAGGAACGATCGGTCATAAAATAGGTCTTAGTGAGAAAAACTTGTTTGTTTTCTATGATAGCGTTCCTAGACTCTGAAATCATGAATTTTATATGCTGTCACATAATCCTGTCAAATTTGTGCAAAAGCAGAATACTATATCTAATTGCTGCCATAGAATCGATCGGTCGGATAATAGGTCTCAGTGAGAAACACTTTTTTGTTTTCCATGTTAGCGTTCCTAAACTATATGCTAAAATTATATGCTTACAAACAGTTCTACAAAATAAAGTTAAGATTGGGTGTCTATATCCTATAGCTCTAATAGGAACGATCAGTCGATAATGGGGTCTTACTGAGAAAACTTATATGTTTTGTTATTAAATTTTAAAGTCAACCATCAGATTCTTTATAATTTGGAATTTATAAATATCTGACATCTGTATCCTATTTATATTCTATCGGTTAAATCAGTATTAAAACTTGGGCACAGTCGATTTTTTCAAAAAGTTTCAAGTATGTCTAATAGTTTTAATACTCATCTGAAGTTTGAATTTATTGACTTTGGTCCCTTCCTCTGAATTGGAATAATAAAAGAATTCTTTCAATAACTGGGAAAATTGATTTGGTTGCAGCGCCCTTGCGTTCAATTTTAATGGCCGCCGCTGCCTTAGAATTTGTTGTTTTGGCCCAAATCCCAAGAATCTTTAGAACTTTTCAAAGCCTAGGGCAGAGTATGAGAAGAGTATCAACACAAAAGCTAGTTAACAAGGACCACAGAAATTGTTAAGACCTCCCAAGCTCAGTTGTTCCTATTGTTCCTATCCTATGCCGTATACGTAACAAATATAAGGTTGTGTTTTATTAGCCCACGAAGTCATCATTAAAATTTCTTTCAACTTCAAAAAGAAATGAACTTTTAATTAATAGCCCAGCCAACAAAATAAAATTCAACCAGACTAAAAAGAATCAAAAGTCAGTGAGAGAAAGAGAGAATGCTTAAATTTTTAGTCATCAATGCTCTCTCACACACGTGGCCCCCACACACACACACGCACACACACACAGCCAGACTATGCCGGCTGCCTCTGCGCGACCCGACATAGCTTCTGTTGTCGGTCTCACACACACGAGGAGCGACAGCAGCTGGAGAGCATTGGCTCAATGGTAGTTGGCGACGGCGGCGGGTCAGTAGCAAACTTACGCCACACGCCGTTAGGTGGCCCCGCGTTATAAATGCGGCAACCGACCCAGACAGTGGGTGCAAGTGCATATGGAGGTAGCCCACTAAACATTCCCCCCAAACAGCTCCGCCCCTCACGCAATCCCACCACAACATAAAATACACATACTATCTTTTTTTTTCGCGGCCAAACTGGCAGAGGCGCCACCCTGACCCCGGACTCACAATGGATGGATGACACGTAGTAAAAACGACTGCAATTGGTTGCAGCGATGGCTGTGTTTTTTTTTTCTTGTCACGGATAACTTAAGTGAAAGTCATTTAACTTGAACTCACCGCAAAGAGGAGCAACTTAGTGACAATCGATTTTTTAATTGTTTGGTTGGCCACATTTAATGATTGTGGTAAAGTCAATTGCAAATTATGAACCTAACCTAAACTCTACGTACCGACACACTAACTGGCCGCCGTCATCGTTGCCTTTGTCCACCCAAAACCCATACCCATAATTCAGATTTTACTATCTCACTCTTTCTCTCTCGTTTTTGTATAGCGCGCAGGTTTGGCGCTCTTTTTTTTATATGTACGTGATGGGTGGTAAGCTTGGCTGGCTTGTGTGTGTGTGTGTGTGTGCAAATCCCACAATAACAATAACTACTATAACAACAACTGCAGCAATGTTTTCACTTTTCATTCAAAAGTTGCCTACGTTAAACTACACTCGTAGTTCAACATTAGAGTTTAGGATAGATTTTGAGTTGGCTGAGATGCTAAGGAATCTCTTTGTTGAAAAACAAATTTATATAGCATACTTATTGGGATCAAATTTATTTCTGTGTTTAATCAACAAGGGTCCGTTTTCACATCTTCCTGTTTTTTTAAAGCTAGAGAAAAATAATGTTGCCTTCTTTAAGGCCGCCTTTTGAATCATACCCAGGTCGCTGTAGACACAAGCTTTGTTGACCTCAGGAAGCCACATCGCTTTTCCAGTTTTTCTAGATCATCTTGAGTTCGAATTTAATGGACATTTTTATACTGACATCTCATAGAAATGGATTAAATGGATATTTGGACATAATAAAATAATATATTTTTTTCATCCATTAGATATTAAATATTCTTAAATTTAATTTAATTTTGCATCCAGCTGAAAAACGAGTTAAGAACATTATTCATTCAATGGATGTATCCATATATATGTCCATTCCATTCCATTTCAATATTCCCAACCAACCAGAGGACTCCCCTGGGTACACCTTTAGGACATCCTATACCCTCCTAGGGAGGCTCCAAAAATAGACCCAAAGGTGCTTATACGCCGGAGAAAATTGCCTTTTTAACATATATGAAAAATGTGTTCCTCAGGGACTCCTTAAAAAGAGTGATTTTGGAGTCCCAGAATGCTCACTCGTATAATCCGCAAAGACTCCGAGCAGACTCCTCTATAAGCCTATGATTTTTTTAAAAGAACTCCGTCGATCATCCTAAGATACTTTAGACGGAGTGTTTGTGGTCTGCTTTTGGGCTCCAATAATAATCCGAAGAGGAGGCTCTAAACAAAAATTCTAGCGGCTGTCCCAACCAAAGTTTGGCCATTCCGAACTTCACTCAATATCTTCGCTTGTGTGTGCAGTTTTACTACCGAATCCGAACGGCAAAATTTGAGACACATGTTCATGGCTACACTTTCTTCTTCAAAGAAAAGACTTGTTTTATTAAATGTTCTAAGGCGGGATCGAACTCACGACTTCCAATTTTGTTTACGATAAATATACATCGAATAACTTGGATAACTGTGACAATGATTAAATATTTATAAATATAGCCTTCAATAGTGGCCAGTCTATTCATGTGAGACAGTAAACGCTACCTATAACGGTTAGAAAATCCCTCAACACTTTTACATACTGATGTTATCCGCAAGTTCTGGAAAAAAGGTTGAATTGCAAACATTCCGTTGCGCATTTTAAATTCGGTGCAAAGCCGAAACCTCAACTCAACTCTTTTCACTGAAGTGTTACAGGCCGGATGGAAAATTGACTTGAAAATACAGATTTTGGCTTTGAGATATCTCAAAGGCCTATCAGCCGCATTCGGCAGGAGAAGCCAATCCACCTCTCTAAGTTTTAAGTGGGCAGAGTCACAGACTCGGTTAACATGGGGCCACAGGTGAGCCTCCTGTCCAAAGTAACTACTATGTTGATTTTTAGCCTCAGCGAAGTGCGAAAGTTGCGTGCTGTGACTTTTCCACATTAATAACTATATTCCAAAGGTAGGCCCAAAGCTCAAATTCATCCAGAAATGCCTGCGCTTGCCTAGATGCACACTTGGGGCCAGAAACACTGTGCCATCTGCATAGATAGCAGTAAGTGATACCTCTCATATCAAGGGTGGGAAGATCAGCCGTATAAACTGAGTACATTTTAGAGGAACGCGTGGAATTTATGTTAAATTTGAAACTGCGATCCTCGAGTGATTTGTTTCTATTCTTGGTATTTTGGTAAATACGTGTTTTATGTCTCGCCTTTCGGTTTTTATTCAAGTTTTCATAAAAGTGTTGCCTACTTTGTAGGGCCCGCATAGCGCATACGCCACATATTCACAGACACAAATATATTGCCCACTTTGTGGGGCACGAATTGCGCATACGCCACATTATCACAAATGTGTTGATAACTTTTTTTTTAAGTCAATGGTAATCTATTAAAGATACCTAGTCTTATGAATAGTACAAATTATTTTGGAAAAAACTTAAAAATTATATAAAAAATTAAAAAAAATTTTTTTTTTTAATTTAAAAAAATTTTAAAAAAGTTGTTTATTTTATTATGATTTACAGATAGACAAGTTTCTAAAACTAGGCCTAACTTAAAAATTATAGCACTATTTTTTAAAAGCAGCCATAAATCGAGAAACGTCTGACTTCAGAGTCCAATTTGGACCCTTTTGCATGATCGAATATTGAGCATTTGATTTTTTACAGAAGCATTGATATGTGCTGTGTCGTATAGGTCAGATAAATTCAAAAATTCATGCAAAATTTACTGAAAATCCGTTTTTCCGTCATATCGTGAAAACAAGAGCTGATGGAACAAAACCGATGATGCAGTTTTGTTCAGTGCACATAAATGAATCTTAATTTTTGATCAACAAGGTTGCAACTCACAAAGTTGGTCATTTTGTTGCCCTGTGTTATCTATCATTTGCCATTTAAACTGTTCTCATTTGGTTCAAAAGTTATGATTTTTGAAACGAAAAAACTCAAATGTCTCCACTGTGCGTTAGAGATAGAGCTATCGGCTAGGCAAGCCACCTAAACACCATATTCGAAACAATTATTTCTTTTTATTTTCATGTCGGGATGTGTCGTGCTTAATCAATTTGTAATCTAGATCGCGCTCTTTTCTAGTTTGCAGACTTAAGAACGACAATGCTCTTTTTGGATAGTCTCAAATTGATTTAGTCAGGAAAAAGAACACAAACTAGAGTTTTCATTTATTTTTCAGTTGCCTGAAACGCCTCAACGCACAACTTCACCCACAAGAACTATCCTCTTAAGTCTATCAACGATCTCAGCAACGAACGCACAATGAATTTTACACCATTTGGTAATACCTTCCCTGGCAACATACCCGGTCTGCCGCAATTCACCACAAGCACAGCGCCCCTAGTATCCACAGTAACGGCTGCAGTCACCGATGTGACGGTAACGGCCACCAACAACCCTCAGCAACAGCAGCAGCAGCAACAACAACAAGATGCTGGCAGTGGCGGTGCAGTCAGCAATCGCTACCAGCAACAGCAGCAAGTTACCAGCACAGCTGTGGGATTAACGCACTTTAGTCAGCCCACTATGCCAGCTGGTCTTAGTGGTAGCAGCAGCAGCAATAATAATAACAAATTTCGCAGCGGACAGGAAGATGCACTGCAGGGTGATAAATACAATGGACATTTGCAGCAGCAACAGCAGCAGCAGCAAGCGCAGTATACAACAGTGACCTATGCGCCTAGTGCAACGGCCACAAGCTCACAAGCGGAGGCACTACAAGCCAGCACCTCGGGACAGCAGCAACAGCAGCAGCAGCAACAACAGCAGCAGCAGCAACTACAGCAACAACAGGTGACCGCACCGCAAGAACTCACGCAAGATCTGTGCAATGCCATACTACAGCAACAAGGTAAGATTAAGATCCTTATAACAAACTATATTTTATGCTGTTATACAGAGTGTCTTTATTTTGGCAAATTTTGATTTTTTACACATGAATGAGAATACAAATCTTCTCTAAAATATCTAAGAGTTTATTGATAATTTTATAAAAATGTATTTAATTTTTCCAATCACTATTCCATGCATTATAAGAAAGACTTAAAAACTATATTTTGGTTTTATATTTCCTTAGTGCTACAGAATACCTCCTGGCAGACCCTAACGCCGGGCACCACTGTAGCGGACTACCTCTCGCATCTTCCAGCCAATACATTGCCCCTGTCGCTGCATCATTTTCTTAAATATTCAGCGGAAACAATTAAAAAGGAAAACCAACAGAATGTGGTAAGTAAATGGCATAAGTCAAGTTATTCCAATAATCACATCAATTATTTAGGTGCTGCAAGTACAAACGGGACCAGCCATAGGCATCAATACCTTAGGCGCCACCACAACCATTAGTATACCTCAACAACAGCAACAACAACAGGATCAATTGGCCTCACTGCAACAGCAGCAGCAGCAGGTGCAGGCCAACCTGCAATTGCAGCCCACTCAAACAGCCACTGCTACAGTAACCACATCGGGAGCCACCACCACCAAGAAAAAGAAACGTAAAAAGCGTAACAAGGAACGTAAACCCAAACTACGTCCCGGTGAGATACGTCTTAGCACCGCCTTGGATGGCAGTCCGCTCTACATGTGTCCCGAATGTCATGTGGCCTATCCTGAACCCGAATTACTGGAAGTGCATTTGGTGGGACATAATCTAGAGAAACGTTATGTCTGCGATATTTGTCAAGCCTCGCTGAAACGCAAGGATCATCTCACGCGACACAAACAATCGCATAATCCGGAAAGACCATACATCTGTACCGTATGCCTGAAGGCCTTCAAACGCAAAGAGCAGCTTAGCTTGCATTTTGTCATCCATTCGGGTGAGAAGAGGCATCAGTGTCAGGAATGCGGTAAGGGTTTCTATCGCAAAGATCACCTGCGTAAGCATACACGTTCGCATATAGCGCGTCGCGTGAAAGCTGAACTGAATAGTCATGTGAGGCGAGAGAATGGTACCAGCATGTTGCAGCCAGTGGTGACAGAGGCCACCACTGCGGCACTGCAGCATGCCAATCAACTAGCCAGCCAGCAGCAACAGTTGCAGCAACAACAGCAGCAGCAGCAGCAACAACAGCAACAGCAACAACAACAGCAGCAACATCACATAGTCATCACCCAACAGCAACAGCAGCAGCAGGCACCACCTGGCCAACAGCAACAACAACAAATGCTAAATTAGCCAAATGATTTTTGTAAAGTCAGTTAAATCCAAATTCCAAAATCAACTCTCAAGTCATCCATTTGATCACACAACTCTTTCGGTCCAATCAATTTAATTGACTCACACAAATCGGATATCAGCCATAACCATAGGAAATACAACATTGTACAATTGTAAACTAAGCCCAAAAACTCTGTTCAAGTTCGTAAAGCTGGGACCGTAGTGTATTACGTTTTCATAGTCCTTTACCAACACTGCAAATTAGTGAAAAAAATTGATTTATACTTCTCCCGATTGAGGTTCAGATAGGTTTAAAGGTTCAGTACATGCCTGTAGGTACAACTAATACCCAACATATTGAAGCTTTTAAAAGCTCTAAAGAATTCCTGAAATCAATGGAAAATTTCGAAATATCGGTTTTTAAAACAAAATTTTTTGTAAAGTATTTTTTTTTGTTTCACAATGACAGTTGAAATTTCGTTCGCATTAAAAAATGTTATTTAAATCTGTTAATCACCAATCCGTTGACGAAAATAAAAGCAGCAACCTGAATATTAGACTCTTCTCGTGATGCTAATCTTAGAAAATTTTGGGTACAAAGATATTGAACAAAGAACTGAAAAATTTAATCTCTGTTTTTATACTCTGTACCGACCCTATAAAATATATATATTCTTGATCAGCATCAATAGCCGAGTCGATATATACATATTCTTCTGTGTGTCTGTCCGTTTAAACAAACAGATCTCAAAAATGGTAAGAGATAATCGTATTAAGTGTATGCCCTGATTTCCCCGCAATTTGAAAAAAACTTAATATTTTCCACAATTTGGAAGATAGGTTATTCGAAAAGACATATATTCTACTCATCATTACTTATCAAGTCCCCATATATCATTTTTAGATCAGATGAACTATAGAAGAGTTGCCACTTTCACTATTTAAAAAAAAAAACCTCAAATCTCTCACAAATTTATAGATATACTGGTAGAACCTTTTAGGCATATATTTAAATCATCCTTACTTATCGATCCTCAGTACATCGTTTTCCAATCAGATGATTGATAGTAAAGTTGTCACCTCGCAATTTGGAAGATTCCTAAAATTTCCCAAGCTTTAGTGATAGATTGTTTGAAACTTCTAGACATATATTCTACTCTTCATTACTTATCAACAGGGTTCGTAAAATGAACAAAAATTATTTTCACGCCATGATAAATAGCATCAATGTAAAAAATAATTATTTTCAGACTTGAAAAATAATAAATTTTACATATGGAAAAAATTAATTTTTTTAATGTTACTAACACGAGCATTTTTGATGCAATTGTTATTTACAGGCATGTCAATAACCTGTAAAGAACAGTCGTGTCAAAAATGCTCGTGTTAGTCACATGATAAAAATTATTTTTTTCTTATGTAAAATTTTGTTATTTTCATGTAAGTAAATTTTGTAAAATTCAAGCCGTGCTTTCATCATTAAGATCGATAATAACGGGCACAACCAATAATTATTGTAATAGTTTTCGAAAATTACGATGCAATAATTTTTTAGAGATTTTTATTATTGTCTTTCACTAAACAGTTATCACCAATTCCAATAGAAAATAGTAGATAGTTAAATACACAAATGTAAAGTTCTCTCATCTTGTCTATAATTCACCCATCTCTCATAATTCATATTTACGCAAATGTAAGCACTATATGTCACTCGGTCCCAGCTCCATATCCGCCCCAACAAAACAAAAAAAAATTCCATTAAATATTTTAAGAGAAATGTGCAAACGAAAACATTATTTTCTAAGTGACATATTTTAGTGAAATGTATTTTTGTACAAATCAAATTCTTATACATATACACTTGTGTATATATAAAGTGCATGTATGTATTGTAATATTGATCGATATGTAAAACGTAAACGACGATTGCAATTTAGTTAATTAAGTAAGTACGTACGAATAAGAGATAATGAATGTATAACTTTTTACTAAACTGATTAAATGTCAAGTTGTAAATACGCAGCAAAATTTTGAAAATTTAAAGCATTTTTGATTATTCGCTTTCGTATACAAGAAACGATAAGCAGTCAGTGGAAACGTGTCAAATGAAATACCATTTCATTGTATTCGATAGGCAATTGCAAGATCGCTACATGTTATCAAACATTGTCCATAACTAATTGCCATTGTAAAGTTGTGAATTCCCACGAAGCAAGCAAAATGTCTGCTAAATTCAACAAAGCCTTTGAAGCTTTATTAAAAAAGATATCAGATATACCCGAATCTGAACATCAAAAGTATATCATGGATATTGATAATATTTCCCAAAAAATATATCAAGAGTTGGAGAAAATGAACTCCATTTTCAAGGGAAAAATTCGCAATTTGAAAAACACAGGTAAAAACTTAACTTTTTATTATTTATATTTTTTATTTTTTTATTTATACCCTTATTTCAGGGGTCTATCACATATCCCAACAGATTGTCCAGCCGGAAGACTGGAATCTCATGTTGGAGCTTGAAATGCCCTTCAGGGTGCAGCCTCAAATTATTGGTCAAACACCCACAGGCAAAACGTTGTATAAACTAAAGTCATCGATAAAACATCCAACTGTTCGGAATGGCCGTGTAGATGTAGGCTGCCTTGCCATGCTGCTGTTAAATGATTTAACAAATGCTTTTGGTCGAATTGGTCAGTTTACTTGCACCAGCGGCCACACCTATAAGCTTCTTTTTAATCTTGAAGCACCCATTGGCGTCTTCCAAATTATGGCCCAGTCTTTGCAGGGAGAAGATCGAATTGGATTTTCCTTTGTACTACTTATGAAATTTTTGAATCGTACTGATCGCTATGCTTGCTTAGTAGAAAACATTGTCAAATATTCAGAAGAGTCGCCAAAAGCCAATGTTGATCAACATATAAATCCTGATGATTGGGGCAAGTTAATGCTGATAATTAAAAACATGACGAATGCCTGTGGATCGCTAGATTTCAGTTTTGGAATTGTGTTGGGCTTAAATTCGGACAAGTCTGCTGGTGACTTAGTAATGCAGGTAAGTTGAATGCCAAACCATTTACGCGAATATTCAATTATTTATATTGCTTTCAGTCTATTAAACATAGCCTCATACTTCAGCCAAATGCTAAACTCCGAGAATTGTATGCCAAATTATTGCGTCATCAACTTAGCGATAAGGTTTCACTATCGGATCTGATGAGTCTGTTTGGTCTTAAGGAAAATTGAGCTTTTCCACTATAACACTAATTACCCTTCTTTTTTTTCAAACAAATCATGAATATAATTACAGTTACACATTATGAAAAACCATATGTACTCTCATTAAGTTTGAAATGAAATATAAGATTTACATTTAATTAAAAGTTCTATAAATGAAATGAGTTATATAATTCATTTGTTGCCTGCTTTGATCTCGATTCCCCAGGAGCTGTCTACTGTTCCTTAATATATATATGGTGTGCAGTTATGGATCCTAGTTTCATCTAAACCAAGAGACAAAAAAAAATCCGCTCTCTGAAATTTCATGCATTTGGGGGTTTCCCCAAATATTATTCTATTTGTGTATTTTTGGGAGTCCCCGTTTATGTTTATACACTTGAAAAGTGTATATTAATTTTGCCCAGAAGTTTGTAACGCATAGAAATATTAATTTCCGACCCCATAAACTATATAGTGACATATCCAGTATTTCCCCCTTCCTTTTTATCATATTCAGACCCACTGTCCAACCTTGTTTTACCATCCTCATGCCCACTGTATTTTAAAGCGCGAGATTCGCTAACGTAAACAAAAAGGAGTTTAGCATAAACAAAAGTCGAACGCGGAGCGCGCACCCCAGCATCATAACGTAATCATAACAATAATTGTGAAATAATTAAACTGACCAATCAGAAGATGCCAGCATAGCAGCATCTAAACAAATGACCATTCCTTTGTCTTTGTCACATGCGTCGTTATCCCTTTAAATAGAGCATAAGCTTCAAATTGTACTTGAGTCTTAAGATCACCAACAACCAACCCACATCTAATTTCAAATAAAGTTTAAAGCTCCAATGTTTTAATTTTTTTATTTGGATCGGGACTCAAACTTATTTTGCAAAATTACTTTTCTTTATTTTTGTTAAATTTTATATTCAACAAACTACAAAATAAATCACGGCCTAGTAGCCTTTTTATCGAGATCATTTCACTTCTAATAACATTCGATAGGTTTGTGTATCGATAGACTTTACTAGTTCCACAAATTTGGTGATTTCCCCAGAAGCCCTAAGGCAGCGCACTCGAACAAAGAAAAAATTAACAACCACCAAAAATGTCGCTAAAATTTAATGAGGCCATGGATGCTTTAATAAAAAAGATATCAGATATACCAGAATCTGAACATCAAATGTATCTCAAGGATATTGATGATATATCCAATAAAATATATCAAGAACTGGACCATATTAATTCAATATTCAAGGGTACATTAACCAATTTATCTGACACAGGTAAGAGCTCTTATATATACTTATTAATACAATCAATAAAAACCTAACGATATTACAGGTAGCTACAAGCTAGGTCAAATCATGGGCGCACCCAACAATTGGGATCCTATGCTTGTCCTTCAACTGCCCTTCAAGATACAGCCCCAAGTCATTGGCCACCCATTGCGTGATCAGCTAGCGTATAAACTTAACTCGTCAATTAACCATCCAATTGTCCGGGATGGATGTGTAAATGTTGAATGGCTGACAATATTGTTTGAACAGGATATGAAGAGGGCTATAGGAAGAATTGGTCAGATTTTGTGCACAAGTGGCAACAATTATACTCTTCGCTTTGATTCTATTAAGTTTAATCATTTTTTCTTCAATATCAACGCCCTGCCCCAAGCAGGTGAAAATAATCGTATGTCCCAACGAATAATGTTTTCATTTGTACTCAGCGTAAAATTTGCCAACGATACTGATCGCTACTTATGCGAATATCCATGCATTACTAAACGAACCTTCAAGTGGGATGCGATTGATATTAATCAAAAACGAAAGGCTCATAATTTGTGCCGCTTGATATCGCTTTGGTTTTCACGAAGGTCTCCGCTCGAACTTCATACTCAATTTTTAGATATGAGTTTGGAGATCCTAAGGAACTTGGGCTCAAACGAACCTTTTGGTGACGCACTAATACAAGTGAGTTATAAAACAAAACATAAAATTGCTTTAAATTTATGCGAATATTTTCAGTTTGTGCGTTTCATTCGTGAGAATCTCGATCCGTTGAATTTGGTATTTTGGCCCGTTGAAAAAAAGCTAATGGAGTATAAGCGCAGCGATAAAGTGGTACTTTCTGAACTGATGGCTCTGTTTGGATTATCGGGAAATTAAACATTTTAATTATATGCGTTATATTTAAGATGCACTTAACATAACGAAGTGACACTTAACTTTGATTTGATTTTCAATGCTGGTAAAAATAAAACTTTAAAAAAGTTTTTAAGTTTAATGGGTAAAAGTTTGTATTTTAATTGAAATACATTATCTGGTGATATGCGCTCTCTTCCATTACAGAAGATACTTAAGGCCTCATCTGGTATGACATAAAAACTTATTTCGTCACAATACTTCATATGTATGAATAGAAACGCCTTGAGCTCTGAAAGCTGAATGCTTTTGAAAAGATGTCTTATTTAAATGAAGCATGAAGTGCATGAAGTTTTCTTTTATGGAATTTTAAGGACCTCTTACACAGGACCTTTAAAAATAGTAACGAACTTACATTTGAAGTGCATCGCTTGTTGATCAAAACTTCTGAAGTTTGCTTCATCATGTAAATCCCGTTATTTAAATGAAGCAAGCCGAACAAATTTGTATAATTCGGTTTTGATCCATCAGCTCATAAAAATAATTTTCCACAAGTTATATGACGAACCAAAACGGACTTTGTAGTAACTTTCAAACCAGAATTTATCTGGCCTACTCGACAGAGATGTGCTTACAATCAATGCTTCTGTAAAAAATCAAACGCGCAATATTCGATCATGCAAAAGGGTCCAAACTGGTCTCTGAAGTCAGACATTACTCGATTTATGGCTATTTTTTCAAAATAAATATACCATTTTTATATATACCCATTTTTGTAAGCACGCTTTAAAGCTACAGACACATTATCTTCTTCTACCCATAACTGATGTTTGATGGTACGGCAAAAGCCGTATTCCAAATTTATTAAGATCTCATCAACGAAAAATTATTGAAAAGATGTGAGATGGATTTGACACAAAAAAATTAATGGAAATATTAATCAGTTGATTTGAAAAATAACTTCGAATGTCATTCCGCGAAGATAGAATGGCTTGTCGACAACATAAACTCGACCTATAAGAAGATGTTGATGCTGCAGAGGGCCCTGAAATAGACGACACCATGCAAGTTAATGAAAACAAGTAAGAAAGTCGGTCAAGCCCGACTGTAATATACTCTGTCCCTTTTTGTATATAACTAATAACTTTAAAGTGTGGGGTCACACAAACTGTGCAAGTGCTGCCCAGCGTAATTATTTGATTTACTTAAAATTCGAATATCGTTTATCTGATCTGGAAACGGTGTATGGTGGATCGATAAGTAATGACGATTAAAATATATCCCTAAAAGGTTCAAGCAATCTGTCTTTAAAATTGAGGAAGATATTAGATTTTTTTCAAATAGTGGGGGTGGCAACTCTACTATCGTTCATCTGACCGGAAAATTATGTATAGGGGCTCGATAAGTAATGATGAGTAGAATATATGTCTAGAAGGTTTGAGCAACCTAACTCTAAAATTGTGGAAGATATGAGGTTTTTTTCTATTTGCGGGGGCGGCAGGGGGAGTGGCAAAAATTAAAACTAAATTTGATCTGCCTGCAAGTATAAGAAGCTTATGTTTCATATATTCAAAGCTCTATCTCTTACCATCTCTGAGATCTCTTCGTTCATACGGACAGACAGACGGACATGGCTATATCGATTCGGCTGTTGATGCTGATCAAGAATATATATAGTTTATAGGGTCGGAGATGCTTCCTTCAGCCTGTTATATACATTTGCACAAACTCGATATACTCTTTGTACCTTCGGTACAGAGTATAAACAGGGCAAACGATTTCAGACTGTCAACTATTACCAGCAAATTGTTTCTAATACTTGGACGATTATTCAAAGAATTGCAATTTTTTGTATGCGGTTATTTTATGTTTATTTAGGAGTAATCATAAATTATGTATAATTATGCACCATTTCAAGTATTAAATATTGTAATCATTAAGCATTATTCTGTATGTCTGTGTTGTTTGTTTCATGTTTGATTGTTTCCTTAATGCTTATATGTAAAATTTGTAAATAATGTAACGTAAGTATTACAAAAGGGAAGGGAAGGAAAGTTGGTAAGGAAATTAACATAGCTAGTAAAACGGACCGGATTTTGGTTTGAAGCTTAACAGCATAAATTGTGCTTTTCATTCTATACACATTGGAAACCCACAAGTGTTCAAAATGATCGAACAGTTGTAGATTTACATTTGGAATCCAAACGATTGATTTTACAACAAGAGGTCTTAATTAAAAAATATATATATATATATATGCAAGTTATATGTGTGTGTGTGTTTAGTGTATGTATATATATACATATTTTTATATATATATATATAGAAGTGTGGGGGGTGTATGTGTGTGAGTGTATATTTGAATGTGTATAATATAAATTCATTAGATCTTGCATATCGAAATTTGAAGATCGTACATAATTTCTGCGATTGTGTGTGTTTTTGTTTTTTTTTTTGGTAAGTTTAAAGTTTCGTTTCCGTTGCGAAAAGAAAAATTCCATCACTGTACAAAAAGAACTACGCCTAGCCAATTTTCCATAGGGAACTATGGCCCACAAAGATACTTTCGCTTTTGATCTTCCATATAGTCGCGCGTGGACATTTGAATGGCTCGCTGCAGCATCTCGTTCTCATTAACTCCTTAAAGATAAGAAGAACAGGTCTAGGATTATGTAGAAAGGGAGGAATACTGTTTAACACTCACCATCATTGGCATAGGAGGCCTCTAGCAGTTCCTGATAGAAGCTAGAGCTAGAATAGCTTTGTTTACTCGGACTGGATTGAGAAGCCTGTTGCTGCTGCTGCTGCTGTTGCTGCTCTCCACGTTTCTGCGGCGAATGAGATGATTGTTTTGAGGTGCAGGGCTGCTGCTCTGCTTCGGGTGTGTGCGCACGTGCTGCTGCTGGCCCGGCATCACGTTTAGGACTCTTACGCAACGGTGCTTCCAACACTTCTTGGCTGTTATTAGAAAAATATATGGCAATATCAGCAGCAGCAACAGCATCATCAATAATCTCTTCAATAACTCACCTTTTACTTTCGCGTGTCTCATGGCGTCGTTTCTTGCGCAAGGCATTCGAACGTCTGTGGGATTTGACGGCCTTAGCGTTAGCACGTGTATTGGGCGAGGCATTGCCCGTACCGCAGTGACCCACAGAGCTAGTGCTGCTCATATCAGTGGCATCACTATCATAGCCACCCGCCAGTTCACTCACATCGGGCGGCAGTTTATGGGCAAATTGGCTGAGCGTTTTGGGTGACAGTGAGAAGGCAACAGCTGGGCCACTATCAATCACATTGGCCTGGCTGGCCAGAGTGCCAGCTGAGTTGCTACTACCGCTGCCGCTGCCTGTGTACTTGGAGGGTGAGGCATCGGAGGAGGCATCGGTTAAAGCCTCAGCCGAGGTCACTGTCGAGGATGTAGCCGAGCCGGCGGCTGTATTGGTGTTGGTGCTACGCGAACGTTGCATATTATCACGACACCACTGCAGATAGGATTCACGTGCTATCTGCTCCTCGATGGCCTCATTAGTGGCCTCCCAGTCTGTGGTCTTTAGTTTGTCCTCGAACATGGTCTGTTCGATTTCCAATTGCTCACTCAGGCGTACCGCCTCCTTGGTCTGAATCTCAGGTTTGTAGCCAGCCAAACCCAAGCCCACACCTACGGTGGCATTATAGGGATCCAAAATGGCATTGTAGTGGGAGCCACGCTGGTAGGATAGACGCAAAGGTGGATAGCCGGCCTGTGATTGCTCCGAATTGAAGATGTTAATGGGTGCTGGAATATCAAAATTAAGAAAATCGAAATTTCTAAAAAACTGATCTTATACTCACTCGCTTGATAGCAATAAACCTCAACGGTGCGGCTATAAATCTCTGATATGGCCTGTATCTCAATGTGATTGCCATGAGCATCCCGGGCACGTTTACGCTGAATATAGCTGTTGATATCCTCGGTGACAAACTGACCAAAATATTCACGATTTTCATGCTAAAACGATGGAAAAAAAAACCAAACATTAGATCGTACACTTTCATTATATATTGACAGGGCTGCGAACAGGTTCGAACCTAAACTGAAGCAAATTTATTTTTACCTAACACAACTGAACCGGTGCAAAAAGAAAACCTTAGGAAATGAAGTATGAATGTCAAATAACGCTCACATAACCTACAAAATCAACGCCAAGTGATTTCAATTCTATTCAAAGGAAGTAAGTAAAGCAAAGTAAAATAAAACTCCATTAAAATGAACACGGTATTTTTGAATTTCAGAAACGAAAAATTGTGAAACCTTTTACAAAAACTGTTAGAAAGGAAATACGTTTGCTGTGCAACAAATTATAAGAGCCGATCAAGGGTCGTCAAATATCATCTATTTCCTCTGCGCAAAGTCCCCCGTATGCACATTGCATAGATTCTTTAGTTTTGGGACTTAAAATGATGCAATATTATCTAAAGTGATAAAAAAAATGAAATTGGGTGGCACAGATGGTTATTAATATTATTATTGGGATATTAGGACCCCAAAACATCTAAGTGTCACGAAATTATAAAAGAGGTTAGCTGAAGATTTTACTGAAAAGAGTCCAATATGCTTTGTAACACATGGAACAAATTTCGAAAAATATGTGGAACTATTAGACGAAGCTCTTAATCACTTTGGTAAATGTCTAGTATAGCGCGATTTTTTGAAAAAAATTTTACTTTATTGGGTACAATAAAATATTCATCGATGGATCGCGAATTATGAACATAAAATATTAATTCATAGGAGGAAGAGGAAGTGCACGGGGAAGACGACAGTGGATTAGGCCCTTCCCAAGGGGAAACCACGTTAGAAAAAACGCGCCTTGAATTTTACCTCAATAGGTGGCGTGGAAAAGAGTTCAAAACAGATCAAATAGGTGTAAAGATTTCCTCACTTTCGCATTGAAATTCAAGCAAATGTTCCCCTGAGTCATAGGAAAATAATATTTTAATATATTTATTTGAAAAAACAAACAGAAATCGAAAAGCATATGTGATCAAGCATGTATTTGTATGGGCAAAAATTACAACTTTAAAATTCGTTTAAAAAGAAACCACGGATGACCCCCGCGTTTTTTCTGCATGAAAATTCTTCATAATTCGCGATCTATCGAAGGAAATTTTTTTGGAATTTTCTGAGAGTAGGCCGCTATACTAGACAATTACCATCACTTTGTAGACAAATATTACAATGACTTTTTGACTGGACAATCCTGCATACACGATTCAAAACTCAAAAAACCCATATTCTGAAGAACAAAAAATACCGGTTTTGGTGTGGCCAGATCTTAATCTAATACAAAACCTTTGGGGCATCATTTCCAATTTAAAGACCTAAACGAATCAATTATCGCGGTGTAAGCAATATTGGAAATTCAAAGACTGGACGTATATTAAAGGTTATCAACAGTTGTGGGGAACATATTATCAGGGAATCAAACCGAATCGAATTTCGGTTCCGGTTCTGGTAAGTACCAAAACTAATGTTTGGGTTAAAGGTTCTGTTAAGGTTCTAGTTTATTTCGGCATTCGGTTCCGTATCGGTACCTTGGTTTTTATTTTGGTATACCGGTACGTACCGGTATGTACTGGTTTAAAATGAAATTGTTATTCTTATTAAAATTTTAATTTACCAGACTAACATTTGTAAGTTTTTGTTAAACTAACACAAGGGTTTAGTACATTTTCTAAATTTTTTTTTTATCGTTTTACCCTAAGGAAATCCCTGATTGAAGCAATAAAACTAAAATTACAAAAAAAAAACTTATAACCGAAACTGTACCGGAACAATGTTTCGGTTCTTTTCGGTCATTTCGGTTCCAAAAATAAAGGTTCCGAAATACCGGTTCTCAAAAAATAAATAATAACGGTTCCGGTTCTGAATTTTAATCGGTTCTTTTCGGTATACGGTTCCGGTTCGGGTTCCGGTTTTTTCTGGAACGTATCTACCGTGTAAAAACAGAATTAGGTATTATGATTAATAAAATTTGATAGAACTGGATTTAAATTGTTATTTTGTTCACTTTAAAAAAAAAAAAAAAACAATCATACAAAATATTTCATACTTTACAATGAATTAAGGAAAAAATATTTGTACGATGACTCATTTCACATGCCTTAGCTCCTATACAATGCTCTAAATAATGGTGTTTTCAAAGAGACGGAGAAAATTAGTTGATTAAGTTTTAAATGAATTAAAGTATGCTCCAAAACAAAGGTTTGCCACGCAGTCAGTTTCAAAGCTTCATCAATGAAGCTTGACCTTGACATATTGCTTTATAGAACACACAAAAATTAATAACGTTATTTAAACTTTTTTAATACAAGGCATTAAGATTTGCAAATGAAATTATTAACAATGATCCAGTATTGGTGAGTATTTACTTGATTAACTTAAGCTAAATTTCACTGATTTGTATGTTCAAGATGTTAACACTTGTATCTTACATCACAGTTACCTAAAGCAACTGGCAATGACTCGTTTAAACTGCAGCTGGCGGAAATGCCACAACTTGTAGAATATTAAAAACCATATGCAAACAGTGCAAAGACAAGCTTACTCACTACGTGCTACACCTGCTTAGTGGCCGCCCATCCGGTCAGACTAGGCATTACACAGAAACGCGTAGAATCTGGAGTGATCGAAAACCTTGAACACCACATCGCAAGCCTAAGCTACCTCGGCGCGCCTGTATTGGCATCACTGGAAGATGCCTCCAATAAAGTGTACCGTAAGCTACTGGACTTTGCTTAAAATTTAATGATCTGGAAAGACAACTACAACCTCGCCAAATGGATCTTTCTTTTTTTCTGTGTAGCTCATCTGCAAAAATTAGGACTTTAGCTGACCTAACCACCATTAATAAACAACTCAAATAATAAGGATTCAAGACTACCTTGCGGTACACCCGAGCTTACAGAAATCATTAAATATTACTTTTTGTGTTCGGTTCGAAAGATAATAGGATATCCACTTTAATAAAGTTGGGGAAAAGAAATGGAGAAGAAGCCTTTGATTGATCAAATCGAAAGCTTTACTGAAGTCGGTGAAGATGACATTAGTCTGTAATTGATTAAGAAAGCCACGATTTATTATCTTAGTGAACTCCAGGAAATTCGTCGTAGTAGATTGGCTTTTATTCAAAGCGTAAGGCTGCAATTGTTCGGTAAGTTAGTTTAGCAATTCCACTATAGTTATTGCCTTTTTTGTGCAGAGGGATAATAAAAGATTCCTTTCACATAGGAGGAAAAAAGTTTTGGTCAAGAGATATGTGAAAGAGTTTGGTTAATGCCAGAAAACGAGAGCTGGCACAGTTTTTAAGAATGCAACTAGGAACCATATTAGGACCAAGAGAAAAGCAAATATTTATTGTTGAAAGACACCGGAAAGCGTCAGATATATCAACTGTAGGTTTAAATATAAAATCAGTATGAGGCAAAGAAAAAGAGATTTCTTGTCTTACAAATCAAATACCATATTAGAAAAAAGCGATTCTATCTTTTCTACATTTAAAATTCAAAATCGAATGACTTAAGTCTCTTTAATAAGAACATGCTTTAATTTTTGTGTATTATCTAGTGAAGAAGCGATTTAAAAATCACATTTATACGTATTCTGAGTTTGTAAAGAAAGTAAAGCAAATGTAAAATTGTGAAATTTTAAAACTTTGCACAGTTGTTTAGAATCCCAGTGCATTGGCCATAAAAATCAACATTCATTGAAATTCATCATAAAACCAGTTTATTTTAAACGCCCCTTTTTGTTATATCATTTCAATAGTAAATATACAAAGGGTCAATTTCTCATTTTGTAGACAGCTGCTAGGTGCAAGATGACAAACTATGATATTCTAAAAACCAGTTCGAAAGACAGAGTTTAAAACTTTTCCAATCTTGGTTGAAACCTAAACCAACGTCTTATCGCAAACCTCAGCCAACTAATCCTAACAAATTCGAACCCCTTTTGCGATTTGAAGAGAGATTTGCAGCCCTGTTTAGAACTCTACTCACTATATAATCCATTGTATGCTGACGTATCACATCGTGCATTTCCTCATCGCCATAGATCTGCAGCGATATGGAGCGAAACAGACAGGCACCATCCTCCTCAACAGGTTTCAGTTCGTAGCCGCGCTGTTCCATACATTTGGCAAATTCATCATCGCGTCGTTGCCATTCCTCGGCAGGAATTTTACGTTCCTTGGGCTGCAAATGCTCATCGCCGCTATTGTAGCCTGAAAAGGTCTCCTCCACCGCCTTAAGCAAATTGGCAGCCGCTGTTGTGGGCGTCATTTGTGTTGAGGGCTTGGAAGAGGTACCGGGTACCAAATGTTCTGGCGATTTGCGACCCACCGCGGTGGGATTACTGCTATTGCTTCCAGCTGAGGCCACGGAGGCGGCCACTACGGCATGCGGACTGCTGACACCAGGTACGCCACCCACCACCACAGCCACCGGATGATTGAGTTTTTCGCGTTCCAAGCGATCACGCTTATGATGATGGGCATGGCTGTCGTGGTGATCGCGGCGCTTTGAACGAGAGCTGTATGAAAGGATCGTTACAATGGTTTAGAAATGGGGTGGGGTGGGGAAAACTCACCTCTTGTGTGGACTGCAACGGTGTGTGCGTGTTAATTCGTCATACACCTCGCCACGGCGCTGTGGACTCTGGAAAATGAAAAAAAATTAATTAGAAAATCCGAAACATATGTAAGTCACCACCCACCTGGCCATGCCCATCGATGACGACACTGCGATGTGTTTGATTAACCACAGATTGCTCGACGACCACCTGACCACCGACATGCGCATCCGTATTCTCAGCATCCACAACATTGCCAGCCACGCGTTTGGCACTGGGTGCACTAACTGGCTTGATTGTCATGGTTTCTCAATTTCTTTTTTTTTTTTTGCGTCTTTCACTTTGTGTTCTTTGTTCCGGATCGATGACGAGATGACGAGAAGTGTGTGTGGTGATGTGATGGGCCTCGCCTTCAAGGGCTATTGCAGGCAGGCGGGCTGGCTGGCAGTCAATTGGGCGCACACACTCTCCTTTCACCCTTTGTTAGCGTAAAACTTTCACAATATTTTGCTGTTGTTTTTCTCTCTATTCTGTTGGAGATGCCAAACACACGAACTCTGAAAACAAAATGATGAAAAATTCGAGATTTTCATTTGCTTTGTCCGTGTGTGTATGAGTTTGTGTGCAAATGTGTGTGTGTGTGTGTGTGTGTGTACGAGTATGCATATGTGAGATGTTTGCTTACAATTGTCGTTGTGTGAAAGTTCAACTTGATATTATTTATATGTGTTATTATTCATAAGTTTTGTGTTAATTAAGTGGAATTGAAGCAAAAACTAGTTTACAATTGTTTATGTTGAAGATAACGTCTGCGAAAAAAAACATAACAATTCAGCAGAGTGACCGTAGGCAGTCAACGAAAAATACTTTTCAACTGCGGGTTATCGATAGGTTTTTAAATATAATCGAGTAAGGCCGCACTTATTACAAGAAAAGTCGTTACAAAATTTTGTAGCAAATTTTCAAACTGTAAAATATGAATGATATTTCGAGGTGTATTCGATTTTGATTACTTAAAGAAGGGGCATGTCTCATCATCCTGATATGGGGGAGAGAGAGGGTGGGGGGTAAAAGCTGTTAAGGGGGTCTTCTACCTTTGAACAGAGTTTTATGAGTGTATTTAAAAAAAATTCTGGAGAGAAAACCATAAGAGCTTTTTCAATTTGGTTTTTTGTTTTATTTTATTTATTAATTAAATAATAAAATAAAAAAAAATATTTTGCAATTTGAGGGCTGTTCAACAAGTTATCGGCCTGCCAATTAAGGTCTCAAAAAAAATATGGTGTAGAGGTGGTAGCCATGATTCCGGGACTTCAAGTGATCGGAAATGGAAACGGTAAATGAGGTTATTCTGGCCCGTACAGTCTAATTTTCATATTTATTGAAATTGGCGCAATTAAAATTTTTTTCTTTTTTCAAGTTTTTTCTTAGTTTAGTGTAAAAAAAAAGTAAAAAAAAGTCTTTCTTTCTCTTGATTGAGGTAAATGAAATGAAAAAAAAAAAACAAAAAAATAGAACAAAAATTTTCAAAGGTAGAAGTCCCCCCTAAAGAAGGGGCATGTCTCATCATCCAGATATGGGGAGAGAGAGGGTGGGAGTAAAAGCTCTTCACAAACAGTTTTTAAACATATTCAATTTTTGTTCGAACCAAAAAAGAATTGTTTTAAATTTTCTATTGGGTTAAAAAATATTTCATTCCTTGTGTTCTACAAATCACTTCCGCTCCGGAAACTTCACAATTACCTTACGATTTTTACGACTTAAAATTGCATTTATTTCATCTTGCTCGTATGTTTTCGAAAATCGGAGATCTGCCTTACAAATGTTCTAAGCAGGGAATCAACCCGAATCGAATTTCGGTTCCGGTTCTGGTACGTACCAAAACTAATGATTCGGTAAAAGGTTCTGTTTAGGTTCTAGTTTATTTCGGTATTCGATTCCGTATCGGTACCTTGGTTTTTATTTCGGTACCGGTACGTACCGGTATGTACCGGTATAATTTAAAAATCCTTTTAACCGAAGATATAATAGAACGGGTAGCAACCTACACAACAGAAATTAGCAATAAAACTGAAATTACAAAAAAAAACTCAGAAACGAAACTGTACCGGTACAATGTTTCGGTTCTTTTTGGTTCCAAAAAATAAAGGTTCCCAAATATCGGCTGTCAAAAAATAAATAATAACTGTTCCGGTTCCGGTTCTGAGTTTAAATCGGTTCTTTTCTGTGTACGGTTCCGGTTCGGTGTCCGGTTTGACACCCTGGTTCTAAGTCCTCGCATTCTTTTACTTTGTATCTGGCACATTCCTCAAATGCTTCTTTAGGATTGTCAGATCACATTTTGCTTTAAAAATCCACATTATATTGTCCTATTTGGGCGATTTTTAAAAAGAGCTCGGTATTGGGCCATGATGTTAATGTCTATAGAACCTATTTGCGCTACTTATGGATCTGTCTTCAACTCTTCGAACTCTGATCAACTTCTTCGAAGTTGGCCAATACTTGCACCCCATAGCTTTTTAACGATCTTCTAACGGCCTGGTACAGTTAGTTCAACATCTCTTTTCCTAGCTTTGGCTGAGGTTGTTCCGTCCTAGCAGTGATTTTCAAAGAATAGTTTAGGCCGAGAATACAAGTGCGTTTTAAAAGTTCCAAAATTATGAACAGTTGTTGATGAGAGTCTTTCAAGCACGCTTATTCTTAAATCAAATCCATTGGTATAAGAATATACTGCTAATATACTACACCCTCCTTAATCCGTAGAATTCGGACCAAACCTTTAGTATGACAACAATTACTTAGGAATTAATGCTTTTAAAGATCAAAACAAAACCTAGGGTTTAATGCTCTCAAAGGCCAAATCTTAAGCGGTATGACGTTCTAAAACCTGCGGTTCCTATCTTCTGCAGAATTTTGATTTCCGATCTTGGGATTTCGTGATTGGAATTCCGTTCTGAAGGCGCTTTTACAACATTTTTTCAGTTTTTATAAATTATCCAACCTTTCGCAGAGAAGCAACAAAAATCGAGTGACATCAGGCTTTTATATAAGCGTTTGTCATTTGGATTGTTTATTTTCTTTGTTAAAACACAATCTAAACCATTTGAACAAATATTTGGGGATGGTATAACAAAACATGGAGAAATGTATAAAATTAACCAAATTGTCAGTCATCAAATTAGTAAGCTTTTTGAATCCCTACAAAAATGAAGTCGTTTATGCTTCTCTTGCTTATATCTTTAGTGGTAACAGTAGCTACTTTACCAAATACAATATCGGATCCACTGACAGTAGACTCTGAGCCGACATTTTCCACTACAGAGCCTTCATCCCAAATTCCCGAACCGCCCAAATGGTCTTGGAAAGATATATTGGAACTCGTACGCAACAGTAGCGGCAACAAATTGTACTTTTTCTTTTAAGCAATGCATTGTACTATCTGTCCAAATTCAGAATAATTAAATAAATATTGGCACATATGTTTCTATGGTAATATTTCTTTCTTTAAATGTATATTATAAATCATTTAGTTGAACAGCTGAGTCAATATTGAAGCAAAGCTATATCAACATAAGGTTAAATAGTTATGAACCCAACCTTCCCCCTCTCAAATGAAAACTCATTTTGTTATATTTCATATGCACATTTATTTTGGACAATCGTTAAAATTTAATCCCATTTCCTAATCTAAGGAAAATTTGCTTTTAATAACGACGATTCCAGCCACCCCATGATTGTGGATATGGCCTCCATCCATATCGCCAATTTGGCCTACCTCCAACCCAACCTCTGTATCCCCAACCATATTGATATGGCCCTGCACCTTGACCAGCAGAATCTCCGGCTCCTTCACTAAATGAGTTGGTTTTGCCTGCTTCTGTGTCATCAGCTACGATTCCTTCCTCATTTTGATGAGTCTCAGAACCGTTATCTATTAAGGAACTGGTTTTGCTAGACCAATTGCTATTGCTATCTTCTCCTGCCTGGAAATCCATTGGCACATTCGAGTCTTGGGTTGAGAAACCTGAACGTTGGGACCAAGAATGTGGACCCATAGAGGAAGGCAGTTTCGCCTTCTTAGTTAACCACGATTGCGACCAATGCGCTCCAGGTAGGCCATCATTTTCTGTTTCTTCTCCTCTGAAACCGTGATGGCCCTTTTTTTGACTAGACCAGGATTTCGATCCGGTATGAGCATCAATTTGTTCCGCATTATCTCCTTCGAGAGTCACAGTTGGGACTCCAATTTTCAAATTTCTGTTTGCTGCTCTGGAAAGCTTAGACCAAGATAATCTTGGATGCAATTCTAAACTACCAGTTAATTTGGGAACAGAGAACTTAAACTGATCCGAGCTCCTGCCTTCCACAACTGGGAGAGATGAGGAATAAGTTGTCGTCGTTTTCGAGGAAGATGGTTTGCTTCCTTCTGAAATAACGGTGGTTGTGGTTGTCTTTGTGGAAGACTGACCTTTGATTCCACCTTCAACTACTGTGCTGGACTGGCTCTTCTTTATAACTGGAGTAGACGAGGAGCTCGTTTGCTTAGTACCTTCGGCAGATGTTGTCGTAGTTTTAGAGGAAGTCGTTGAGGATGAGCTAGACTGACCATTGTTTCCAAAATTAACCGACCGAGTTATTAAAATTGAAGGCTTGATGTCTTCAGAAGTAACCGTTGTAGTTGTTTTCTTAGAAGAAGAGCTGGACAAATCATTGTTCACAACAACTGGGACAGACGAAGAGCTCGACTGTTTAGTGATTTTGGTCGTTGAAGAAGACGATGGGTTGATCTCTTCAGTAGTAACCGTGGTGGTTGTTGTCTTTGTGGAAGCGCTAGATTGATCCTTGTTTCCACTTTCAACCACTACAACTGGAGTAGACGAGGAGCTCGACTGTCCAATAGTTTCAGAAGTGGTTGACGTGCTTGTTGAAGCGGATGGCTTGATCTCTTCAGTAGTAACAGTGGTGGTTGTTGTCTTTGTGGAAGCGCTAGATTGATCCTTGTTTCCACTTTCACCACCGGAACGGAGACTCGTATAACGTTTTGTTGTCTTTTGAGCTATGATCCTTGTTCCACTTTCAACCACTACAACTGGGTAGACGAGGAGCTCGACTGTCCAGTGGTTTCAGAAGTGGTTGACGTGCTTGTTGAAGCGGATGGCTTGATCTCTTCAGTAGTAACAGTGGTGGTTGTTGTCTTTGTGGAAGCGCTAGATTGATCCTTGTTTCCACTTTCAACCACTACAACTGGAGTAGACGAGGAGCTCGACTGTCCAGTAGTTTCAGAAGTGGTTGTCGTGCTTGTTGAAGCGGATGGCTTGATCTCTTCAGTAGTAACCGTGGTGGTTGTTGTCTTTGTGGAAGCGCTAGATTGATCCTTGTTTCCACTTTCAACCACTACAACTGGAGTAGACGAGGAGCTCGACTGTCCAGTAGTTTCAGAAGTGGTTGACGTGCTTGTTGAAGCGGATGGCTTGATCTCTTCAGTAGTAACAGTGGTGGTTGTTGTCTTTGTGGAAGCGCTAGATTGATCCTTGTTTCCACTTTCAACCACTACAACTGGAGTAGACGAGGAGCTCGACTGTCCAGTAGTTTCAGAAGTGGTTGACGTGCTTGTTGAAGCGGATGGCTTGATCTCTTCAGTAGTAACCGTGGTGGTTGTTGTCTTTGTGGAAGCGCTAGATTGATCCTTGTTTCCACTTTCAACCACTACAACTGGAGTAGACGAGGAGCTCGACTGTCCAGTAGTTTCAGAAGTGGTTGTCGTGCTTGTTGAAGCGGATGGCTTGATCTCTTCAGTAGTAACCGTGGTGGTTGTTGTCTTTGTGGAAGCGCTAGATTGATCCTTGTTTCCACTTTCAATCACTACAACTGGAGTAGACGAGGAGCTCGACTGTCCAGTAGTTTCAGAAGTGGTTGTCGTGCTTGTTGAAGCGGATGGCTTGATCTCTTCAGTAGTAACCGTGGTGGTTGTTGTCTTTGTGGAAGAGCTAGATTGATCCTTGTTTCCACTTTCAACCACTACAACTGGAGTAGACGAGGAGCTCGACTGTCCAGTAGTTTCAGAAGTGGTTGTCGTGCTTGTTGAAGCGGATGGCTTGATCTCTTCAGTAGTAACCGTGGTGGTTGTTGTCTTTGTGGAAGCGCTAGATTGATCCTTGTTTCCACTTTCAATCACTACAACTGGAGTAGCCGAGGAGCTCGACTGTCCAGTAGTTTCAGAAGTGGTTGTCGTGCTTGTTGAAGCGGATGGCTTGATCTCTTCAGTAGTAACCGTGGTGGTTGTTGTCTTTGTGGAAGCGCTAGATTGATCCTTGTTTCCACTTTCAATCACTACAACTGGAGTAGACGAGGAGCTCGACTGTCCAGTAGTTTCAGAAGTGGTTGTCGTGCTTGTTGAAGCGGATGGCTTGATCTCTTCAGTAGTAACCGTGGTGGTTGTTGTCTTTGTGGAAGCGCTAGATTGATCCTTGTTTCCACTTTCAACCACTACAACTGGAGTAGACGAGGAGCTCGACTGTCCAGTAGTTTCAGAAGTGGTTGTCGTGCTTGTTGAAGCGGATGGCTTGATCTCTTCAGTAGTAACCGTGGTGGTTGTTGTCTTTGTGGAAGCGCTAGATTGATCCTTGTTTCCACTTTCAATCACTACAACTGGAGTAGACGAGGAGCTCGACTGTCCAGTAGTTTCAGAAGTGGTTGTCGTGCTTGTTGAAGCGGATGGCTTGATCTCTTCAGTAGTAACCGTGGTGGTTGTTGTCTTTGTGGAAGAGCTAGATTGATCCTTGTTTCCGCTTTCAAGGACTGCCTCTACAACTGGAGTAGACGAGGAGCTCGACTGTCCAGTAGTTTCAGAAGTGGTTGACGTGCTTGTTGAAGCGGATGGCTTGATCTCTTCAGTAGTAACCGTGGTGGTTGTTGTCTTTGTGGAAGAGCTCGATTGATCCTTGTTACCACTTTCAACCACTACAACTGGAGTAGACGAGGAGCTCGACTGTCCAGTAGTTTCAGAAGTGGTTGTCGTGCTTGTTGAAGCGGATGGCTTGATCTCTTCAGTAGTAACCGTGGTGGTTGTTGTCTTTGTGGAAGAGCTCGATTGATCCTTGTTTCCACTTTGCAACTCCACTACAACTGGAGTAGACGAGGAGCTCGACTGTCCAGTAGTTTCAGAAGTGGTTGTCGTGCTTGTTGAAGCGGATGGCTTGATCTCTTCAGTAGTAACCGTGGTGGTTGTTGTCTTTGTGGAAGCGCTAGATTGATCCTTGTTTCCACTTTCAACCACTACAACTGGAGTAGACGAGGAGCTCGACTGTCCAGTAGTTTCAGAAGTGGTTGTCGTGCTTGTTGAAGCGGATGGCTTGATCTCTTCAGTAGTAACCGTGGTGGTTGTTGTCTTTGTGGAAGAGCTAGATTGATCCTTGTTTCCGCTTTCGACTACTGTGCTGGACTGACTTTCCTCTACAACTGGAGTAGACGAGGAGCTCGACTGTCCAGTAGTTTCAGAAGTGGTTGACGTGCTTGTTGAAGCGGATGGCTTGATCTCTTCAGTAGTAACCGTGGTGGTTGTTGTCTTTGTGGAAGAGCTAGATTGATCCTTGTTTCCACTTTCAACCACTACAACTGGAGTAGACGAGGAGCTCGACTGTCCAGTAGTTTCAGAAGTGGTTGACGTGCTTGTTGAAGCGGATGGCTTGATCTCTTCAGTAGTAACAGTGGTGGTAGTTGTCTTTGTGGAAGAGCTCGATTGATCGTTGTTACCACTTTCAACCACTACAACTGGAGTAGACGAGGAGCTCGACTGTCCAGTAGTTTCAGAAGTGGTTGACGTAGTAGTTGAAGCCGACGGCTTGATCTCTTCAGTAGTAACTGTGGTGGTTGTTGTCTTTGTGGAAGGCTGATGATCGTTGTACCACTTTCACCACACACTACGAGCCATATCAGGACTAGTAGTTGACACTTACAATTTCTATACTTTTTTTTGTTGGAGCTAGATTGATCCTTGTTTCCGCTTTGGACTACTGTGCTGGACTGACTTTCCTCTACAACTGGAGTAGACGAGGAGCTCGACTGTCCAGTAGTATCAGAAGTGGTTGACGTGCTTGTTGAAGCGGATGGCTTGATCTCTTCAGTAGTAACCGTGGTGGTTGTTGTCTTTGTGGAAGAATTAGATTGTTCATTGTTTCCACTTTCAACTACTGTGCTGGACTGACTTTCCTCTACAACTGGAGTAGATTTGGAAGATTTGGATCGCTTGGATCTGGAACGCTTAGATCTGGATCGCTTGGATCTGGAACGCTTAGATTTGCATGGCTTTGACCGTGAGTTTTTTGTTTCCGATCCAGAGTTAACAGAATCGTTGTCTTTTTCTCCATCGCTTAATTCCATTTTACCATATTTGTCAGAACGCCAAGACCATGATTTCGATCCAGAATCAACACCGTTGTTCTCCGCTTTCTCTCCTTCTATGGTCACAGTAGGAACTTCAATTTCTGATTTTTTATTTGAAGATTTGGATCGCTTTGATCTGGATCGCTTAGATCTGGATCGCTTAGATCTGGATCGCTTAGACCAAGAGTTTTTTGATTCCGATCTTGAGTTACTACTATCATTGTCTTTTTCTTCATCTCTAAATTCCATTTTACCGTATTTGTCAGTTAAAGTACGCCTAGACCATGATTTCGATCCAGAATCAACACCGTTGTCCTCCGCTTTCTCTCCTTCTATGGTCACAGTAGGAACTTCAATTTCTGATTTTTTATTTGAAGATTTGGATCGCTTTGATCTGGATCGCTTAGATCTTGATCGCTTAGACCAAGAGTTTTTTGTTTCCGATCCTGAGTTACTACTATCGATCTCTTTTTCTTCATCGCTAAATTTCGGATGACCATGTATTTGAGTTGAAGTACGCGTAGACCATGATTTCGATCCTGAATTAACATCATTTTCATCGGCGTTCTCTCCAATTATGGACAAACTAGGAATTTCAACTTTGGGTTTTCTATTTGAAGATTGCGATCGCTTAGATCGCTTAGATCGCTTGTAGTATCTTGAATGTGATCCTGAACTACCAGTTTTGGTAGGAACAGCGATTTTTATAGTTGTGGAGGACGATGGTTTGATTTCCTCATTAGTGACCGTGGTGATTGTTGTTTTGGTAGAAGAGCTGGACTGATCCTGCTTCACTTCTTCAACAACTGGGGCAGATGAGGAGCTCGACTGCTCGGAGGTTGTAGTAGTTGTAGAAGCCGATGGCTTTATCTCTTCGGTAGTGACCGTGGTGGTTGTAGTTTTAGTAGAAGAGCTGGACTGATCATTGCTTACAGCTTCAACAACTGGAGCAGACGAGGAGCTCGACTGCTCAGAGGTTGTGGTGGTTGTAGAAGACGATGGCTTGGCCTCTTCAGAAGTAACCGTGGTGGTTGTTGTTGTTGTAGAAGAGCTGGACTGATCCTTCTTCACATCTTCAACAGCTGGGACAGATGAGGAACTCGACTCTTCAGTTGTTTTTGTAATTGTAGAAGACGATGGCTTTATCTCCTCGGTAGTGACCGTAGTGGTTGTTGTTTTAGTCGAAGAGCTGGACTGATCCTTCTTCACTTCTTCAACAACTGGGGCAGATGAGGAGCTCGACTGCTCGGAGGTTGTCGTAGTTGTAGAAGCCGATGGCTTTATCTCTTCGGTAGTGACCGTGGTGGTTGTAGTTTTAGTAGAAGAGCTGGACTGATCATTGCTTACAGCTTCAACAACTGGAGCAGACGAGGAGCTCGACTGCTCAGAGGTTGTGGTGGTTGTAGAAGACGATGGCTTGGCCTCTTCAGAAGTAACCGTGGTGGTTGTTGTTGTTGTAGAAGAGCTGGACTGATCCTTCTTCACATCTTCAACAACTGGGACAGATGAGGAGCTCGACTGCTCGTGGTTGTCGTAGTTGTAGAAGCCGATGGCTTTATCTCCCTCGGTAGTGACCGTGGTGGTTGTTGTTTTAGTCGAAGAGCTGGACTGATCCTTCTTCACTTCTTCAACAACTGGGGCAGATGAGGAGCTCGACTGCTCGGAGGTTGTAGTAGTTGTAGAAGCCGATGGCTTTATCTCTTCGGTAGTGACCGTGGTGGTTGTGGTTTTAGTAGAAGAGCTGGACTGATCATTGCTTACAGCTTCAACAACTGGAGCAGACGAAGAACTCGACTGGTCGGAGGTTGTGGTGGTTGTAGAAGACGAGGCTTGGCCTCTTCGAGTAACCGTGTGTTGTTGTTGTTTAAAACTGACTGATCCTTCTTCACATCTTCACAACTGGACAGAGACCGCTTTGTTAGAACTGGCTTTATCTGGTAGTGACCGTGTTTATGGTTTTAGTAGAAGAGCTGGACTGATCATTGCTTACAGCTTCAACAACTGGAGCAGACGAAGAACTCGACTGGTCGGAGGTTGTGGTGGTTGTAGAAGACGATGGCTTGGCCTCTTCAGAAGTAACCGTGGTGGTTGTTGTTGTTGTAGAAGAGCTGGACTGATCCTTCTTCACATCTTCAACAACTGGGACAGATGAGGAACTCGACTCTTCAGTTGTTTTCGTAATTGTAGAAGACGATGGCTTTATCTCCTCGGTAGTGACCGTGGTGGTTGTTGTTTTAGTAGAAGAGCTGGACTGATCCTTCTTCACTTCTTCAACAACTGGGGCAGATGCGGAGCTCGACTGCTCGGAGGTTGTCGTAGTTGTAGAAGCCGATGGCTTTATCTCCTCGGTAGTGACCGTGGTGGTTGTTGTTTTAGTAGAAGAGCTGGACTGATCCTTCTTCACTTCTTCAACAACTGGGGCAGATGAGGAGCTCGACTGCTCGGAGGTTGTAGTAGTTGTAGAAGCCGATGGCTTTATCTCTTCGGTAGTGACCGTGGTGGTTGTTGTTTTAGTAGAAGAGCTGGACTGATCATTGCTTACAGCTTCAACAACTGGAGCAGACGAGGAACTCGACTGATCGGAGGTTGTGGTGGTTGTGGAAGTCGATGGCTTTACCTCTTCGGAAGTGACCGTGGTGGTTGTTGTTGTTGTAGAAGAGCTGGACTGATCCTTCTTCACATCTTCAACAACTGGGACAGATGAGGAACTCGACTCTTCAGTTGTTTTCGTAATTGTAGAAGACGATGGCTTTATCTCCTCGGTAGTGACCGTGGTGGTTGTTGTTTTAGTAGAAGAGCTGGACTGATCCTGCTTCACTTCTTCAACAACTGGGGCAGATGAGGAGCTCGACTGCTCGGAGGTTGTAGTAGTTGTAGAAGCCGATGGCTTTATCTCTTCGGTAGTGACCGTGGTGGTTGTTGTTTTAGTAGAAGAGCTGGACTGATCATTGCTTACAGCTTCAACAACTGGAGCAGACGAGGAGCTCGACTGCTCAGAGGTTGTGGTGGTTGTAGAAGACGATGGCTTGGCCTCTTCAGAAGTAACCGTGGTGGTTGTTGTTGTTGTAGAAGAGCTGGACTGATCCTTCTTCACATCTTCAACAACTGGGACAGATGAGGAGCTCGACTGCTCAGAGGTTGTAGTAGTTGTAGAAGCCGATGGCTTTATCTCTTCGGTAGTGACCGTGGTGGTTGTTGTTTTAATAGAAGAGCTGGACTGATCATTGCTTACAGCTTCAACAACTGGAGCAGACGAGGAGCTCGACTGCTCAGAGGTTGTGGTGGTTGTAGAAGACGATGGCTTGGCCTCTTCAGAAGTAACCGTGGTGGTTGTTGTTGTTGTAGAAGAGCTGGACTGATCCTTCTTCACATCTTCAACAACTGGGACAGATGAGGAACTCGACTCTTCAGTTGTTTTCGCAATTGTAGAAGACGATGGCTTTATCTCCTCGGTAGTGACCGTAGTGGTTGTTGTTTTAGTCGAAGAGCTGGACTGATCCTTCGTCACTTCTTCAACAACTGGGACAGATGAGGAACTCGACTGCTCAGAGGTTGTTGTGGTTGTAGAAGACGATGGCTTGGCCTCTTCAGAAGTAACCGTGGTGGTTGTTGTTGTTGTAGAAGAGCTGGACTGATCCTTCTTCACATCTTCAACAACTGGGACAGATGAGGAACTCGACTCTTCAGTTGTTTTCGTAATTGTAGAAGACGATGGCTTTATCTCCTCGGTAGTGACCGTGGTGGTTGTTGTTTTAATAGAAGAGCTGGACTGATCCTGCTTCACTTCTTCAACAACTGGGGCAGATGAGGAGCTCGACTGCTCGGAGGTTGTAGTAGTTGTAGAAGCCGATGGCTTTATCTCTTCGGTAGTGACCGTGGTGGTTGTTGTTTTAGTAGAAGAGCTGGACTGATCATTGCTTACAGCTTCAACAACTGGAGCAGACGAGGAGCTCGACTGCTCAGAGGTTGTTGTGGTTGTAGAAGACGATGGCTTGGCCTCTTCAGAAGTAACCGTGGTGGTTGTTGTTGTTGTAGAAGAGCTGGACTGATCCTTCTTCACATCTTCAACAACTGGGACAGATGAGGAACTCGACTCTTCAGTTGTTTTCGTAATTGTAGAAGACGATGGCTTTATCTCCTCGGTAGTGACCGTGGTGGTTGTTGTTTTAGTCGAAGAGCTGGACTGATCCTTCTTCACATCTTCAACAACTGGGACAGATGAGGAACTCGACTCTTCAGTTGTTTTCGTAATTGTAGAAGACGATGGCTTTATCTCCTCGGTAGTGACCGTGGTGGTTGTTGTTTTAGTAGAAGAGCTGGACTGATCCTGCTTCACTTCTTCAACAACTGGGGCAGATGAGGAGCTCGACTGCTCAGAGGTTGTGGTGGTTGTAGAAGACGATGGCTTGGCCTCTTCAGAAGTAACCGTGGTGGTTGTTGTTGTTGTAGAAGAGCTGGACTGATCCTTCTTTACATCTTCAACAACTGGTACAGATGAGGAGCTCGACTGCTCGGAGGTTGTAGTAGTTGTAGAAGCCGATGGCTTTATCTCTTCGGTAGTGACCGTGGTGGTTGTTGTTTTAATAGAAGAGCTGGACTGATCATTGCTTACAGCTTCAACAACTGGGGAAGATGAGGAGCTCGACTGCTCGGAGGTTGTAGTAGTTGTAGAAGCCGATGGCTTTATCTCCTCGGTAGTGACCGTGGTGGTTGTTGTTTTAATAGAAGAGCTTGACTGATCCTGCTTCACTTCTTCAACAACTGGGGCAGATGAGGAACTCGACTGCTCAGAGGTTGTGGTGGTTGTAGAAGACGATGGCTTGGCCTCTTCAGAAGTAACCGTGGTGGTTGTTGTTGTTGTAGAAGAGCTGGACTGATCCTTCTTCACATCTTCAACAACTGGGACAGATGAGGAACTCGACTCTTCAGTTGTTTTCGTAATTGTAGAAGACGATGGCTTAATCTCCTCGGTAGTGACCGTGGTGGTTGTTGTTTTAATAGAAGAGCTGGACTGATCCTGCTTCACTTCTTCAACAACTGGGGCAGATGAGGAACTCGACTGCTCAGAGGTTGTTGTGGTTGTAGAAGACGATGGCTTGGCCTCTTCAGTAGTAACCGTGGTAGTTGTTGTTGTTGTTGTAGAAGAGCTAGACTGATCCTTGTGTCCATTTTGAACTACTGTACTAGACTGATTCTCTACAACAACCGGGCTAGACGAGGAGCTCGACTGTTTTGTGGTCTCAGACGTTGTAGTAGTTGTTGAAGACGATGGCTCGCTTTCTTCAGAAGTATTCGTGGAAGAACTGGACTGATCCGCTATTCCATTATTCAAGATGTCAATAATTGGATCGGATTGAATTATTTGTGTGCCCCCTTTGATTCCATTTGCACAATTAACTGAATTGAGATTTCCCAATAGTTCACCATCATGCAGAAGAATTAATTTTCCGAAAAGTCTATCGAGCAACCACAAACGTATATCTTTACGTATTTCAACCAGAGTTTCTCGAACACCTTCACAGCAGGGCGTAACCTTCACTTCTTTGGTAGCTCCTACGGCCGTCTCCGTACTTGTATGAGCTCCACCGGCAAACCCTAGCAGAGCGCCTAAAAACGCGATATAAACTAAACGCATGATCTGCCACCTAGTTCTGTTGGCCATAATTTCAAAATTGGAACCTTTTATACAATTTTTGACTATTTGCGTAGATGCTTTTTTTTTGTTTCTCGCAAATTTTGTGGTATTGTTTTAAAGAAAACATTTGGTACTTCTTTTGTGAAATGAACGGGCACGTCAAAGTCAAGACCGTTTTGTGTATGATAGGAACATCTGTGCAAAATATTTGCTCCAAGCTTAAATTAAACAAGTTATTTGACACCTTTTGACTTTACGTAAGTATCCCGCTCGTGGCAATTAGACAACGTCAGAGCACAGACTGCAATTGTTCAAAAAATTCAAATAAAAGTGTTTTTCTTTTTCATGTTTATTAATTCATATGGTTAAACAAATTATTAATTTGAAATTGTAGATATAGCGTTATCTTCTCCTGTCTCTTAGAACTCATCATGCTCGAATGGATGGTGGGGATGACCATAAATACTGTGAAATAATACAGAAAAACATACATTTAATAAGGTGGGCAAACAAATTGAGGCGAATCGATTAACTACTAAAAGAAAGAGTTTTTCAAAAGTTAGTGGGAGAAATACAGCAACTCAGCATAATGCAAATACAATTTTGAGAAAGCGTGTTAAAAGCAATACACGGGTAACAAATAAACTCAGCTAAAAATAATAACTTAACATACGTAGAAACCATTTGTGGAGTTGTTGTTTGCCTTTGATGTTCTATCCCTTTGTTAGTTTTTGAAGTGGTATTTATTTTATAGCATTGTTTTCTTTAGTTAAATATATATATATGGATAGATTTCATTTCATTTCAATTAGAACTCATCGTGAAATGGATAGAATTTATGAGCACCAGCCTCGCTAAATAAATAAAAGGAAAATGCCATAAGCTTCAAGTGTAAACATTTTGTAATTTCTTTTGAATACGTCCCACACCAGACTAAACACTCGACTAAGCTTTCTTAGGTTGTAAGTTAACATAAATATGTGCCAGCTCTAAAGTGTTCAGATTGAAACTAGATAACATTTTTTTTTTCGATTATTTTATTTTTTTTTTTTTTTAGTTTTATCCTAGTGCTTCAAGAAAATACCTCTTTTAGCTAAAAATTGATTAGTGGAAAAGGTCGTTCCAGTCAATTTATGGTTCAAATTGAAGGATTCAGACAACTTTCTTTTGGTCTTGCCTCATATTCGACGGCCAAGATGGTCTTAATGGTCGATCCCATCATATTTAAACTGATATACGGATTTACTCTTGCTAAATGTTAAATTTTCGAAGCATTTCAATAGGCACTAAAATACGGAGTATGAATATGGATTATGCACCGACCCAAATACCTTATTTCAGTTTTTATCAAGGCTGCAAACCACCAAAAATTTTAGATGAGGTTCGGTTCAAAGTTCTGAACCCGTGAGGGTTGAATGTGATGATTATTCCTAAAATCTACTCAAAAGAGAGAAGAGCATAGCATCATTTCTTTGCAACCGAATTGAAAAATTTCTTAGCCGATTCGAATTAACACTTTAAAATACATTACAAAACAAACTTTTATTTTTTGTCTAAGTGAACCGAGGTTCAAATATAATGAATAAGGTTCAAACCAAAACCTCGGGTTCAGGGGTTTCAGGAACCGAAAGATTTCTCACGGGTTCGAACCCTAGAACCGAACCTCTTCCAAAATTTGAAAGGTTTGCAGCCTTGCTTTGTACAGATTATTTTTTCCGTCAGCAAAGCTGCAATTAAGTCGCTTGTCTCGATATTAGTAAACGATTGCAGCAAATCTTTCCAAGAGTTGTTTCGAGCTTAAAGCAAAGGAAAAATGCCATGCGCTCTTAGCCTGTAGAAGCGCAAGGCGGACATGATAAGCTTAATCCACCTTTACGATGGGCCTTAAAAGGGCACTGGCTGATGAAGAGAAGAAGTCCGTCTCCCACTTTTACTATATTTGCCTTTAGTCGAACATAAAATTATCTCGGCTTTCATTTTCTAATGGACGTATCGGAACAAGCTGAGACTACGAATATTCAGATATCGACCTGGTATTACACAAGCCTCCCAAATGTTCGTAGTTAATCTCACTTTTCAGACACATTTTGATCTGAAGCGAAGGTACAAAAAGGTGACTATAACCCAACCTAGCTTAAGGTAATAGTTTGTTTGAGGGGTAAAAAATGAAAACTGTTCGGTTCGGGCAATCCAAAAAACCGGAACCGAACTGGTTCTCAAGAGTTCGGTTCCGGAACGGTTTGCAGCCTTGGTTTTTTATTATTGGTAAAATATTTAAAAAAAAATTATAATCCAATCATTTATTGAAATGATCTTAAATCAAAAAGGGTTCGGTTCATGAACAGATTTAAGGGTTCCAAAGAATCCGAACCAATTATTGTAGGAAAATATGCATAAATTCAAGAGATTTGGCTCTGAAGAAATAACTAATTTTACTAAGAATATTTATACCCTTTTATACACTTTCCTAAGCATTAATGGTAGACATTGGCGACTGTGATCTCTAATAAAGATTTTGTTGTAGTCTGACCAATGATTTCGATTGCACCAATACATGAAAATAAATGTTGTGCTTAAATGTATTGATGTCACCCCTGATTCTATATCCTTAAGGTCTTCTAGTTTTCCAGATGTTTCCCATTTTTGATACCATTTCAAATAACTTTCCACTTACTTGAGCAAATCCACCAAACGTCCATTACACTCATAGCTTTCAATGGTCTTCATCTCTTCGGGTGTCAATTCAAAATCAAAAACTTGAAAATTTGATTCAATGCGTTCCTTGGTCACAGATTTGGGTATAACAATATTGGTACGCTGAATCTGATAGCGTATCAAAATTTGTCCCGGTGTTTTTTGCTTCTTTGCAGCGATTTCTTTAATCTAAAAAATGAATAAAAATTAACAGTGAATTAAATGCTCCTAAGAAAATATATTACCTTCGGCTCCTCTAGAATGACTGGATCTCCCTCCTTGGCCCAAGGACGGTTGGGTGATCCCAAAGGGCTATATGCCGTTATGGCAATATCCTTCGATTTACAGAACTCAATCAATTTCTTTTGTGTCAAATAGGGATGACACTCAATTTGATTTGTAACTGGTGGTATTTTGGCCACCTCCAAAATACGTTCCACCTGTTTCTTATTAAAGTTGGACACACCAATGGACTTGACCAGACCTTCTTCGACCAGTTTCTCCATCACCTTCCAGGTGTCCACATAATCGACCGGCGAGAATTGAGTTTTTCCTTTCTTATCGGTTGGGAAGAGATCACAGCCCTCCTTATAGCCCATGGGCCAGTGAATCAAATAAAGATCGAGATACTTTAGCTTTAGCAATTCCAAAGTATTTTCACAGGCAGTCTTGACCAAATCGGGACGATGAAAGGTATTCCACAATTTGCTGGTAATGAAAAGCTCTTCACTGAAAAATTAAAAAATTAGGTTAAAAAATTGGTTGTAGAATGTATGTATATATATACCCACCGCTTTACAATGCCCTCCTTGATTTTGGCCTCAATGCCCTCACCGACCTCATGCTCATTTTGATAAACAAAGGCACAATCAATATGCCTATAACCAGCATCAATGGCAGTTTTCACAGCTTCGGTCACTTCACCTTTAGGGCTCTAAAAGTCGAAAAGTATACAAAGTTCACATTAGTATGACAAGGTCAATTCTAAAAACACCGACACTAATATGTGAAGAAACACTGGAATCCTATTTGGAAATAATGTGTACAAGTATTTGCGCTTATATGCCACTTGACGTAACTTATCAATGAGATAATAGCTAGTCAGAGCCATATCAGGTCATTTAAATGACACCCCCATATTCCCCTCCCAAATGAACCGGCCTTCGCTGATTACTAAAAAACTGGGTTTGCACTGACGCTATGTGGAATTGGGATTAGGAGAGGAATTGTAACCCCTTTAGGGGTTATCTTCTAAATAATTTATTGGTACATAGCACATTTGATTAATGTACGGCTAAACGAAATGCTTAATCATCCAAAGCCATCTATCAAATTAATTAAGTAAAACTATTCTATTATGTCAAAAGTATTTTAGTAAGTTCGACAATTAATTTGAATTATCATATTATATGTTTTCTCTGTTGATTGAAATTCAAACGTTTATACGAAAATCGCGAGAGATTTCGAGAACCACTGATTAATATGAGGATTTTTTTTTAAATATTTTGTTCACCATTCCGACCTAGATTTTACTATTAGAGTGCTCAGCGATGTTTTAACTCTTCTCAGAGTACGGGAGAGTCGTTTTCCTATAAACTGTTTGTTAGACTCTACAAGATATTGGTACTCATACTTTTTGGATCTCGAGTAAATCAAATAGTGTATATTTAATGTAATAAAAAATTTTTTTGAGAACCATAAACCGTTAACTGTTTTAATTGGTACCGAAAACCGTTTACTGTTTTAATTGGTACCGAAAAAATAGGAACCATACTGAAACGGTAATTCTGGAACTGTTTCCGTTTAATTTTTGTAATTGGAGTTTGGGAAATTGTTCATTCAAAATTTATACAAAACTACATATCAGAATTTTTTAAACATCGGCATTTGTTCAGACTATGGAGATAACGAAACGAAAGTATGCTTTACTTTTGTCAGTTTCTTATCTAAATGAAGAAATCAGCACTAATACAAGCATATTTAAAAAATCTAACGAAGTTGTAGTTAAAATGATATGGCAAGAAAAAAGCTTGGCGAACTATTTTCTCAAAAAAAAAAGCAGTTTCAAGAATTGTATAACATTTTTTAAGGATATGCTTCCTTTTCGAACTACGTATGCTAGCGCAGTAATGCTTATTCTCTGATCTATCGACCGCACTGAGTGCTATCAACCAAAAAATCCATGCGGGTTCCGTAAACTATAGCGGGGCGGGAAATATTTGAAAAAGATCGGGACTGGCAGGAATTTTGATGGGATCTCGAAATTCCTGCGAGTCCAGAATTATATAAAATGCGGGAAATTTTGCATTATTGATTCCAGTTTGAAGAAAAGTGCTTCCGATGGATATCGGTTGCTTTCTGAGGCTTATCCTGAACTTGCATCATCAATTAGAACGTGTCCAGAGTGGTTTGCTTAATTTAAAAATTCAGAGTTGGAGGCATAATTAATAAAAAACGACCGCAATACGAGTAAAGACTTGACAAAGTAATTCTTTTACGTGACAATGCTCGGCCACATGCTGCAAACGTGTTGAAAACATACTTTGAAACGCTAAAATGGGAAGTTCTACTCCACTCGCTGTATAGCCCAGACATCGCTCCTTCGGAATAGGAAGTAGACCGATCAATGACTCACGCCTAGGCTGACGTGCGCTTCCATTCTTTTGAAGAATGCTAAAAATGGATCGATTCGTGGCTCGCAATAAAAGACGCATCGATTTTTTCGAGATGGTATCCGAAAATTCCCAGAAAGATGGGAAAAAGTAGTGGCTAGCGATAGACAATATAGCTATATGCTCAAAAAAATACGCAGGTTTCAATGCATATACCCAATATTTACTATTGAAGGTTTAATTTTGAAGAATCTATGGGGATATCTATTCGAGGTCTGAAATGGTTTTATGGGATTTTTTTGGGAACCATTAAATGACCGGAGAAGTATTTTTCGAGCGGAATTACAAGAAATCTATCAAGGTGACTTTCTTTAACCCAGTTTAGGACTTAGCGGAACAATCTGAGATTAACCGAAACACCAATTTCGGGATATTCGTTTCGAAACTAAAACCTGATTAAAATATAATGTTTAAACTTTAAATTGAAGAGACCTAAGATCTATAAAGCAAACAAATATTGAACTAAACTAGGGATTTGTTCATCGACTACAATTTTCTACTGAACTTTATATTTAAATTGAACTTGAACAACTCTAAGTTGTAAGTAAAAGGGCATTACAGCAGCAGTATCAGGTGCACTCCCACTCTGTAAGTGAAAAATTACTGTATAATTCCCATTGGGCATACAAATTTTTCTTAACTGGATTAAAGACTCTAGATAAGAAACTTTATCACTTGTCCCCCTTTACTAGTAATGTATATAGACTTTCAACATATGTCAAGATATCCCTCACACTTAAAAAAAAAATGTACATTATCTTTAAACAAGCATCAGGGTCACCTTGACACCTTAATGCAAACTGGTGTAAGGAAGAAATTACTTTGAACTGTATAAAATGTAGAAGCAAAAATGTCTTAAAAACAGGAATCAGAGTTCTCATTATCGCTATGCTCAAATCTAATACATACAGTCCACCCACACTCACATGTACATATGTATGTACATATCTATACACTGACCGGCAAATTATCAGCCATAGAACGCGTGGCGAGCTTTGGTTGTTGATTCTGGGCGTCGCATCAAATTAGAAACGGGAAGTTGTGGGCCGCAAACTAACCGATTAAATGCAAGCACTTGCATATGTACATATGTGTGTATACATGAGTGCAACTGTAAATTGCTTTGATTATGCTAAGAGTCAATTGTCTACTTACATTCCAGGTGCCCAGACCTATGATGGGTATTTCGTGGCCATTGTTAAACTTTAACAGTTGGTACTTTGCTAGCCATGTTGTGCTTTAGCCGTTGATGTTTACTTTTAGAAAAGATTTAATTGGGTATTTATTAAACAAATGTACTTTTAAGTAGGCTTGAACAAAAACTAAACCCTGCCACACAGCTGTTTGCGGCTTTTATACATTTTTTTAAAAGCTTTCAGAAAGCTCTAATGCCAGGGCTGGCCTGCAACAGCTGTGCGATCGCAACGGTATTTTTTGTTCAAATTTAAACCTACATACTCAGTCCTTAGTTGTCGCAGTTGTTTATATTCGCAGAGGCCAACTTCTAGACTTTTAATTGCCCGATAAATACACGATTTTATTTTCACTCCCATAATTTAGTTTAATTTGTTTAACCCAATTCTCAAAGATATATTGTTAGCTTTATATACTCACCAACCAAGTTCCTAGTCCAATCAAGGGCATTTCCCTGCCATCGGCTAAAATTGCTTTTGGCGCCTTACTGAGCGGTGGTGGTTGACACCTTGTACAGAAAAGAAATTTATCTTTCAGTACGATTTGTCGCTTTTGTATGTTTTATATGACTTACCACATATATCTTTCTGGTTTTGCATATTTCCGAATGGATGTGCGTATCAATGGAAGCATCTGCTGCCAACATAATTGTGATCTGAATAGAGATTGCATCGTATTCGTTAGCGTATGAAATTGGTTGATTTGAAAAAATTTGTTTCAACTTTAGAGTTATTCTGTTTGTAGTCTGATCAATATGTTTATAACAGATTCAATGGTTACTGAGTTTAATGTGATTTTCTAGACAAAAAACAGTATAATGAAAATGTATATTAAAATAAAATAGTACAACATAATTTATTTAATTTTTTAGAACTGACTGATAAAACAAGTTTGATAAAGTTTTGATTGATATTGCTCTAAACTTGCTTATAATAATTACAGTTTTGAAACTGAATTGCATTTTTAAAACCATTGAAAGATATATTATATATGAAATATATTTTTAATAAGAAGATTAATTTATTCTTATTAATTCATGAAATATTTAATATTATTTACATTGCTATGGTTTTTTTTTCAAAAAATTTAAAAATTACCTTACAAACTTAAGAATCTGAAGAATCGATCTGCATCATTACTTTTTTGAGTTACCAAGATGGATTCATACAAAATTTTCTTTTTTAGTTTTTTACAAAGTTAATTTTTTTTAACAAATTCCAAAAAAAAATAAATCATATTCTCGTGAAATCTAAATAAATAGATTAAAATGTACTCTTATTTAATACGTTTACTGATTTTTATTTTTCATTTAAAAGAAATGGTCAAATAGTTAAACAAAATGGATCAATTTTTTTAGTTAAATCACAAATTATTTTAAATTGGGAAACATATAATTAAAAGCAAATGGATTGTTGAAGAACAAAAGGGTAGATATTAAAAAAGGATTTTACCGTGATTTTTCTTAATTTTTTGGAAATATTAAATAATTTTTGTAATAAATTTGACGTAAGAAAAGGCGTACTTTTTAGTTTTTGATATCGAAGATCGGTATATGTAGTGAAATAAAGGACATTTGAACGAGAATGACATATAATTTCATGGAATTTACAAAAAAATTCAAATTTGTTTAAAACTTAAAAAAAAATTGTATGAAGACATCGTAATAACTGATAAAATTTATGATGCAGTTCGTTTATAGGTAAAACCGTTAAAATTGGTGATTTATTTTTGCACAGTGGAACCTATAACACTATCCTATAACCCTGTAAAATGTCGCACTTTAACAAGATTCTGTTCCTAACTAATAATATCTAAGGAGATTTCCAAAAATTTTATTATTAGCCGCTCTCTAATTTTTACTTTCGCAAATGGTGTGCGGGTTAAACCAAGGTTGTAAATCGGTCTGGATAGTCCGAACCGGACCATGAAGAGAAACTTCTTTATTTTTACCCCCTGGAACCTTAACCAAATCCGGACTAATTGTTCGAAAAAAATGGTCGGTTCACAATGTTAAGTAAAGTTTCCAACAAAAGAAATTCTTAAAAACTTCAAATACATTTACCGCGTCATAAAGCCGATTTACTGAAGGAAACATTGACAATGTAACTTCTTTGGAATATTTTTTCTGGGGTTACATAAAGATATTGTCTTATGTGAAGAACCCAGGAACTATGAAAATCAACAATTTGCTTATATTTCCCGAGAAACGCCCCCATTGCTTAATCAAGTTGTCGATATTTGGACTTTATGCTAAAATTTATGATAAAATGCCAAACCAACAAATGACAAAAGTGTGGCCCGATTTCTCCTCTTCTATATAGCACTGTCTGTCACATAAACTTACAAAAAGCAGAGTAAATTCTAAGAATATCTGACATAAATATTGGTAACAAATTTTAACATTTTGTTACTATTTATTCCACCCTCGCAGGCCAAATCAAATGAGTAACGCGCTAGGGTATTTTGATTGTTTCAGTGTGCACACACTGTCATCATTTCAAAGTGTTAATAATAATAAATCAACTAACGGTATATTAACGGTTAATCTAAAAATGTTAGAAATGAACAATTTCAAAGATTTAAGTGCCTCTACAGCGATTATGGCCCAAGGCTGTTACACTTTCGAGGTCATCCACAAATTTCTAATATTTAAACTTTCTACATACATAAATATGTAAGTGTGTGGTACGAGAAAAGCTGTCAACACAACAAATTTTATTTGTAGCCAAAATTACACAGCCTTTGAGTTTCTATTCTTTCGGTAAATGATAAATTTTCTAAAAAAAAAAAACACACACACACTTTCCAGTTGGGATACAATTGGACATTAATTCCAATATTTATAGGAAAATGTCGACCCCCAATTTCCTTTTGAGCAATGGCAAGAATATGCCAATGGTGGGTCTGGGCACTTGGCGTGTAAGTAAATGGTTAAAATTATTGAATAATCTGCAAGTGCAACTGGTTCATGGTCAATGTCAAAGCTCTCTCTGTTGCATTTTGGCCAGCTTTTAAAGCTTTTCAGACCAACTTTCATTTGTGCTTGCAGAGTCCGCCGGAAGTGATTACCCAGGCGGTTAAGGATGCCATTGACATAGGCTATCATCACTTTGATTGCGCTCATATTTATGGCAATGAGGCTCAGGTGGGTGCTGCCATTAAGGAGAAAATTGAGGAGGGCGTTATAACGCGGTAAGTTTAAAGGGAATTTTTTTTCTATATTTATATCAGGGTGTCAAACCGGAACCGAACCCGAACCGCAACCGTATACCGTATACCGAAAAGAACCGATTAAAACACAGAAACAGAACCGGAATCGTTATTATTTATTTTTGGGGAACCGATATTTCGGAACCGGAACCGTATACCGAAAAGAACCGATTAAAACTCAGAACCGAAACCGATATTATTTATTTTTTGGGAACAGGTATTTCGGAACCTTTATTTTTGGAACCGAAAAGAACCGAAACATTGTACCGGTACAGTTTCGGTTCTGAGTTTTCAATTTTATTGCTTCAATCGTCGAGGTAAACGTTAGCAATAACTTTCAAATGTTAGGTTAAGGGACCATCTGGTATATACTGAAATTTTCAATAAAAATAAAAATTTCATATTTTTTCTTTGTATCTATTTTGGATCAATAATTTCCAAATATTATTAATTTATTATGTTTAATTTTCCTTTTTTATATTTCCATATTCTGATATGTTATATCATCGGTTTAAAGCATTTCTAAATTTTAACAGTACATACTGGTACGTACCGGTATACCGAAATAAAAACCTAGGTACCGATGCGGAACCGAATACCGAAATAAACTAAAACCTTTTACCGAAACATTAGTTTTGGTACGTACCAGAACCGGATCCGAAATTCGATTCGGTTTGATTTCCTGTTTTTTTATATCGAACTCAAACTTTGGTTTAACAAACTTTATTAATTAATTAATTTTCCAGCGACAAACTCTTCATTACCAGCAAATTGTGGAATACCTATCACAAGCCGGAAATGGTACGTTCGGCCTGTGAGACCAGTATTCGTAATCTGGGCGTAGACTATCTGGATCTCTATCTTATGCACTGGCCCATGGCCTACAAGACGGGCGATAATCTTTATCCCACTTGCCCCGATACGGGCAAAGCTGTTTTCGAGGATATCGACTATGTGGACACCTGGAAGGCCATGGAGGATTTGGTTGATAGCGGCATTTGTCATGCCATCGGTGTGTCCAACTTTAATGAGAAGCAAATAAATCGCTTGTTAAGTGTGGCCAAGCTTAAACCGGTCGTATTACAGATCGAATGTCATCCGTATTTGAGTCAAAAGTCACTGATCACTTTATGCTATGACAATGCAATTGCAGTGACCGCCTATAGCTCATTGGGATCGGGACATACACCGTACGAGAAGCCGGGTGCCTATCCGTTATTAAAGCATCCGGTTATTTTAAGCATAGCGGCAAAATATGAACGTACACCGGCTCAAGTGCTGTTGCGCTATCAGACACAGTCGGGCATAATTGTGATACCACGTTCGATCAGCAAGCAGCATATGTATGAGAATTTCAAAAGAATTTGGGATTTTGGTTTGGCCATAGATGATCTGAAAGCAATTGATGATTTGGATTGTAATGGAAGATTTATGACCATGAAGGCGTAAGTAAAGACGAGGAGAGACAGAGGGAGAGCTTATTGATATTTTTTACATAAATCCACAGGGCCTATGGACATCCTTATCATCCTTTTGAGATGGAAAGCAACTAAACTCTCATTGATGACTAAGAATCCGAGCTAAAAGACCAAGAGGTGCTTTTTTTTAATGCATATATATTGTTGATGTATTTGTTAATATATATATATATATATATATATATATTGCATTTCACATTTGATTCTATTCATATGACTTTGCCAGTTAAATGCAATAAAAGCAGGGAATAATACCGTAACCGGAACCGTTAACCGGTATCGAAACCCGAAACGATATTAAAATTTTTTTGAGAACCGAAAACCGTTTACCGTTATAATAGGAACCGAAAAAACCTGAACCATACCGAAACGCTAATAACGGTATTGTTTCGGTTTCTTATTTTTTATTTTATTGACTTATGATTATTACAAATATATATTTCAACTGGTAAAATAGCAATATATACACTTAGAAAAGAGTCTTACATTTTAGAAATTTGCCCTTAAAAACATCGCTTTTTAAGATATAGAAAAAAATGTCTAAAAAGCAGAAAAACTTTACTTTGGAAAAAATTATCCCTCTAATTAAATGTAAAGAATTTCTAAGTCTTAATAAAATCCGCCCTTGAATATAGAAATGTTAGAAAAATGTTAATATAAATTTAAGAAATCAAGTTTCTGGATTTTAATCAAATTTCGACCTTAAAAAACTCCAAATATTTCGAAAAATGTTTCGTATGGAAAAGCTAACGCAGATTTTATAGAAAAATAGAATATTAATTATTGGAATGTTAGAAAAAAGATAACGTAAATTTAAGAAATGAAGTTTATGGATTATAATCAAATTTCGCCCTAAAAAACTTTTTTAATATTTAGAAAAATGTAATGTATGGTATTGTTTTTGTGTTTTTTAGTGTTGATATACCTCTTTGAGTATTTTACCAGAACATTATGTGCTATATTGGACCGTAGACTTATAGTATGCGTTCAAATCTATCCAAATCGCGAAAGATCTATATTTTTAACGGAAATACGACAGATTTTAGAGCGGATTATTCGAACCATTACTAAAAAGTATTTGTCAGCTTTATGAGAAATGGCCCTAAGTCGAGTTTGTCTGGGCGACATAAGAATAGAAAATTCCTTAATACTAGATTTTTTTTCTGAGTGAGGGATACCAATGGAAGCGTAGAGAGAAGCAAAATTGTTCGTCCAAAAATAAAAAAGGCTAGAAATCGGAGTATTAAAAAAAAGGTTTTTAAATGGCATATTCTAGGAAAACAATTATTTAGTTCTATTACATCCATTAATTTTTTGGATATATTGAAATAATTAAACAATTTTAATATTAAAAAAACTATACTTGTACCGGTATACCGAAATAAAAATCTGAGTACCGTATCGGAACCAAAATAAATTGAAACCCGAAATAGAACATTTAACCGATATTCTCATTTCGGTACGTACCGGAACCGATATTCGTTTCGGGATTAATCCCTGATTAAAAGTAAATTAAAAAGAGTGGCAAGATAAATCGCTAGTTTAGCACTAGTTCTGACAAACCACAGAGGTAAAACACTTCATAAAGGCGTTCGCTGATACATCCATGTGGTGCTTGCGTTCTATTCTTCATTTAATTACGGACTTGGCTTAACTAAGTTATACAAAAAACATTAATTCAATAATTACAAAAACTTTGCTTATTTATTTTTAACTCATCTTATCTCCTACGTACATAACAGCGGTGGAAATGGATTCTGTTTGGATACAACCAATTTATTATGTGCATGTGAAATATAACCTTTAATTTTGCCCTCATAAATCAGATTGGCTATAATGCAGTGAGTCTCATCCAATGATACATCCGTTACGCCCACAAACTGCAGGGCATTTAAAAAGTCCGCCATATCCAATTGATGGGTTTGCCTTAACACAAACACCTTTTTAAACAAATTGCGATAGACAATAAATTTAAGTTTCTCCACCAGCAAATAAATGCCGCTGCGTATTAACACCAATTCGTGTTCCCTTACAATCTCATCGAATTTGTTCACATTGCCCGCTTTGAGTGCCACCGACAGATCATCAAACAGCAACAGATCATATCGTTCCAGCAGAGATTTGCGTGGCAAATAACCCAAAAGCATTTTCACTGGCACCAAATAGATGAGTATTAAACGCTTATTGCTGGTAAATCGTTCTGGACAATGGGAGAAGGCATATGACAAATCTTCCACAGCCAGGCGATAGTTGGAATCGAACATGGCACGACGACCCACAAAATATTTGTAGGTAATCTGTTCGGGCAGGGGAAAGCTCTCCTTGAATGTGCAATTGTCGATGGCTCGTATCAGGGGCTTGCACAAATGCAGCTTGTTGATGCGAAAGTAAATTTTGAACAACTGATTCACCAGATTCATCATGCCCAAACGTTTGGTGTCCTCCTCAGAGGCACGTCCATCGGCGGCGCACACACGAAAACAGGCCATCATGCAATCGGCGGCCTTTTCCAGTATATGACCCGGTGCAAAGCCACGGCAGTGCTTCTCACATGCCTGGGCCAGGTAGCGCAAATCCAGACAAACGCGATACATCAACGGTAGGCACCAGTTTTCATCTTTCATTTGCTGCAACAGCTTGACCACAGCCGAACAACTGGCCGCCTGCTGATTATAGGCATCCATATAGTTGGGTGGCTCCTGAGCCAGATAGTAGAGCACCTTCAGATGGGCACCGACCACTTCGTCTAGTGGTGGCTTCAGCATGCGCTCCACCAGCTTCTCGGGCTGGGCAATGTACAGATTGGGATTCTGTACATGAACATCGCGCAATGAGAGAAATGTGGCCAAATTGTCACCATCATAGTCCTCGGCGGTGCGTAAGACGCCGGAAAGATAGTTGTTTACGGTGCCAAACATGTGGAAATTGATTAAAATGTGAAAATATGTAAATATTTTCCAGCCGGCAAAAATATGACAACAAACAGTGTGACCGTACGCGGCAAGCTGTAATTGCGGGTGTACACTAGGGGTGCGCACGTGAGTAAAATTTTCTTCAGGTCACGCACGCTTCACGAAACGAAAATCTGTTGAGGCACGACTCAGAACCTCGCGACGAAAATGCTAGGTAGTTCAGTATTCAATCCTACTTCACAAAAACTCTGCGTTTTGTAAAGAATTTGCATGCAGAAACTAATTGGCGGTCGGGGAATGTCCAAGCTATAATAATAATGCAAAACAAAAATAAAGGAAAAATAAATTTTCAAAGGTAGAAGACCCCCTTTCGGGCAAATTATTTGCCTTAGCTTTACGATCCCGTTGTGACACACCGTGTCACGATCACATTCTCTTGCGCGCGCATCACTAGTTAGCAGCACGCACAACCAGTGTTGCCACCTATTCAACACTGACACACACACACACTTACACGTTGTATGGCTCAGCTGAAAATTAGCTACGAGGAAATTGTCGTAGCTTAAAGAATTGTTTTAGTTGAAACAAAATAATCACAGTTCTCAATTGGTAAATGAAATTTTAAGTATTTGACCTTGTCGTTACAGTTAGCGGGTCGAAATGGTTTAGTTGCCCCTTTATCAAGCTGCCGGTAACGCGGTCGACGTCGACTTTGGTTTTATCGCCAAATAAATCAATATTACTAATTTTGCTTTACATTTTTAAATGACATAACTAAAATGCTAATCAGAATTTGCTGTGCTGGTTGTTTTATATTTTCAGTTGCAGGAGAGAACCAAATCAAGTGGCACTAACCCTTCTTCAGCGGAGAAAAAGAGGCTAACAAAAAAAAAAAAAAAATAGAGAAACATGTCCGCACCGGTTATTATCGAGGCCACGGCCAAGCAGACGGCAACGGTAGGTTGAGATTGAATTTGAATAAGCAAATTAAACTAAGTGCTTCCTCTTTATTTCCTTTGCCAGTTGATTTTCATGCATGGACTGGGCGACACTGGGTATGTACACACAGGCACACGCAAGCACTTGCCGGCGGAGCAGAGATTTTATTGTAGAACCCTCTCCTCACTTTGTTGACATACTTGGAAATTGCAAAAATAGGATGTACTCACAAGCCCATACTTCAAACTTAATTCTTTCCCTTTCCTTCCACCTTGCAGTCACGGCTGGAGCAGTGCTCTGGCCGCCATTAGGCCACCCTTCATGAAGGTCATCTGTCCGACGGCACCCACCCAGCCTGTCTCACTGAATGCTGGCTTTCGTATGCCCTCCTGGTTTGATCTCAAGACCCTGGACGTTTCGGGACCAGAGGATGAGCCGGGTATAAAAACGGCACGTGATAATATACACTGCATGATCCAGAAAGAGATAACCTCGGGCATACCCGCCAATCGTATTGTGCTGGGCGGTTTCTCTCAAGGTGGTGCCTTGGCTCTGTACTCGGCCCTGACATACGATCAACCGCTGGCCGGTGTGGTGGCTCTCTCCTGCTGGCTGCCGTTGCATAAACAATTTCCAGCGGCCAAGATCAACAGTGACGATGTTCCGGTAAGACTCCGCTGTCCCTGCCGTGTCAAAATTAATCATCCTTCTTGCCTATAGATCTTCCAGGCGCACGGTGACTACGATCCGGTGGTGCCTTACAAGTTTGGTCAGCTTAGCGCCAGTCTACTAAAATCGTTTATGAAGAATGTCACCTTCAAAACCTACAACGGACTTTCGCACTCATCGTCCGATGACGAAATGGACGATGTCAAGGTGAGTTGGGGGGTTGCTTTGATTTTGGGCCTTTTGTGACGCCACGCTAAAGAATTTCCTTACGCTCATTTTGCTCTTTTCACTTGCAGGACATAATCAGTAAATGGGTAAACTAATTTCCAAAACAAACAAACAAATTTGCACTTTAGCACTTTTCCAACGACCCGCCCGTGTGCCGTGCGCGCATTCCACTAACAAAAAAGAAATACAACTATAATTTGTAATGTAGCAAAAACACACAAAAAGTACCAGCGCAGTAAGCAACTCACACGGTTCTCTCGCTCTCCTTGATCTTCCTTTAGCCCAATTGTGGAGAACATCAATTCAAAAAGCAATCAATTATATAAATTAAATACGTAGCTATACACAAACACACACACACACACAACAACAAAAAAACAAAATAAGGCCAAACTGGAAACTATTAAAATAATTTCCTTCTGTTTAATTTTGGTTTGGGACACACACACACTCTCTTAATTTTTGATTGAAAATTGAATAATTGAACATACTAATAAAGTTATATATAATCCAACCAAAAACTAAACGAAATTGTAAGAAAAACTATATTTCAATTGGTTTTTCAGCAAAAAGCTAAGTTTCTCAAAAAGATATATAAAAATATATATTAGATTGTTAAATTTAGAGTCGTAACTATTCCATCAATGCGAATTGTGAGACTTTGATAATTTAGTAACATTCTAATATATATATATAAATATATAGTATTTGGTTTTTAGATCCGTGCCGAGAGTGTTGAGTTTGCCAAGTTAACTAACCATTGCTTAATTAGTCTACACTTGATCTCGTAACTCCACGTACATAAACAATTTAACTTGAACCACAAAAGATAAACTAAAACTGCAAGTGCCAGGTAATTTTCTTTCAGTTAGACTTTTCTGAAAGCCAATATAAAACTCTTATCGTAAATTGAGAACGAAATGACTAGAAAAATAAGCCCATTGATTGTTTTTCCTAAGTTTTAGGCAACTTAAAAAAATCAATACCTGATTTCCTTAGACCCACACTCTTTCTTCTTCATTATTGAGCTTAATATATAAATCTTACAATTTATTTGCCCCATTTAAGCTCTCCATAAACAAAATTTTACAAGTCTTCCTTTGTATGTGGACCAAAATTTCTAAAATCGACGCGTTTCTACAGACAAACATGACTCGACTAATGGTCATTGACTATATCGACTCGGCTGTTTGACGCTGATCAAAAATGTACATACATTTATAAGGTCGGAAATGTTTCCGTCTGCCTTTGAAATACATTTATGATACAACTTTTTTATACATTTTTAATGTGTATGAAAACATTTTTCGATTGTTCAACAATTGCTAGCGTACCTAACTCTTGAACAAAAGCAATTCTTTCTTCTAAATTCCAAGTAAGAATAAATTTGTTCCTGTGTCAAGAAGACTGTGTAGCTTCTTTTTGTTCAAGTTCGCAGAGCTGATTTAGAAGGTCGTTGAAACAAGATTTCAGGAAAATAAATGCATTTTACTGTTGCTCCGCCCTTCAGTTAGAATTTGGTACCTGCCGCTGGTTCAAAACATATATAGATATGAGGATTGGATGAGGATTGTTTGAATCAGGGTTTTCACACTATTCGTAATTTTTTTCTCGTTCTTATCGTTAAAAAACTGGATCAAGTTCTTTTTGACAGAAATTAATTTTTTTTCCTAATATAGCTCCCATAATTTTGGACCAGTGACCAAAGAAGAAAGCACACCCCCCATTTAAGTTCTTTTGGCTTATTCGGGATGCTTCTCTTTGATTATTTTATCCAATTCGCATGTCTGACGACAGTACACATCCCGATTAATGGTTTCAGAGCTTCCAGATAGACAGGCAGCACTTCCTTTCTTTGATAAATATCGACTTTTGATGTGGTTTCAGTCGTCACATCTCTTGCTCCATGATCGCTATCGCTTGACGTTGTTGTGAACAGCAGATTTTTCAATCCCAGTTGATTCCTTTTAATAACAGATCGTTTCAGCAATGAATCGCAGATATTGATTCGTTTAGAGGGGAAAAATTTCTTTAAAACATGTACCCAAATATCAAAAATTTTGCTTTCCCATGCTTTATATGCCGCGACATCCACACATTTAAGCAAAAGACGATTAACTTTTTAACTTAGCTTAGACTTTACGCTTTCAAACAGTTCTTGGGTGTCAGGCCCCAACGCACCCGTTCAAAATTAAGACTTAAATCATCTATTCAAAAAATCCGACACTTTGGTGATTAAGATTCCAAAATACCTCAGACTAGGAAATATAAACTAAACTTTAATGCTGCTTTTTTGATTGTGATACTTACGTTCTGCTGCCAGCTGTTTCTTGGCTTTTTAGGAATGAATCTCCAATCAAATTTTAATTCCGGGCCGACGTAGTACCTATTTTGTTAATAAATTTAATGGTTTTTTGGAATGAAATTAGCATAGCCTTTGTAAAAACTTTCTATGCTAACCCAAATCAGAAATATCAAAAGAAATCGCTTCTTGTTTATACATATAATAGACATGTTTTTAATGTAAGGATACCTATAAATTGAAAAAAAATTGTATTAAAATCGAGGCTGCAAAGCAATTCGGTTTTATTGACCCTCCCGAGCCTGAACCCGATCCGGACCACTTTTCCACTAATAAAGATCGGTTTACAATAATAAGTTATTTTACAATCGGTCAAAATTCTTAATGAGATTTTTCAAAACTAAATCTTCAACAGTCGCTATATCTGATTGTAAAGAAGGAAATAATATCAATGATGTTATAAATTCCTTCAAAAATTGTCCGAGAGAGAAAAGATTAAAAATTTTGTTAAAAACATCTAAAAACGAATACCTAAAAAATATTGCATCAACTTAGTTCGCGTATAGAAAGAGAGTGACCGAGAACAAATTTCGAACTTTCAGTTACTTTTCGGCTAAATGATATATTTATATCAATTTATTATTCTTTCAATTGAAACGTATAAATATATCGAATAAAAACAAACTATTCTTTTTTGTTCAAGTGAAACGCGGTCCAATCCAAAACCAGGGGTTCAGAGGATCCAGGAACCGGTCTGCGAGCCGAACCCAAAGATTCCCCGCGAACTCGCGATCCTCATAACCGAACCTTTCCCAAATTTTTTGAGGTTTTTGCAGCCTTGATTAAAATTAATATTTTACGTACTTTGTTCACATATCGACCTAATTGATCTGTTGTGGTAAGGAATTTATGCAATTACTGACGGTGCTCAAGCGTCTGTCATAATGTAGAGTTTACTAGTACTAAAGAGATGTATTTTTCAGCGTATGTAAAAATATTGGCCGTGTTCAGCATAAGAACGTGCTCCCTAATCAATGATATGATTTTTGGAAATTTTCTGAGCCTACTTTTCCCCTTGTGTTTAATATGATATTTACATAGAGCTTTTCCAAATGTTTATAATAAGAGTACTTTTATTAAACTAATCAGTGATCAAGTGTCTCCGCTGAACGCGCCCATTGGTACGTGTTCTTCTCGGTTAAGGAATAGCTAGGTATCTACTTTATTAGGATATCTGACAATTTGGTTCCGCGGCTAGTGCATTTCCTGGATTTAAAGATAGTTCTTTTAATATTTTGAATGACATTAATTTCGAACATAGTCAACATTTTCTAATTTAAAGTTATTATGCTAGAAAACTAAGGGTGAACCACTAAATCGAAACGTAACCACGGTTCGGTTTGTTCTAAAAATCTTCTTATGAACAGAACCGGCGGTTTATAACATCCATGAAGCACTAAACCGAACCTATCTTTATTCTCGAGCAGTTTGCATCCATGATTAAAAAGTAATATTTTTTTTTTTGAACAGAAATTTTTTCAACTCTTTTGTTGTGTCCGGTTAAAATTAGGATAGTAAAACTTTAAACTGATGCGCCTAGATTCGACTCGGTCTATCGAAAACGTTTGAATTTTATGACTTGCGGAATAATTTTCAAGCTTTTGCTGGCCTTCATGATAAAATAGCCAATTAGTCCTTGACTTCTACGTAGGGTTAATTCCAAAGAAACTCTGCTAAGTTTTTATTTTTAAACATGAATGAGGTTAATGTTAAAATTGTACGCCGAGTTATGTGAACAAGTGTTGTCATTTATTATTTAGCTTATAAGAAACTGCTCACGATTATCCTTGTTGATTTTCTTATTGTTTCTTAATTTTTTTTTTATTTATTACACAGCAACAGTCGCACCATCTGTAGGAACGTGGCTAGAACAAAAAAAAAAACAAAATCGTTGATATTGTTTTAATTTTCGAAAAATACATATCACATTTGCAAAAAGAACACACTGATTTCCCTTAATTTTTTTTTAGACTCCTGCAGCGCCATCACTTACCATCTTTATCCACCTTCTCTCTCATCTCTATATATTTGCAGACACATTGGGAGGGCCAGAGCTTGGCCAGAAAGGCGCAATGCTGTCAGATAACATAGTAGGGCCATGGAATATGGCGTGTGTGTGTGTTTGTTTGTGAGGGTGTAGTTCCTTCTCCTCATCCTAGTCAAAGCCGTGGCCCACACAGATGTCGTGATTGTATTTTGTTTTAAGTGATTTAGTTGATTTTGTACATACATATTGGTAGATTTTAGGCATAATGAATGATAATACTACATATTAGCTGTGGAAATCGTCCTGCTGCACTTGGTGGAGCGCGAGTAAACTGAATAAAATTATGTGAAGCAATCAAATTGAAAACCAAAAAACTTTAAAATGGAATGGAAAGTGTTTGATTTACGCGCCTTTTCAGCAGCAGTGTTGCTCAAAACTGTTGACAGTCAGGCGGTCAGTTTTGCAACACTGTTTCAAGGCAGGCGCTCTCTACACGTTCAAGCAAAGCTATTATTTAAAAAAAAATTTAAAACTAAACTTGAGCGTTAATAAAGATAAATTTTCTACTAAAATATAACTTGATTTGTTTTTATATTATACCTCGGGCGAGTTTACATGTACATGAACTGTCATTTTAAATGGCTTAAAGCACAACTTCCCACCACCCACACTTACACACACACACACCACCTCGCATACACATGAAGCTGGCGAGCGCGGGCTGCTTCGAAGCTTTGAATTGGTTTCGATTTCTTTTTTTCGGTCAGTTGTTTCCGTATCGCTGTCAAGTGTGGACGAGCGCGCGCACTTGTTGACTTCCCTGTTGTATTTCACTAACAAAAACTGTTTGGATTAATTGAATGAATACACAAATTATTTAAATGTGAAAAAGTGATTGAAGTAACAAACCCCCCACAATTGATATTCAAATTACCAAAAGAAAAAGACAATTTGAAATACCGTAATTTGGCGTTAATTGGTGTGTACCTTTTCCTTGTTTCATTTTCGCTGTTGCTTCAACTTGATTTTGGTTTGTTGCCTGTTTATGTGGTTGCAACAAAGATAAACAACTTAAAATTGAAGAAGTGCCCTCGGCCTGTGAAGAGTTTGTGTCTTTTTGTGGTATTTTCCTAACAAAAATATATAGAAAAAAAGGGAAACATTTCTTAAATGAGATAAGCGGTTACTTAGTTGAATATTGAGTAATCTTTTAAAGTAATTGAATATTATAAACACATCTATAGATCCGGAACTAGACTACAAGTGAAAGGTCCACTAGTGGGATGATGATAAGAAATTTCTAATTAAATTAGGAATAGAAAAAATAAAGGGTATATACAATTTGTTTAGAATTTTTCGAAAAGCTTTATTTGTTTCTAACACTTTTTAACGGTTTTCCCCTATTTTGGGTCCTGGAAATCGAACTGCATCATTAGTTTTATGAGTTATAACAATGGCTTCATTCAAAAAAATTTTTTTAAGTTTGTCATCAAGTTAAAATTTTTTCTAAATTGTAAAAAAATTATATCTGATTCTTGTGAAATCCGAATAAATAGATTTAAAGGTCCTCTAATTTACTACATTGACAGATTTTCGTTATCATTGCGCTTATGGTCCTAAAACTAAAATAATTGCAACCTTTTTAAGATAAAATTTTTTTCAACAAATTATATAAAAGTTCAAAATATTTAGTAAAAGCATTTTTTAATGTCTTCTCTTTTGTTGTCCAACAATAACTTGATTTCTAATTAAATATTTCCTAATTTAATGTCATTTTGGTTATAAAAATGATGTAAAAAAATTTGTAATTTTTTTTAGATTTTAATCTGTAACTTTTGAATGCGCAAGGATATCGGAAAACTGTGAATGTATTAAATTAGAGGACATTTAAATCTATTTATTTAGATTTCACGAGAATAAAATATCATATCTTTGGAATTTACCAAAAAAATTTAACTTTGTAAAAAACTTAATAAAAAATTGTGTATGAAACCATCTTGATAACTCAATTTACCTTTTCAATATGTAAATATCTGGAAAAAAGATATTATAAAATAGCTGAAAATAGATAACTTTAATCCAACCAATTTGCCCGTTTGGTAGTTATCCAAAGAGCCATCTGTATGTGATTTCAAAAAATCTTAACCTTTTCGCTTTTATTGTAGCGATCTGACTCTGGAATTGCATGCATTTTGTTTTTGTTAATATTTCCGAAGCGACGAAATTGCCAGTGCAGGTATTAAAGGTATTCATGTCCTAATAACACTTGTGTAACTGGAAGAGCAGAAAGATCTTTTAATACCTGATGGAATGTTAAATACACTGTACTCAGATAACTTTACCGATCACAATTTAACCCTGCTGTTAGGTAGGTAGCTTAGGTATAAGATGAAATTGTTATATTGATTGAAAATTTCAGTATATACCAGATGGTCTCTTAACCTAACATTTGTAAGTTTTTGCTAACCTAACAGAAGGGTTAAGTACTTTTTCTTAATGTTGTAAGCGGTATACCATGAGTAAATCCCTGATTGAAGCAATAAAACTGAAAAAAAAAACTCAGAGCCGAAACTGTACCGGTACAATGTTTCGGTTCTTTTCGGTCATTTCGGTTTCAAAAATAAAGGTTCCGAAATACCGGTTCTCAAAAAATAAATAATAACGGTTCCGGTTCTGGTTCCGAGTTTTAATCGGTTCTTTTCGGTATATGGTTCCGGTTCGGGTTCCGGGTTGACACCCTGTTCAAAACTAAGGGGGAATATAGCTTAAAAATTGCAGACGAGGAGACGTTCCTGGGTATTTCAACTTAACTAGGTAAGCTGATCAAGAATATATGGGTTCGGAGATGCTTTCTTTTTAAATGGTTTTTTACAAGCTGCTTTATGATCAGTGAATGGAATGGTATGTAAGATATAAGGTTTTCTGACTTTTTGGTACCTTGGTAAACGTACAACATAAGGTATTTCTCCAAAAATAAAAACTGAGAGCCACAATTTTAAAGTTAGAGCCTTGTGACTTAAAACTTTCTATATCTATCTTATTTGAAACGCTCATAAAAATCGGATACAAAACATAGAAGTTTTCAAAATAAAATTCTTTTCAGCCATCCAAAATGTAGCTTAGGAAACAGCGTTGCGGCTGTGTCGTCGTAATAGTCGGCAGCATGTGTATGCGTATAAAAACACACAGAATCAAGCGTACAGGATAAAAAATGATCTTCTGTCTTTAACTAATCTCAGACACGTTAAAGGACGCTATCATAAAGAATACAAAATTTCATTATAAAATAATTCCTTACAGTGCGTTACTCTGACAGCTATACTAAGTATATAAATAGCGATCCGAATTTAAGCAAACTTGTCCAAACAATTTTAAAGCAGATAATAAAAATAATTGCAGAGTTTGAGAACGGTGTTATATATCCGGGAGGTTCCAACATATATCACATATTCAAAGCGTGCTGCTGAGAAAAAAAACTCGCAACTTTTAATGATAATAAAGTTTGTGTTTTCAAGAAGCTGAAGAAGTCGGTGAAGTTACGTGACAGAAAGACGAAGAAAACCATTTTTTTTTTGCTCCAGCTTAGTTTTTTTTTTTTAATCTACGCTTTTATCTTGCTTTACATATTGGTGCTCATTTCCGCACATACGACAAAGTAGAAGTAATAACAAATTAGTTTTTTTTTTTTTAATTTCCGTCAGGCAGTCCCACGTTCTTGGGGTCCATTGCCTTCCTAGTGATGTATGACCTATCCAGCTTCAATTCATTCTGCCTATTATTAAGTCGACCCTAGGTCTGCATACCGGATTCATTTGAATTTTAAGTCCCACCAATTAAGCTAAGCTTTTAAGTTTGGATAGGATATTCGCCAGGTCGCTCAGCCTGTTCGCAAGGAGGCTAAAGTCGTCTGCATAGTCTTGAAGCCGCAGGACCACCTGTTGCCGCTGTTATTGGGTGCGGGTAGAGAGCACGTAAGAAGAACACGTAAGAAGGTTCTATTCATGGTCCGTTTCGAGCGTCGCAAAAAGTTATTCGGGGTGCCGTTCTGTACCGGTTTGCAGCCTTGATTTTTTTGTAAGGTTAAAGTTTGTTTAATTATTTTTTTATCTAGGTTTTTAAATAGCTATAAAAACTGATCTGAACTGACTGCATTTCTACTTAGTTGTATTAATTGGTGTGTTAAAATCGAGCCAAGGGTAGTTCTACATCTTGTTTGTTACGCAAACCACTTATTAAAATGAAGAGCGATTAACAGACCTGAGATATACCTAGTTGCATTAACTGGTACGTTAAAACCCTGTCATGGGTAGTAATACATCTAGTTTGTTATGTGAACTCTTATTAATATGTAACAGACCTGAGATCAACCGGAATGTATCTTGTTTGTTACGCAAACAAAAACTAAGAACAATTTACAGACCTAAGTTCAAGCTAGCATTAATTGGTCTGTTGAAACCCTGCAGAGGTTAGTACTACATATTGTTTGTTATGTAAACACTTAACAGACCTGAGTTCTAATTAGTTGTATTAATTGTTCCATATTTTTCATATTGTTTGTTATGCTTCACTTAACTTGATTCGACAATTTTTATTTAATAACTTGAGATATTATCTGGACTGATCCATAAGCTAATTAACTAGGTGATGAAATGACACACCTCATCGTAGTTAAATTGTGTATCGTATGAACTCACAATGCACAATTAACTGGTTAATTACATACCCATAAGATTGAATTTTATTATTCATTGTTTGCATTTCGTTAAACCGTAAATTTTTTGACTTTATCATTTTTGTGGAGATTAATTAAAATTTTACTATACTATCATAATCATCATCATCATCATCATATTCATTTATTTCCTGACGACTGATGCGTGTGCGCCTAAGTAAGTCAATTGTAAACCAGAGTGTGCTTGCTTATTGATTTTCCGACACTGACCTAAGATGCTGCCTGAGGCAGGAAACTTGGTATAGACAGACATTGGTCTGTTGTGTCTGGGGAAATCCAGAACAAATTTGTTTAAACGTGATTAGCATGGTGGATGCATCATTGTTTACAATTTAAAAGCGCCAGCTTTGTGCTTGTTTTTACATTGTCAGACAAGCATGTATGAAAAATTGCATTTATAAGCGATCATTTAAAATCAATTAACCGTTTTACATATTCTGTAATAGTTAAGTGTTTGCAAACCAAACATTTATGAATTATTGAATAAAAAGTATTCATTTATTAGGGGGGGGGAATGTTTGGTCCATCTTCTACATTTTTATATCCCACAATTTTATGGGCATGTTTTGAGGCCCTTATATATTCCCAGTTTTGTTTACGAATTAAACACACTCGTTCTCGAGAGTCATAGAACGCATCCACTCCAACTTGACGGCTATTTGACAAGTGACATATATACTATATATACTGCATCAAAAGATTTTCGCATCAGTTGTTTGGAATCATGAAATGGGACTCGCTCGAAAATCATTTTGTTGAATTGGCCTGCAGAAATAGAAAATTCAGATTCAAAACTTTGGCGAAAGTGTAACATTCCGACGGTTTGGAAAATATTGTGAAAGCTCTTAACATGACATTATTTGCTAACAAGCCGTGGACCTTTCAAAAAGACTTCGCTCCAGCTCACAAGGCAAAAACGGCTCATATATGGCGAAAAAAGCATGTACCATTTCTAAGGAGGATTGGCCTGATGGTAGCCGAGACCAGAATCCATTAGACTACAAACTGTGGTTCCTTTCTCGAGGCTATGGATTGCTCCACTCGACATCCAAATATTGAGTCTTTGAAGCGCACCCATTTCCGAGCAATGGAAAATATCCCAAAATAAGAAGTGCGAACTTTGATCGATGAGTGGCCAGAGAGACTTCGGCGTTGCTGGAAGTCACAAGGCGGCCATTTCGAAAAAGCTGTTCTATGACCCATTGAGTCACCGCATAAAAAGAAGAAAAACGTTTTTAAAAATTTTCATTCTTTTTTATTTTAGGTTTATATTTTTATAAAAAAACGTGTACCAAAATAATTGCGAGTACTAGGTAAATAAATATATATTGAAATAATCAGCATTATCAATCGATCCACCAAGTTTAGGAACGATCGAGTGAGCAAAAGACGGTATACAAGCAAATCAAATAATTTGCTTAACTTCACAAAGTTTGTGTGGCGCCGCATTTAAAAGTTATCAGTTTTACATTAACTGTTTCAGGTAGAGGGTAAATTACAGTCGGGTTTGACTGACATTCTTACTTGTTAAGAAGTGAGCTTCTCCGCACTCTCTTGAAAATTTAGATTTATTACCAATAGAGCACTACTCAAAAGAACAAAGCGTTATCATACATTCAGGAAAAAAACGCTTGCTAGAGTTCTAGATGGAATAGTTTAGAATATATATATGCTGTTATTTACTTAAACTTAAATCCACGACCGATAATATTATTGAAATAGGAACCAACATTAAAGTAATCTAACAAATTCTTGAAAGCACGCTCTTAATTCGTGTACATATTTTCTTGAATGAAGTACGAAATAGACCAAAAATGCCAAGCAAATGCAATATGGAATGGAAAAGCGAATTAGTATTTAACAAAGTTGCCCCGACAATTAGCAAGTGGTTCTATAATTTTGCTAATGGAGTGATGGTAGATTTTGGATATACTCGTCTGAAATGTATTGAATATATGCCGAAAAGGTATTTTGCTTTTAAAAAATAATACTTAAAAATCTAGAACCAACCCCTAAGAACCGGTTCGGTCTACGTTTATAGCGTCTCTTGAACCAAAGAACAACCTGAATATACAAAATTAATGACCTACCGAAACGGACCTTCAATTTAATGAATAAACGTTCAGTTCAAAAAATGTCCTTATATCCACTCTTTTAAGAACTTAAATATTTTTCACAACAGTTTCACCGTCGAAATAATTAAAAAGTACTGGATCGGTGCCTTATTAATTAAAGTATCTGAATATTTTGTTTCACGAAATGAAGTGGCAAAAGTTATAATGTAAAATACTGCCTCGCTTAGACAGTGCAACATTTTCAAGATCATCAAATGTGCACTCCATTCTCATTTCGCTTTATAAAAGATCTTATCAAAACTAGTAAAAATCTGTTTGGGGTTTTCTGGCTTAGTTTAAACTTAGATATTATATCATGATTTCTAAGATATAATTTTGAGAAGAATCACTTTTTTTTTTCGAGAAAAAAAAAGTTGCAGTCAAAATATGCATGATTGTATAAAACTGATATACGAGCTAAGCTTGAAAATTTCAAACGGGACTTTGCTAATTTTGTTGAGTACTTTTAGAAACCGAAGTCAGAATGGAGTGCTCATTTAATGTGTCGAAATTTACTTAGCAGGTCTTTAACTTCTTCTTACCGTCGAAAATTCAGTCGACAGATCATCAAGTCTGAAATTCAATATAAATATAAAAGTACCAAATAATTGTTATTTTTTCCGAGTGTACTTAAACCGGGAATTCAAAGTAACCATAGTTCTAAAACTTCTAAACATTTTTCTTGTCATTTCTCATTCGATCAATACATTTACAATTCCATTGCTTTGGTTTCAATTTTAAATGCCTTTCATTTATTTGCTTAGTTAATGTATGTGGCGTCAGCTGATTTTATTTTAAAACAAATTGTCTGCCTCAAGAACCCAAAACTTGTTCGGGTAATGCGGACTTTTGGTTGACACCAGAGATGCCGCCAAAGATAAAACAGATCATGAGAATTCGGTATACATTTTTTGTGTTTTGGGAAAGTGCATTTGTACAAATTGAAAAGTCA